>CM059804.1:5526727-6016727 GCA_030435695.1 Brachymystax lenok tsinlingensis | reverse complement strand
TACTACTACTACTACTGTTACTACTACTACTACTACTACTACTACTGATACTACTACTACTATTACTACTACTACTATACTAAATATATAATATATCTATCACATTGCCATGAACATAACAGCTAGCTTGTCAGTCAGCTGTGCTGGCTACCAGACTGCACTCTGGTTGGTAGGATAGTAGTGTCACTACACCTGTTGGATTGACTTCACATAGCAGCACAACTGACCCTCGGATGACTCTGTGGTTTTCATTATCATTCCAAAATATATATTTTTAGGTATGAGATACAGTATGTAACACACGTACAGGTTGTGCAGTTATTTGCATTCTTCATAGTGTAGTCGTTTTTTATTCCTGCCATTGATCCTTGCATGTAACCTTACAAAGCCTGTGCTATTTCAGACTATAATGAAGGATATATTTTGTTGTTTTTCAATGTGTCAACTGCAGTGTCGTTCTATGACCGACACTCTAGCAGGGTTTTTTTAGTATGAAGATGCCTTTCCTCGTTACTATATTATTTACTGCTCTCCTATTGAATGTATTATAGCTGCACGATATAATGCTTAGTAAAGGGCACTTAGCATGGAGCATACAGCCGCTGGAGGAAAGATCTTCTCAAAAGCCAATTTATATCAGCACACACCAGAGAATTTCTACGTTTCCCAGCACTTTGCCTTCATTGACATGTATGAGGCTGCTCTGCACAATCTCAGTCTCTGTTTCAGTCTGACTCTCTCTCTCTCTCTCTCTCTCTCTCTCTCTCTCTCTCTCTCTCTCTCTCTCTCTCTCTCTCTGTCTCTCTCCCTCTCTCTCTCTCTCTCTGTCTTTCTCTCTAGCTCTCTATCTCTCCCTTTCTCTCTCTATCCCTCTCTCCCTCTTTGTCTTCCTCACTCAGGATAGAGTAGTCTCTTTCTCTCTCTCTCTCTCTCTCTCTCTCTCTCTCTCTCTCTCTCTCTCTCTCTCTCTCTCTCTCTCTCTCTCTCTCTGTCTCTCCCTCTCTCTACATTTATACAGTATATATCAGTAAATTATTTGAAACAAATGAGCAAGCATCTGGACATGCAGGCCACTTAATTAACATGTGGGTATTTTTCCAAAACAAGATCAATCATGAAAAATGCCCTGTCACCTCAGATCTCAAAGGCCAGATGACAACACAGTGGGGGCCTTGACGAGCTCCAGAGTTTACAGAGAAATAAAAACACTGAATGGTCTTTGCTGTTGTTCCAAGGATTATTTCTTACGTGAGAATAGCAGTCTTGTTGTTTTTAAGCCTTAATGTCTCTGATTTATCATATGGCCTGGTTCCATCAAAAATAATCAATTTATTTCAGAGTTGAGTAGATGGCTACGAAAGCCAAACCTGGTTTACAGTGAGTAACTGTATCTTTATGAATATAGTGTAGGACAGGCTTGTATTCGCTTAAGCAAACAGAATAACAGGGCGGACATGGACCTCCTGTTGATTTTGCGCATTTCTTTTTTTTATCTAATCCATTTGTCTGTGCATGTGAACCAAAACAGATTTCTAGCCAATATCTGGAAAGTCAAACATATTGCGTATGTTATAATGGTCTTTGAAAGTGATCCCTAATGCACTGAAACTATAACTCATGTGTGCCAGAGTGATTCTCCTTATAAGTTGTTCATCTCAGATGTCGTGTATTTCAAGTGTATTTCAGGTTGCGCCAAGATGTTGCGTTAGTCATTACTTCTCTCTTGACTTTTGAAGCTCCAGCATTTATCTTGTAGATTTATGATAGGACAGGCATCCAGATGTTTTAGGGGATCTTTCTATGTGGGGATGATTTCAGGATCCTGCTGACAGAAGCACAGTTACAGGAAGATTACTTTTGTTCTAGTTTTTTTTTTTTACACTGTCCCCGTATCTTTCTAAACTTTCAGAAATTAGATATGATCTAATCAAGCAATATGGCCAATATACCAGGCTAAGGGCTGTTCTTATGCATAACGCAACAAGGAGTGCTAGGACGCAGCACTTAGCCGTGGTATATTACATCACAAAACCCCTGACGTGCCTTATTGCTATTATAAACTAGTTACCAACGTAATTAGTAAAAATAAATATTTTGTCATACAAATGGTAGACGGTCTGATATACCACAGCTTTCAGCCAATCAGCATTCAGGGCTCGAACCACTCAGTTTATAAGGCAAATTAAATTCTAAACTCCCGAGTGGCGCAGTGATTCAAGGACAAGAAGCAGTGCGGCTTGGTCGGGTTGTGTTTCGGAGGATGCACGGCTCTCGACCTTCGCCTGATGATACAAGACTGTAACTACAATTTGGATACCACGAAATTGGGGAGAAAAAGGGGTAAAACAATTATTCCTTAAGTTTTCTCGAGATTAAAGAAAGGACAGATTTTTCGGTAACACTTTACAATGAGGTTACTTTGGTAAAGGGTTTATAAGGTTAGCCTTATTGTAGGTGAACATATACCCAAAACTATTCCTCATAGTTTGTAGCCTAGTCACCTTCCCATCTGTCATACCAAAGGTTTCTCTGTTGTCCTAATCCAACCAGACAACTCATCTCCCTGTCAGGACTTGAAAGGTTGATATCTTTAGACGTGACATGTTGCTGAGAGATGATTCAGTTGACTGAGTCACAGAGGTCAGCTTTGAACATAAGACCATCCCAGAGCCGTACATGTAAATGCATGGCTCTGGACCATCCTAAAGGCATTTCAGCAAACTTATTTCTAACAGTGCAGAAATATATAACAATACACAACAATACACAATACACACAAATATAGAAATATTAGGACGAGCAGTAGAAACACAAAATGTAAAGGTTTCGTCCCATGTTTCATGAGCTGAAATAAAATGTTCCATACGCAAACAAATTTGTTTACATTCGTGTTAGTGAACCTTTCTCCTTTGCCAAGATAATCCATCCACCTGATAGGTGTGGAATATCAGGAAGATGATTAAACAGCATGATAATTATTACACAGGTGCACCTTGTTCTGTCGCACAACACAATGCCACAGATGTCTCAAGTTTTGAGTGCGCAATTGCCATGCTGACTGCAGTCCACCAGAGCTGTTGCCAGATCATTTTATGTTAATGTCTATACCATAAGTCGCTTCTAAAGTCGTTTTAGAGAATTTGGCAGTACGTCCAACTGGCGTCACAACCGCAGACCACATATATGGCGTTGTGTGGTTTCCTGATGTCAACGTTGTGAACGGAGTGCCCCCTTGGTGGCGGTGGGGTTATAGTATGGGCAGGCATAAGCTAAGGACAACAAACACAATTGTATTTTATCTATGGCAATTTGAATGCACAGAGATACCGCAACGAGATCCTGAGGTCCATTGTCGTGCCATTCATCCACCGCCATCACCTCATGTACACAAACCCTGGAAGCTGAAAATGTCCTAGTTTTTCCATGGCCTGCATACTCGCCAGACATGTCACCTATTGAGAATGTTTGGGATGCTCTGGATCGACGAGTAAGACAGCATGTTCCAGTTCCCGCCAATATCAAGCAACTTCACACAGCCATTAAAGGGGCGGCAGGTAGCCTAGTGGTCAGAGCGTTGGGCCAGTAACCGAGAGATTGCTGGATCGAATCCCCAAGATAAAAATCAGCAGTTAACCCACTGTTCACCTGATAGGCCATCCTTGTAAATAAGAATATGTTCTTAACTAACTTGCCTAGTTAAATAAAGGTAAAAAAAAAAATGTAATAGGAGTTGAATAACATGCCTGATCAACTCTATGTGAAGGAGATGTGTCACGCTGTATGAGGCAAATGATTTTCTGAATCATGCCCCTACTTTTTTTTTTTAAGGTATCTGTGACCAACAGATGCATATCTGTATTCCCAGTTATGTGAAATCCATAGATTAGGGCCTAATGAATGTATTTCGTTTGACTGATTTCCTTATATGAACTGTAACTCAGCAAAATGTTTGAAATTGTTGCATGTTGCATTTATATTTTTGTTCATATAGATAAACAGGTTTTTAGAAATGTTTACAAAACTGAAATATAACATTTACATAAGTATTCAGACCCTTTACTCAGTACTTTGTTGAAACACATTTGCTAGCGATTACAGCCTCGAGTCTCCTTGGGTATGACGCTACAAGCTTGGCACACCTGTATTTGGGGTGTTTCTCCCATCCTTCTCTGCAGATCCTCTAAAGCTCTGTCAGGTTGGATGGGGAGCGTCACTGCAGAGCTATTTTCAAGTCTCTCCAGAGATGTTCGATTGGGTTCAAGTCCGGGCTGTGGCTGTGCTACTCAAGGACATTCAGAGACCTGTCACGAAACCACTCCAGCATTGTCTTGGCTGTGCGCTTAGGTCGTTAGCCTGTTGGAAGGTGAACCTTTGCCCCAGTCTGAGGTCCTGAGTGCTCTGGAGCAGCAATTCATCAAGGCTCTCTCTGTACTTTGCTCCGTTCATCTATCCCTCAATCCTGACTAGTCTCCCAGTCCCTGCAGCTGAAAAACATCCCCACAGCCTGATGCTGCCACCACCATGCTTCACCGTAGTGATGGTGCCAGGTTTTCTCCAGACGTGACGCTCGGCATCCAGGCCAAAGAGTTCAATCTTGTTTTCATCAGACCAGAGAATTTTGTTTCTCATGGTCTGAGAGTCTTTTAGGTGCCTTTTGGCAAACTCCAAAGCGGGCTGTCATGTGCCTTTTACTGAGGAGTGGCTTCCGTCTGGTCACTCTACCATAAAGGCCTGGTTGGTGGAGTGCTGCAGAGATAGTTGTCCTTCTGGATGGTTCTCCCATCTCCATAGAGGAACTCTGGAGCTCTGTCAGAGTGACCACCGGGTTCTTGGTCACCTCCCTGACTAAGTCCCTTCTCCCCCAATTGCTCAGTTTGGCAAGGCGGCCAGCTCTAGATAGAGTCTTGGTGGTTTCAAAATTCTTCCATTTAAGAATGATGGGGGCCACTGTGTTGTTGGGAACCATCAATGCTGCAGACATTGTTTTCGTACCCTTCCCCAGGTCTGTGTCTCGACACAATCCTGTCTCGGAGCTCAATGGTCAAATTATTTGACCTTGTGGCTTGGCCTTTCCAAATCATGTCCAAACAATTGAACTTACCACAGGTGGACTCTAATCAAGTTGTAGAAACCTCTCAAGAATGATCAATGGAAACGGGATGCACATGAGCTAAATTTCAAGTCTCATAGCAAAGGGTCTGAATGCATATGTAAAAAGGTCTTTCTGTTTTTATTTTTAATAAATGTGCAAATATTTCTAGGGGCCTAAATTCTTTCTGAATGCACTGTATATGTTAAAGCATGTGTAGACTACGAGTTTGTATGAAAGTTGAATCAGCTCGACTGACCAACTGTCACATTTAATTGGCGACTAGGAACCAGCCCTGTGGCACTGTATCAGAGAGAGAGAGAGAGAGAGAGAGAGAGAGAGAGAGAGAGAGAGAGAGAGAGAGAGATGGCATTATAATCTCATTCGCTGTGTAATAATGAGAACTGTTGGAGCTAGAGTAGAGCTCACCAGTCTTCCTACCAAATGGCACCCTATTCCTTATATAGTGCACTACTTTTGACCAGATCACTATTGGCCCTGGTCAAAAGTAGTGCACTAAACAGGGATTTGGGATGTAACTTCAGTTTGTAGTGAGGGAGTCCCAGAGGTTAGTGGTTAACATTAGTTTAAGTGTCAAGCAGTTATATGGGTTTCCCTACTCATTTACTGTGATTCATTCCTTAAAGAGAAGAGTATTAATGTAAAATACAGGATGTTATTCCCAAGGATATCACTGTTTTCACTACTGAGGAGGGAAGAAGAAACCAATAAATGTAAAATAGAATTGGTGTAATGGCAGTATAGAGTGCTTATTGTCTTGTAGCACATGAATAATAATATATATATATATATATATATATATATATATATATATTCTTTTTTTTTACTGTGGGGTTGACAATAAAATTAAAGATAACTTTTATAATTTATAATTTTCATAATGTGTGATGTCTCCACTTTACAGTATGTATATAATGCAGGAGGGTGGGTGTCCTGAAATGAGTGTGCTGAAATTAGTATGCTGAAATGAGTGAGCTGAAAAGAGTATCCTGAAATGAGTGAGCTGAAATTAGTGTGCTGAATGAGTGTGCTGAAATGAGTATGCTGAAATGAGTGTCCTGAAATGATTGTGCTGAAAGAGTGTGCTGAAATGAGTATGCTGAAATTAGTATGCTGAAATTAGTGTGCTGAAATTAGTGTGCTGAAATGAGTATCCTGAAATTAGTGAGCTGAAATGAGTATCCTGAAATGAGTATCCTGAAATGTGCTGAATGAGTGTGCAGTAAGAATGCTGTTCATTGGCTACAGCTCAGCCTTCAACACCTTTGTACCCTCCAAGGTCATCGTTAAGCTCTGGGCCCTAGGTCTGAACCCCACCCTGTGCAACTGGATCCTGGACATCCTGATGGGCCACACCCAGGTGGTGAAGGTAGGCAACAACATCTCCACTATGCTGATCCTCAACACAGGGGTCCCACAAGGGTGAGTACTCAGCCCCCTCCTGTACTACCTGTTCACCCATGACTGCTGATTCAAGCAGGTTTCCAACACAATCATCAAGTTCGCAGATGACACAATAGTGGTAGGCTTGATTACCAGCCTACAGGGAGGTGGTGAGGGCCCTGCGGAGTGGTGCCTGGAAAATAACTGATCGTGGACTTAAGGAGACTGCAGAGGGAGCACGCCCCCATCGACATCGACAGGGCCACAGTGGAGAAGGTGAAAAGCTTAAAGTTGCTCGGTGTACACGTCACTGACAATCTGAAATGGTCCACCCACACTGGCAGTGTGATGATGAAGGCGTAACAGCACCTCTTCAACCTCAGGAAGCTGAAGAAATTTGTCTTGGCACCTAAAAACATCACTAACTTTTACAGATGCACCATCGAGAGCATCCTGTCCGGCTGTATCATTGGCTGGTACGGCAACTGCACCGTCCGCAACCGCAGGGCTCTCCGGAGGTTGGTGCGGTCTGCCTAACGCATCACCGGGGGTACACTGCCTGCCCTCCAGGACACCTACAGCACCCAGTGTCACAGGTAAGCCAAGAAGATCATTAAGGACCTCAGCCACCTGAGCCACGGCCTATTCACCCCACCCACCATCCAGAAGGTGAGATCACTACAGGTGCATCAAAGCTGGGACCGAGAGACTGAAAAACAGATTATATCTCAAGGCCATCAGACTGTTAAATAGTCAACACTAGCCGGCCTCCTCCCAGTACCCTGCCCTGAACTCAATCACTGTCACTAGATGGCTACTACCCGGTTACTCTACGATGCACCTTAGAGGCAGCTGCCCCATGTACATAGTCATGGAACACTGGTCACTTTAAGTCATGTTTACATACTGTTTTACCCACTTCATATGTACCACAGGAGGTTGGTGGCACCTTACTTGGGGAGGACGGACTCATGGTAATGGCTGGAGGGGAATAAGTGTGTCACGCCCTGACCGGTAGGAGCCTGTATAAGTCTCTTTTTTGGTTTGGTCAGGGTGTGATTTGGGGTGGGCATTCTATGTTCTAGTTTTTGTATTTCTTTGTCGTTGGCCGGGTAGGGCTCTCAATCAGGGACAGCTGTCCATCGTTGTCTCTGATTGGGAGCCATACTTTAGTAGCCCTTTTTCATCCTTTCCTGGTGGGAAGTTGACTCTGTTATTGTGTATGTGCTGTTGGTGCTACACCTATTGATCTTCGTTTGTTGTTTTGTTTTGAGTGAGTTGACTAATAAATATGTTTAACTCAACCCGGCACGCTGCGCCTTGGTCCGTCCATGAAGATCGTTACAAAGTGGAATGGTATCAAACACATGGTTTCCATGTGTTTGATGCCATACCATTTTCTCCATTCAAGCCATTATTATGAGCTGTTCTCCCCCTCAGCAGCCTCCACTGATATGTACAGTATATACTATATTCTAGTCAGGGAAAATCCTATTGAAATATTGCTGTGCATATTTTATCCACATACTGTCCATATTGTCAATACATCCCATCACACACACACATACAGTGCATTCAGACCCCTTCCCTTTTTCCACATTTTGTAACGTTACAGCCTTAGTATCACACAGCTAGGAGTGGTGGGTGCGGAGTCAGGCGCAGAGAGCAGAGGATCAGGAAACCGACTTTATTGCGGTGCGTAAAATGTCAAACGCCAAACAACAGGCGAACTAAACAGAAGAGCGGCCCAAAACAGGACACCGAACACAGCAAGAGAAACATACAACCAACAGTCCACCGACAAACAGAAAACAAGCCCGCATAAAAAGGAGGCAGGCCTAACCGGCTTAAATAGCCCTAACAAAAAACACAAACAAGGAACAGGTGCAACCAATACAGAAAAATCTACGGAAAGGATAAGGGGGGGTCGGTGGCAGCTAGTAGGCCGGTGACGACGACCACCGAACGCCGCCCGAACAGGCAGAAGAGCCACCTTCGGTGGAAGTCGTGACACTTAGTCTAAAATGGATTCCCAAAAATGTTTTACCCTCATCAATCTAAACACAATACCTCATAATGACAAAATGAAAACAGGATTGTAGAAATTTTGGCAAATTAATAAAAAATTAAAAACAGTAATAACTTATTTACATATGCATTCAGACCCTTTGCATGAGACTCGAAGTTGAACTCAGGTGCATCCTGTTTCCATTGATCATAATTGAGATGTATCTACAACTTGATTAGAGTCCACCTGTGGTAAATTCAATTGATTGGACATGATTTGGAAATGCGCACACCTGTCTATAGTATAAGGCCCCACAGATGACAGTGCAAAACCAAGCCACAAGGTCAAAGATTTTGTCCGTAGAGCTCCAAGACAGGATTGTGTCAGGGCACAGACCTGGGGAAGGGTACCAAAAAAACATCTGCAGCATTGAAGGTCCCCAAGAACACAGTGGCATCCATCATTCTTAAATGGAAGAAGTTTGGAACCACCAAGACAATCCGTCCAAACTGAGCAATTGGGGGAGAAGAGCCTTAGTCAGGAAGGTGACCAATCGCCCGATTGGCACTGTGACAGAGCTCCAGAGTTCCTCCGGGGAGATGGGAGAACCTTAGAAGGACAACCATCTCTGTAGCACTCCACCAATCAGGTCTTTATGGTAGAGTGGTCAGACGGAAGCCACTCCTCAGTAAAAGGCACATTACAGCTTGCTTGAAGTTTGTCAACAGGCACCTAAAGGAATCTCCCATGAAACCAAGAAACCACGGTCCCACAGTTGAGACCATTCATGTGTGGGGTTGCTTCTCAGCCAAGGGAGTGGGCTCACTCACAATTTTGCCTAAGAACACAGCCATGAACAAAGAATGGTACCAACACATCCTCCGAGAGCAAATTCTCCCAACCATCCAGGAACAGTTTGGTGACGAACAATGCCTTTTCCAGCATGATGGAGCACCTTGCCATAAGGCAAAAGTGATAACTAAGTGGCTCGGGGAACAAAGCATCGATATTTTGGGTCCATGGCCAGGAAACTCCCCAGACCTTAATCCCATTGAGAACTTGTGGTCA
Source organism: Brachymystax lenok tsinlingensis (assembly GCA_030435695.1). Classification (NCBI taxonomy): domain Eukaryota; kingdom Metazoa; phylum Chordata; class Actinopteri; order Salmoniformes; family Salmonidae; genus Brachymystax; species Brachymystax lenok. The sequence goes on along the minus strand of CM059804.1, from coordinate 6,007,158 downwards.
ATTCTCAAGAGGCGGGTAGACAAACAAAAACTCACAAATTTGGACAAACTCCAAGCATTGATTATGCAAGAATGGGCTGCCATCAGTCAGGATGAGGCCCAGAAGTTAATTGACAGCATGCCAGGGCGGATTGCCGAGGTCTTGAAAAGAAGGGTCAACACTGCAAATATTGACTCTTTGCATCAACTTCATGTAATTGTCAATAAAAGCCTTTGACACTTGCTTGTAATTATACTTCAGTATCCCATAGAAACATCTGACAAAAATATCTAAAGACACTGAAGTAGCAAACTTTGTGGAAATGAATGTTTGTGTCATTCTCAAAACTTTTGGCGACGACTGTACTTCTTATCTGTGATATTCTCTAACTGCACCCTGTAGTTCCCATTCACGTCCATATCACGTTCCTTCCTCTCTCTATATCTCAGCTTGGACTTTGTCATGCAGCCAAGCACATAACGTAATATTCTCTCAGCTCTGTATCATGTACAATTATAATTATCTTTGTCAGGCCTGAGCCCTTACAACCCTCACGCAGATATGATAATATGTCTTCATAACCAAGTGACCTTACATACGCAATATTTCTTTCCTTGTGAAGATTGCATGTCAATAATGTAACGGCCGTCTGTGAGTGGCGACGAGACGTGGTGTGGCATGGTGTGGCGGCGAGGCAAAGATTTCGATTATTGGGCTTTTCAGGTCCACTGATGTACGACCATTATTATTCTACCTGTCAGGGTTGTATACATAGCTGAGGGGGTGAATAGGTAGAGAGAGAGAGGTGCACTGATGTACAGACGTTTTTATTCTACCTGTCAGGTTTGTACCCAGCTAGCAAATAACGTTCTGAGAACCATATGTTTCTTAGAGCCTGGTGAGAGCGTGGATGTCCTATGGTTATTTTGAATATGACCTTCCCACAACGTTCTGCGAATAGTTTAGGATACCCAGCTAGCAAATAACGTTCTGATAACCATATGTTTCTTAGGTGGGAATTTCAGTACTTCAGCATAATGTTCTCTACAGGTTTCCTCATGGCCCTATTTAAAGTAATGTTCTCAAATTGTTCAGAGAATGTTAAGAAACAACATTCTTCTATAGGAATTTCAGTACTTCAGCATAACGTTTTCTGCATGTTTCCTCATGGTTCTATGCAAAATTATCTTATCAGAACATTAACAAAAACGTTCAATAAAAACAACAAGAAAACATTAGCGTAAAAAAAACATACATTCCGTTCTCTGTGTCAACAAAACTCTCTATCTATCCTCTATCTTGTTAAATGTGTTCAGGTGTGTTGGCCGCACCCACTAATTGGCCCACACCCACTGGTCTTAATGAGTGCTTGTTTCCTTTGAAATTAGGTTTGTTTGAATAGACTAAAATGAACAGCTTTGTATGAGTAAAAAAACAACATGGAACGCTAGGTCCATCCTGGTGGCGTAGTGGGCTAACAGTTATTATAAAAAGTCTTATTGAAACATGTTCTCAGAACTTTATTTATTTACCTTCAAAATAACCTATAATTTCTGTTCTCAGAACGTTAATAAAACCTCCCAGGAAAATGTTCAGGGAACCACAGTAAAATGTTCTCAGAACCTCCTTGGAATCATAGTAAAATGTTTTCAGAACCTCCCTGCAACCTTTAAATGTACGTTCCCAGTACAGGTGAAATGTTCACGTCTGTTCTCAGAACGTTTTTAAAAGTGTTCCATTTTACCAGTCAGGAAACGTTTGGCTTAGTTCCCAGAACCAATAGAAAACCAAAAACGCACATTCCCAAAAATTCCAAGGAACCAAATCTGCTAGCTGGATATACACAGCTGAGGGTGGCGATGCGGTGACTAGGTAGAGAGAGAGGCCCAGCCAGGCAGGCTCTCATTGGAATTATTTTGTTAATAATCTTTGTACACTCTACTAAAGAACGCGAGCAAGGGAGGTTGTGGTTGTGTCCAAAATGGTACCCTAATTCCCTTTATTTAACTAGAAAAGTCAGTAAAGAACAAATTCTTATTTACAATGACGGCCTACCCCGGCCAAACGTGCGCCGCCCTATGGGACTCCCAATCACAGCCGGATGTGATTCAGGCTGGATTCAAACCAGGGACCGTAGTGACACCTCTTGCACTGAGATGCAGTGCCTTAGACCGCTGCGCCACTCAAGAGCCCCCAAAACTGCAGTACTTTTGACCATGTTGAGGCTATGTAGTAAATAGGTTGCCATTTGGGACACACTCAACATTTTTCTGATTGAATAAGGTGAAAAATATATATTGAGAAACAATGTCATTTTTTAAGAACTGTCGTGTGTGAGCCTGATGATATTACTGTGGCTTATTATCTTTTTTGTAACAGTGTCTTTCATTTAATCTCGTTTCTCATTTGTTATCATTCATTTGCCCTTATTCCTATATAACTACATTGTTAAGTTGCTGTAACTACAGTTATTATTACTTATAAGTTACAATACATAGGTATAAGGGCAACTTAAGGTTAAGCGTTAGTCATCTCACTAACAACTAGTCACTTACTAGACTTTGCAGATCCTCTCTCCTACGGACTGGCCCCAGCTATTACATCCATCCATCCATCCCAGGGTCCTTCACAACCCACTACCTGAGAGTCCTGTTGCTTGACAACCCACTACCTGAGGGTCCTGCTTCTTGACAACCCACTACCTGAGAGTCCTGTTGCTTGACAACCCACTACCTGAGAGTCCTGCTTCTTGACAACCCACTACCTGAGGGTCCTGTTGCTTGACAACCCACTACCTGAGAGTCCTGTTGCTTGACAACCCACTACCTGAGGGTCCGGCTTCTTGACAACCCACTACCTGAGGGTCCTGTTGCTTGACAACCCACTACCTGAGAGTCCTGTTGCTTGACAACCCACTACCTGAGGGTCCGGCTTCTTGACAGCCCACTACCTGAGGGTCCTGTTGCTTGACAACCCACTACCTGATGGTCCTGTTGCTTGACAACCCACTACCTGAGGGTCCTGTTGCTTGACAACCCACTACCTGATGGTCCTGTTGCTTGACAACCCACTACCTGAGGGTCCTGTTGCTTGACAACCCACTACCTGAGAGTCCTGTTGCTTGACAACCCACTACCTGAGAGTCATGTTGCTTGACAACCCACTACCTGATGGTCCTGTTGCTTGACAACCCACTACCTGAGAGTCATGTTGCTTGACAACCCACTACCTGAGGGTCCTGTTGCTTGACAACCCACTACCTGAGTGTCCTGTTGCTTGATTACTGAGAATAATAGCGGATGATATTGCCGCTCCTATTTGCCATATCTTCAATCTATACAAACTAGAAAGTGTGTGCCCTCAGGCCTGGAGGGAAGCAAAAGTAATTCCGCTGTCCAAGAATAGTAAAGCCCCCTTTACAGGCTCAAATAGCCAACCAATCAGCCTGTTACCAACCCTATGTAAACTTTTTTTTTTAAATTGTGTTTGACAAGATACAATGCAATGACTCAACACTATACACTTCAGCTAACAAAGAGCTGCAGTTAGTTTCAGAATGGGTGGCAAGAAATAAGTTAGTCCTAAATATTTCAAAAACTAAAAGAAATGTATTTGGGACAAATCATTCACTAAACCCTAAACCTCAACTAAATCTTGTAATAATGTGGAAATTGAGCACGTTGAGGTAACTAAACTGCTTGCTGTAACCCTGGATTGTAAACTGTCATGGTCAAAACATATTGATACAACAGTAGCCAAGACGGGGAGAAGGCTGTCCATAACAAAGCGCTGCTATGCCGTTTTAACAGAACAATCAACAACACAGGTTCTACGGGCCCTAGTTCTGTCGCACCTGGACTACTGTTCAGGTGCCACAAAGAGGGACCACGGAAAATTACAATTGACTCAGAAAAGGGCAGCATGGCTGGCCCTTAAATGTACACTGAAAGCTAACATTAATAATATACATGTAAATCTCTCATGGCTCAAAGTGGAGGAGAGATTGACTTCATCACTACTTGTATTTGTGAGAGGTATTGACATGTTGAATGGACCGAGGTGTCTGTCTAAACTACTAGCACACAGCTCAGACACCCATGCATACCCCACAAGACATGCCACCATGGGTCTCTTCACAATCCCCAAGTCCAGAACAAACTATGGGAGGAGCACAGTACTGCATAGAGCCATGACTACATGGAACTCTATTCTACATCAGGTAACTGATGCAAGCAGTGGAATCAGTTTAAAAAACAGATAAAAATAACCAAAAGGTTGCTAGTTCGAATCCCCGAGCTGACAAGATAAAAATCTGTTGTTCTGCCACTGAACAAGGCAGTTTAACCACTGTTCCTAGGCAGTCATTGTAAATAAGAATTTGTTCTTAACTGACTTGCCAAGTTAAATATAATAAGCACACTAGCTCAAACATTGTTGTATGGTGGTATTATACATGTTGTATTGTAAGTGCCTTAATGTGTTTAGACCCCAGGAAGAGTAGCTGCTGCCTTGCCTTGGCAGCAGCTAATGGGGATCCCTAATAAATACACATACAAATACCCACTACCTGAGGGTCCTGCTGCTTGTCCTACTGCTATTCCCTATAATAGTGCACTACATTTGACCAACTTCTACTTAGAGCACTACTTCTGGTCAAACATAGTGCTCTACATAGGGAAGAGGGTGCCATTTTGGACTCCCTCTGCTGTCAATCATTGGTTCAATCTGCTTCAGACCACCATCTTGTTTACAGGATCTCCTTTCATCTATGTGTCCAGTCGTCTCTTTTAAGGGTCTTACCAGTACAGTAGAATGATGAGCGATGTTGCATGAACAGCAGTAATACAGACACCCTGTAACAGTAGTAATATAGACACCCTGTAACACTAGTAATATAGACACCCTGTAACAGTAGTAATATAGACACCCTGTAACAGTAGTAATATAGACACCCTGTAACAGTAGTAATATAGACACCCTGTAACAGTAGTAATAGGATCAGCGTGGCAGATGTGTTGTTACCTACCCTCACCACCTGGGGGCGACCCATCAAGAAGTCCAGGATCCAGTTGCAGAGAGAGGTGTTTAGTCCCAGGATCCTTAGCTTAGTGATGAGCTTTGAGGGTACTATGGTGTTGAACTCTGAGCTGTAGTCAATGAATAGCATTCTCACATAAGTGTTCCTTTTGTCCAGGTGGGAAAGGGCAGTGTGGAGTGCAATAGAGATTGCATCATCTGTAGATCTGTTTGGGCGGTATGCAAATTGGAGTAGGTCTAGGGTTTCTGGGATAATGGTGTTGATGTGAGCCATGACCAGCCTTTCAAAGCACTTCATGGCTACATTTGTGAGTGCTACGGGTCTGTAGTTATTTAGGTAGGTTGCTTTGGTGTTCTTGGGCACAGGGACTATAGTGGTCTGCTTGAAACATGTTGGTAGTACAGACTGGGTCAGGGACATGTTGAAAATGTCAGTGAAGCCAACTGCCAGTTGGTCAACACATGCCCGGAGCACACGTCCTGGTAATCCATCTGGCCACGCAGCCTTGTGAATGTTGACCTGTTTAAAGGTCTTACTCACGTCGGCTATGGAGAGCGTGATCACACAGTCATCCGGAACAGCTGATGCTCTCATGTATGCCTCAGTGTTGTTTGCCTCAAAGCGAGAATAGAAGTGATTTAGCTCGTCTGGTAGGCTCGTGTCACTGGGCAGATCGCGGCTTTATAGTAATACAGACAACCTTTAACAGCAGTAATACACCGAGACGTCATGCCCATAGTGGGTACAGGGGCACATTCCCCATCAGATTAGTCCTGTTTAAAAAAAAATATTCTGCAATACCACTAGTCACCAAGAAATGTTATGAATTTGTCTTTAGCTAGCCCAGATAGGTTTCCAATCTCCCAACCTGATTACTAGGTAACAAGAAGCCATTTATTCTATCAATCAAGTTAGAGTAGCTTGCTTTTCCAACGATTTTAGCTGGCATGCCTGCTGGCAAGGTTGGCAGACTTTAGAAATGTGTCAGGGTCTTAGATTTATGCTTGGCCACTAGAGGTCCCCATTGCGTCTTTGGTTAGTTTTCAGTCTCTGTCATTAGGTCTTATTGTTGTCACCTGTGCCTTGTTCCCTGTTTGTGTATTTAAGTTACCCTTCTCCTGAGTTCTTTGCTGAGTGTTTCTATTCCATGACCGTGTCTAGGTCATTCCCATGCTGTGTCTCCTTTGGCGTGTCCTTATTCTACTTCGTGTACCTGGTAGGGTTCTTTTGTTTTGTTTTGTTTTATTTACTTTTGTTATTTGACATTTTTGGAGTTCTCACTGTTCTTTGAAACTTTTTCTAATTCCTTTTGGATTAACTTTGGACTTTTTGTTTTCACTTTTTGGAACCTTTGTCATACCTTTTTTGGGAAGGTTTTTGGAGTTTATTCTTTGGTAACATCCTAGGAATGTTTGGATGTTCCTTATAATTGAATAAAAGATTTGAAGACATTTCCCAGGACTGTCATCTGGATTTCTGCATTTGGGTTCACCTTTTTGACTGTTCAAGTTTTCACTAGTCCTAACCCTGAGGCCTGACGGAAACACTCAGCCAGATATGGACCCAGCAGATTCATCTCATGCACAGGATCTTCGTGGGGCAGTTGCTCGTCAGGAGGCTGCCTTATGAGACCCTGATGACAAAACATGATAGCCTGCTATCTGACATTCTCACATCTCTTCAAGAGCTGTTTCGGAGACTGCCAGCCATTTCTGCCATGACTCCAGTCCAAGCACCTCAACCAGCACCTCAGCCCATGCCTCCTAACCCAAGCTTCTTATCTGAACCCCGGTTACCGCTTCCTCAACACTTTTCAGGAGACCCTAGTGCCTGCAATGGCTTCTTGACACAGTGTGCTCTCATTTTGAGTTACAACCATCATCCTTCCCTTCAGACAGGTCTAAGATAGCCTATATTATCACCCTTCTCTCTGGAAGAGCCCTGTCTTGGGCCACAGCCATCTGGGAGGCCTACAGTCCTGTCTTCCTTTGTGGAAGAGTTCAAACGGGTCTTTAATCATCCCCTTCGAGGTCGGGAGGCATCAAAGAAGTTGTTGTCCATCCAGCAAGGTAAACGCAATGTGGTAGACTATGCCATCCAATTCCGCACTGTTGCAGCAGCTAGTGGCTGGAATCAAGAGGCTCTCATTGTATGTTTCCAGAACGGCCTCTCAGAGGCGATCCAGGATGAGATTGCTACCAGAGATCCCATTGATACTCTTGAGACTCTAATTGAGGTGGCGATCCGCTTGGACAATAGACTTAGAGAGAGAGAATGGGCCCGTAAGTCTTCCTTCCCCATGCCTGTACACCTCAACTCAAGCTTCCCAAGAAACCCCAGAGCCCATGTAGTTAGGAGGTACCAGATTGTCACCCTCAGAACGTGATCGGCGTATGAAAGAGGGCTGCTGCCTTTACTGTGGACAGTCTGGACATTTCAGAACCTCCTGTCCTGAGCTTTCGGGAAAAGCTTTGTCCCGTGCAGACAGGGGAGATCTGTGACGGGAGTTACTCAGATCTCTCCCCTAACCGACACTGGTCTTCACCTTCTGGTCACACTCTCCTGGAGCAGTGAAAAACATTCTCTGCAGGCTTGGGTGGATTCCGGTGCTGCTGGTAATTTTATGGATATTTCCTTGGCCAAGAAGTTGAGCCTTCCTACTGAATCCCTTTCGTCCCCCCTGGTTGTTATTGCTCTGGATGGGCGACCTCTGGGCCGTGGAGAAATCAATTGTCAAACACTCCCTTTACGTCTTTCCATTCTTCAACATCAAGAGGAGATATCTTTCCATCTCATCCAGTCTTCTGCCTTCCCTATAATCCTGGGCTATCCCTGGCTTCTTCGGCACAACCCCCATATCGACTGGTCCACCAGCACCATCCTTGAGTGGGGACCCGCCTGTCATGCCACATGCGTCTTCCCGAGTTCCTCATATGTTTCTCCTCAGTCCCAAGAACCCATTGACCTCTCTCGAGTGCCCTCCGTGTATCATCCTTACCAGGAGGTTTTCAGTAAACGCAGGGCCACCTCGCTACCCCCTCATCGTCCCTATGATTGTGCCCTCGATCTGCTACCAGGTACAATTCCCCCTCGAGGCCGTATTTTTTCACTATCCCCTCCAGAGCGGGAAGCTATGGACAGCTATATTAACGAAGCCCTTTCTGCGGGGTTCGTCCGGCCCATTACCTCCCCTGCTGGGGCGGGTTTTTTCTTTGTGAGCAAGAAAGATGGTAGCCTTCGCCCGTGCATTGATTACAGAGGTCTCAACAGTATCACGATCCGTAATCGTTACCCCTTGCCCCTCATGTCCACTGCCTTTGAGTTGCTTCAAGGAGCCTCCATTTTCACCAAACTGGACCTGCGTAACGCATACCATCTGGTGCGCATAAGGATAGGGGACGAGTGGAAAACGGCATTCAACACCCCTACTGGGCATTATGAGTATCAGGTTATGCCTTTTGGACTCACTAATGCTCCAGCTGTTTTCCAGGCCCTAATTAATGATGTTCTCCGAGACATGCTAAATCAGTTCGTTTTCGTCTATCTAGATGACATTCTGATTTTCTCGGGATCCTTGCAAGAACACGAAAAGCATGTTCTAAGAGTCCTCCGTCGCCTCCTGGATAACCATTTGTATATTAAGCCTGAGAAATGTGAGTTCCATGTTTCTGAAGTGCAGTTCCTAGGATTCATTATTACCCCAGGTAACATCCAGATGGATCCTAGAAAGGTCCAGGCTGTCACCGATTAGCCTACCCCCAACAATGTGAAGGAAGTTCAACGTTTTTTGGGGTTTGTGAATTTCTATCACAAGTTTGTGCGGAACTTTAGTGCTGAAGCAGTTCCCCTCTCATCCCTCACTAAAGGGAAAGGCACTAAGATTCTGTGGAGTTCTGAGGCCAAGGAGGCCTTCGATGAACTTAAGCCCCGTTTCACCTCTGCGCCTATTCTGACTCTACCTGATCCTGAGAAACCATTTGTGGTTGAGGTGGATGCCTTGGATATGGGAGTAGGAGCTATTCTCTCGCAGCGAGGAGTGGACAACAAGCTTCATCCCTGCGCCTTCCTGTCACATCGATTAACAGCTGCTGAGAGAAATTACGATGTGGGGGATCGAGAACTGTTGGCGGTCAAGCTTGCGTTAAAAGAATGGAGACACTGACTTGAGGGGGCACAACACCCGTTCCTCGTTCTCACGGATCACAAGAATTTGGAATACATCCAACAGGCTAAGCGGCTCAACTCTCGCCAGGCCCGATGGTAACTTTTTTAACCGTTTCCAGTTCACTTTGTCCTATCGACCGGGATCCAAGAATACGAAACCGGATTCCCTGTCTCGAGTTTACTCCCCCCACTGGTCATGAGGAGCCAGCAGGAACCATCATTACGAACTTTAAGGTGGTGGCTCCAGTTAGGTGGGAGGTTGAGGCCACAGTAAGGAGGGCTCAGGCTCAAGAACCTGATCCTGGAGGGGGACCGGCTAATTGTCTATTTGTCCCGAGCCTTGTCCGTTCCCAGGTTCTCCAGGGGGGTCACAGTTCTCTCCTTACCTGCCATCCTGGTGCTGCTCGGACCCTCGATTTCCTCCTGAGAAGATTTTGGTGGCCTACCATTAAGGAAGACACTCAGGCATTTGTGGCTGCCTGCCCGACTTGCAACCAGGGGAAGGTACCCCATCAAAAACCTCAAGGATTGCTGCACCCTCTTCCCATTCCTCAACGGCCCTAGTCTCACCTCTCGATGGACTTCACCGGGCTCCCACCATCCCAAGGAAATACCACTATTCTAGTAGTAGTCGACCGATTCTCTAAGGCATGCAGATTTATCCCCTTGCCCAAGTTACCGTCTGCTAAGGAAACTGCATAAATTGTTATTGAACTTGTGTTCAGAGTCTTCGGGATTCCTCAGGACATTGTCACAGAAAGAGGACCTCAGTTTTCATCCCGCTTCTGGCATGCCTTCTGTCGACTGCTGGGGTCAACGGTGAGTCTGTCTTCTGGGTTCCACCCAGAGTCTGATGGACAAACTGAGAGACTGAACCAGGACCTAGAGACCACACTGAGGTGCATGACAGCTAACAACTCGACATCCTGGGCATCTTTCGTCATTTGGGCAGAGTGTGCCCATAACACTCTGCGTTCCTCAGCAACTGGCATGTCTCCCTTTGAGTGCCAGTTCGGGTTTACACCTCCATTATTCCCTGACCAAGAGGCAGAGGTTGGTGTTCCTTCTGCTCTACGCTTTGTTCGACGCTGCCGCCTAACCTGGAGGAAGGCTAGGCTCAAGCTTCTGCAGGTATCTCAGCAGTATCAGCGCCAATCGTCGTCGTTGAGCTGCCCCTGACTTGCGTCCCGGCCAACGGGTGTGGCTATCAACTAGGAACCTGCCACTGCATGTGGAGTCCCGCAAGCTGACTCAACGCTTCATCGGTCCTTTCCGCATTTCAAGGACAGTTAATCGAGTTACCTACCGGTTATTCTTACCTCGATCATTAAAAATTAATCCCACCTTCCATGTGTCTCCTCCCCGGATGATCGAAGGCCAGCCTGTTTACACAGTCCATTGGATCCTGGACTCTCGTCGAGTACGAAGATCCCTTCAGTACCTGGTGGACTGGGAAGGTTATGGCCCAGAGGAACGCTCCTGGGTGCCCTCCCGGGACATCCTTGACCCCGAATTGATCAGAGAGTTTCACGTTCGTCGACCTGATCGTCCTGGGAGGAACGTCAGGAGCCGTTCCTAGAGGGAGGGGGGGGTCCTGTCAGGGTCTTAGATTTATGCTTTGCCACTAGAGGTCCCCATTGCGTCTTTGGTTAGTTTTCAGTCTCTGTCATTAGGTCTTATTGTTGTCACCTGTGCCTTGTTCCCTGTTTGTGTATTTAAGTTACCCTTCTCCTGAGTTCTTTGCTGAGTGTTTCTGTGCCATGACCGTGTCTAGGTCATTCCCATGCTGTGTCTCCTTTGGAGTGTCCTTATTCTAATTCGTGTACCTGGTAGGGTTCTTTTGTTTTGTTTTGTTTTATTTACTTTTGTTATTTGACATTTTTGGAGTTCTCACTGTTCTTTGAATCTTTTTCTAATTCCTTTTGGATTATCTTTGGACTTTTTGTTTTCACTTTTTGGAACCTTTGTCATACCTTTTTTGGGAAGGTTTTTGGAGTTTATTCTTTGGTAACATCCTAGGAATGTTTGGATGTTCCTTGTAATTGAATAAAAGATTTGAAGACATTTCCCAGGACTGTCATCTGGATTTCTGCATTTGGGTTCACCTTTTTGACTGTTCAAGTTTTCACTCTAGTCCTAACCCTGAGGCCTGACAAAAGCAGGCAATTACTAAATGTACTTAATAAACCTCACAGTCCTTTGAATCTTTTATCTAGGTTTTAGCAGAGATGCATATTTAAAGAAAAATAAACATATATATTTTTTTTTACATGAGATTAAGCATAATGATTATGGCTCTAGATTTCAGGGGAAAAAACTTTAAGGTGTTTGAAAAAACTAAAGTTTCTCCAACCCCCCCAGCCATCCTCATGTACTTTGTGCCCCTCAGATTTGGGGGATGCATAATGCCCCTGATAATATAGTCACCCTCTACTGTAATAGCATATTAACATGTGATGAACTGTAATATGATTGCACAGAGACTTTTTTTTAGACTATTCTGTCTTTGTCTCCTGCAGACTGCCATGCCAGTGAAGATGAGACACCTTTTTTTTTTAATGAGATGAGGTAACTATGGGTCTGCGTCTCAAATGGCACACTATTCCCTATATAATACTCTGATTTTGACCATGGCCCATAGGGAATAGGGTGCCATTTGGCAACTAGCCTAGCAAATAGCTCCCGTGGTGACAAAATGGATGCCATCAACCACCATTGGTGTCCTGTCTCCATCTCCTCCCAGCCCCAGTGACAGGTCTCATTATCGGGCGTCCAGTAGAATAGTTACCAACTGATGAAGGCATACCACTCTGTCTGACTCTACGGTGGAAAGGAAATTGAATTCTGGAGGACATATATGGCTGACAGTGAGAGCTCATAGTCAGAGACTAATTTAAGGAGGATTAAGTTAATTTCAATGACAGACCATTCTATCTGGGAAAAGTCTGTATATAACATAATGTTACAGTAGCTCTGTTGCCGGGAGATAAGGGGATAGTAATTTAAGACTGGGCACAGCCAGGGGATGAAGGCCTATAATCCCAATGGATTCAACCTCTTTACAGAACATCACAGGGGATATAGAGTGTCTGACAAGTATTATTCCGTAGAGGGGATTTGGAAAAATCTTTCAATTTAGCGTGATCATTTAATTGACACTGACCCGAGGCCTCAGGACACACACACACACACACACACACACACACACACACACACACACACACACACACACACACACACACACACACGGCTAACTATGTAATCAGATCCACATTATTTCTCATCTGTCATCACCCCTTGATATTCTGTATACTGTGATGTTTCTTTACCTATCTACAGTACTCAGGACTATACAGTATCTACAGAACTCAAGTCTATACAGTATCTACAGTACTCAGGTCTATACAGTATCTACAGTACTCAGGTCTAGTGTACAGTAGCTAAAGTAGTCAGGTCTAGGGTACAATGTCTACAGTACTCAGGTCTACACAGTTTCTAAAGTACTCAGGACTATACAGTTTCTACAGTACTCAGGTCTAGTGTACAGTATCTACAGTACTCAGGTCTAGTGTACAGTATCTAGAGTACTCAGGTCTAGTGTACAGTATCTACAGTACTCAGGTCTATACACTATCTACAGTACTCAATCCTATACTGTATCTAGAGTACTCAGGTATAGTGTACAGTATCTACAGTACTCAGGTCTAGTGTACAGCATCTACAGTACTCAGGTCTAGTGTACAGTATCTAGAGTACTCAGGTCTAGTGTACAGTATCTACAGTACTCAGGTCTATACAGTATCTAGAGTACTCAATCCTATACTGTATCTAGAATACTCAGGTCTAGTGTACAGTATCTACAGTACTCAGGTCTTGTGTACAGTATCTAGAGTACTCAGGTCTATACAGTATCTACAGTACTCAGGTCTATACAGTATCTAGAGTACTCAATCCTATACAGTATCTAGAGTACTCAATCCTATACAGTATCTAGAGTACTCAGGTCTAGTGTACAGTATCTACAGCACTCAGGTCTAAACAGTATCTATAGTACTCAGGTCTATACAGTATCTAGAGTACTCAGGTCTATACAGTATTTCAAGTACTCAGGTCTATACAGTATCTACAGTACTCAGGTCTATACAGTATTAAAAATACTCAGGTCTATACAGTATCTAGAGTTCTCAGGTCTATACAGTATTACAAGTACTCAGGTCTATACAGTATCTAGAGTACTCAGGTCTATACAGTATTAAAAATACTCATGTCTATACACTATCTACAGTTTCTACAGTACTCAGGTCTAGTGTACAGTATCTACAGTACTCAGGTCTAGTGTACAGTATCTACAGTACTCAGGTCTAGTGTACAGTATCTACAGTACTCAGGTCTATACAGTATCTATAGTACTCAGGTCTATACAGTATCTAGAGTACTCAGGTCTATACGGTATCTACAGTACTCAGGTATATACAGTATCTAAAGTACTCAGGTCTATACAGTATTAAAAGTACTCAGGTCTATACAGTATCTACAGTACTCAGATCTATACAGTATCTACAGTACACAGGACTATACAGTATCTAGAGTACTCAGGTCTATACGGTATCTAGAGTACTCAGGTCTAGTGTACAGTATCTACAGCACTCAGGTCTAAACAGTATCTATAGTACTCAGGTCTATACAGTATCTAGAGTACTCAGGTCTATACAGTATTACAAGTACTCAGGTCTATACAGTATCTACAGTACTCAGGTCTATACAGTATTAAAAATACTCAGGTCTATACAGTATCTAGAGTTCTCAGGTCTATACAGTATTACAAGTACTCAGGTCTATACAGTATCTAGAGTACTCAGGTCTATACAGTATTAAAAATACTCATGTCTATACACTATCTACAGTTTCTACAGTACTCAGGTCTAGTGTACAGTATCTACAGTACTCAGGTCTAGTGTACAGTATCTAGAGTACTCAGGTCTAGTGTACAGTATCTACAGTACTCAGGTCTATACACTATCTACAGTACTCAATCCTATACTGTATCTAGAGTACTCAGGTATAGTGTACAGTATCTACAGTACTCAGGTCTAGTGTACAGCATCTACAGTACTCAGGTCTAGTGTACAGTATCTACAGTACTCAGGTCTAGTGTACAGTATCTAGAGTACTCAGGTCTATACAGTATCTAAAGTAATCAGGTCTATACAGTATTTAAAATACTCAGGTCTGAACAGTATCTATAGTACTCAGCTCTATACAGTATCTAAAGTACTCAGGTCTATACAGTATTTAATATACTCAGGTCTGTACAGTATCTACAGTACTCAGGTCTAGTGTACAGTAACTACAGTACTCAGGTTATTGCTATGGTAACCGCAGGCAGGGCTCAAGTGTTATCTGATGAAATAGGAAAATACATCTGTTGTGGTGGCAGGCATGGTTTCCTGGTCAGGAAGGAAGATGTAGGTGGGTGTTTAGGGGACTGAGGAGGGGATTGGGTTAGGGTTATCCTTGTATGCATTTATATTATTGTTTCTTCGGACCTGTAACCTCCCGTAAAAAATGGAAAAACTAAATAAAAGGTTAGTGTCAAGAAATAATAATAATAATGTGTGTATATATATATATATATATATATATATATATATATAAATATTTAAGCAATAAGGCCAGAGGGGGTGTGGTATTTGGCGAATATACAACGGCTAAGGGCTGTTCTTAGCACGACGCAACGCGAAGTGCCTGGATACAGCCCTTAGCTGTGGTATATTAGCCATATACCACAAACCCCCGAGGTGCCTTATTGCTATTATAAACTGGTTACCAATGTAATTAGAGCAGTAAAACTAAATGCTTTGTCATACCCGTGGTATACGGTCTGACATACCACGGCTGTCAGCCAATCAGAATTCAGGGCTGGAACCACCCAGTTTATAAATATCACCCCCTCAGTCCCCATACACCCACCCACTAGTTTTGTACATAATGTTGCCGCTACCGTCTCTTATGACCAAAAATAACTTCTAGACATCAGGATTGCGATTACTCACCACAGACTAGCAAAATCCTTCTTTCTTTCATGAACAGGCCGCGACCCCAGTGATCTGCGTGAAGAGGAGGCGGAGAAAGAGAGGCCGGAGGGCGAGCTGCCTTCTGAGGAGTAGGATGCGATCCAATTAACCCCCCTTTTCCCCTCAATTCTGCTCGAACCAGGGACCCTCTGCACACATCAACAAATGACACCCACGAAGCATCGTTACCCATCGCTAGTAGCCAGGGACTTTAATGCATGGACACTTAAATCCGTTTTGCCTAATTTCTATCAACATGGTAAATGTGCAAACAGAGGGAAAAGGACTCTGGACCACCTTTACTCCACACACAGAGACGCATACCAAGCTCTCCCTCACCCTCCATTTGGCAAATCTGACCATAATTATATTTTCCTGATTCCTGCTTACAAGCAAAAATTAAAGCAGGAAGCACCAGTGACTCGGTCTATAAAAAAAGTGGTCAGATGAAGCAGATGCTAAGCTACAGGACTGTTTTGCTAGCACAGACTGGAATATGTTCCGGGATTCCTCCAATGACATTGAGGAGTATACCACATCTGTCTTTGGCTTCCTCAATAAGTGCATCGATGACATCCACGATCCATCAAACAGGCATTGCGTCAGTACAGGACTAAGATCAAGTTGTACTACACCGGCTCTGATGCCTGTTGGATGTGGCAGGGCCTGCAAACCATTACAGACTACACAGGGAAGCACAGCCGAGAGCTGCCCAGTGACACGAGCTAAAGCACTTCAATGCTCGCTTCGAGGTAAGTAACACTGAAACATGCATGAGAGCACCAGCTATACCGGAAGACTGTGTAATCACACACTCCGCAGCCGATGTGGGTAAGACCTTTAGACAGGTCAACATTCACAAGGCCACAGGGCCAGACAGATTACAAGGATGTGTACTGTGAGCATGCGCTGATCAACAAGCAAGTGTCTTCACTGACATTTTCAACCTCTCCCTGTCCGAGTCTGTAATACCAACATGTTTTAAGCAGACCACCATAGTGCCTGTGCTTAAGAACACTAAGGTAACCTGCCTAAATGACTACCGACCCATCTGGAAACAAGACGAACAGTGGGTTAACTGCCTGTTCAGGGGCAGAACAACAGATATGTACCTTGTCAGCTCAGGATTTGAACTTGTAACCTTTCGGTTACTTGTCTAACCACTAGGCTACCCTGCCGCCCCATTTGAGTAAATTGGAGGTGTACCTGTGGATGTATTTCAAGGCCTATCTTCAAACTCAGTGCCTCTTTGCTTGACATCATGGGACAATCAAAAGAAATCAGCCAAGACAACAGAAATAAAATTGTGGTTCATTAAATGTCTGGTTCATCCTTGGGAGCAATTTCCAAACGCCTGAAGGTACCACGTTCATCTGTTCAAACAATAGTTCGCAAGTATAAACACAATGGGACCACGTCATTCCGCTCAGGAAGGAGACGCGTTCTGTCTCCTAGAGATGTACGTACTTTGGTGGGAAAAGTGCAAATCAACAGCAAAGGACCTTGTGAAGATGCTGGAGGAAACAGGTACAAAAGTATCTATATCCACAGTAATACGAGTCCTATATCGACATAACCTGAAAGGCCGCTCAGCAAGGAAGAAGCCACTGCTCCAAAACCGCCATAAAAAAGCCAGACTATGGTATTGCAACTGCACATGGGGACAAAAATCAAACTTTTTGGAAAAATGTCCTCTGGTCTGATGAAACAAAAATAGAAATGTTTGGCCATAATGACCATCG
The DNA here is from genome assembly GCA_030435695.1 of Brachymystax lenok tsinlingensis. Lineage (NCBI taxonomy): Eukaryota > Metazoa > Chordata > Actinopteri > Salmoniformes > Salmonidae > Brachymystax > Brachymystax lenok. Next base: position 5,990,161 of record CM059804.1, on the reverse strand, counting down.
TTATGTTTGGAGGAAAAGGGGGAGGCTTGCCAGACGAAGAACACTATCCCAACCGTGAAGCACGGGGGTGGCAGTATCATGTTGTGGGGGTGCTTTGCTGCAGGAGGGACTGGTGCACTTCACAAAATAGATGGCATCATGGGAAAGAAAAAGTATGTGGATATATTGAAGCCACATCTCAAGACATTAGTCAGGAAGTTAAAGCTTGGTAGCAAATGGGTCTTCCAAATGGACAATGACCCCAAGCATACTTCCAAAGTTGTGGCAAAATGGCTTAAGGACAACAAAGTCAAGGTATTGGAGTGGCCATCACAAAGCCCTGACCTCAATCCTATAGAAAATGTGTGGCCAGAACTGAAAAAGCGTGTGCGAGCAAGGAGGCCTACAAACCTGACTCAGGTACACCAGCTCTGTCAGGAGAAATGGGCCAAAATTCAACCAACTTATTATGGGAATGTTGCGGAAGGCTACCCGAAAAGTTAGACCTAAGTTAAAACTTTCCACCTTCTCCACTGCTGTCCCATCGATATGTATAGGGGGTGCTCCCTTTGCTGTTTCCTGAAGTCCACGATCATCTCTTTTGTTTTGCTGAGTGAGAGGTTATTTTCCTGACACCACACTCTGATGGCCCTCACCTCCTCCCTGTAGGCTGTCTCGTCATTTTTGGTAATCAAGCCTACCACTTTTTGTGTCGTCTGCAAACTTGATGATTGAGTTTGAGGCGTACATGGCCACGCAGTCGTGGATGAGCAGGGAGTACAGGAGGGGGCTAAGAACGCACCCTTGTGGGGCCCCAGGGTTCAGGATAAGCGGAATGGAGATGTTGTTTCCTACCTTCACCACCTGGGGGTGGCCCGTCAGGAAGTCCAGGATCCAGTTTTACAGGGCTGGGTTGAGACCTAGGGTCTCAAGCTTAATGATGAGTTTGGAAGGTACTATGGTGTTGCATGCTGAGCTGTAGTCAATGAACAGCATTCTTACATAGGAATTCCTCTTGTCCAGGTGGGATAGGTCAGTGTGCAGTGTGATGGCGATTGCATCGTCTGTGGACCTGTTGAGGCGGTAAGACAATTGAAGTGCGTCTAGGGTGACAGATAGGGTGGAGGTGATATGATCCTTGTCTAGTCTCTCAAAGCACTTCATGACGACAGTGCTACGAGGTGATAATCATTTAGTTCAGTTACCTTAGCTTTCTTGGGAACAGGAACAATGGTGGCCATCTTGAAGCATGTGGGGACAGCAGACTGGGATAGGGACTGATTGAATATGTCCATAAACACACCAGCAAGCTGGTCTGCGCATGCTCTGAGGACGCGGCCAGGGATGCCGTCTGGGCCGGCAGCCTTGCGAGGGTTAACACGTTTTACTCACGTAGAAGGTGAGCCCACAGTCTTTGGTAGCGGGCCGCATATTGTCCTCCAAGCGATCAAAGAAGTTGTTTAATTTGTCTGGAAACAAGAAGTTGTGGTCCGCGACGGGGCTGTTTTTTTTTTGTAGTCCGTGATTGACTGTAGACCCTGCCACATACCTCTCGTGTCTGAGCCGTTGAATTTCGACTCTACTTTCTCTCTATAGCTTGTTTGATTGCCTTGCAGAGGGAATAGCTACACTGTTTGTATTCAGTCATGTTTCCGGTCACCTTACCCTGATTAAAAGCAGTAGTTTGTGCTTTCAGTTTTGCACGAATGCTGCCATCAATCCACGGTTTCTGGTTAGGGCAGGTTTTAGTAGTCACAGTGGGTACAACATCTCCTATACACTTCCTTATAAATTTGCTCACCGAGTCAGCATGTACGTAAATGTTATTATCTGAGGCTACCCGGAACATATTTCAGTCCACGTCATCGAAACAATCTTGAAGCGTGGAATCCGAATCCGATTTGGAAAGACAAAAGCACAGGCGCTTCATGTTTCAGTTTCTGCCTATAGGAGGTGAGCAACAAGATGGAGTCATGGTCAGATCTGCCAAAAGGATGGCGGTGGAGGGCCTTGTATGCATCACGTAAGTTAGAGTAGCAGTGGCCGAGCGTGTTACTCGCTTGTGTACAACAATCGATATGCTGATAGAATTTAGGTAGCCTTGTTCTCAAATTAGCGTTGTTAAAATCCCAAGCTAAAATAAATGCAGCCTCAGGATATGTTTCCAGTTAGCATAAAGTCCAGTGAAGTTCGTTGTTGGCCGTCTTGGTATCCGCTTGCGGAGGGATATACGCGATAACCAAGGAGAGTTCTTTTGGAAGATAATACGGTCGGCATTAAATTGTGAGGAATTCTAGGTCAGGTGAACAAAAGGACTTGAGTTCCTGTATGTTGTTACAATTACACTATGAGTCGTTAATCATGAAACATACACCCCCGCCTTTCCTCTTACCGGAGAGATTATACCTGTCGGTGCGATGCACTGACAATTCCATTGGCTGTACGGACTCTGAGTATGTTACAATCCCGGATATCTCTTTCGAAAGCAACACTTGCCCAGATTTGGTTGGCTTTGTTAACTAGGGACTGGACATTAGTGAGTAATATACTTGGGAGCGGTGGATGGTTGGCGTGCATCCGAAGCTTCACTAGAAGACTGCTCCAGCACCCTCTCCTCCGGCGGCTATGTTTTGGGTCAGCCTCTGGAATCAGCTCAAATTCCCTGGGAGGTGCAGACAAAGGATCCGCTTTGGGAAAGTCGTATTCCTGGTCGTAGTGCTGGTTGTGCTGGTAAGTTGACGTCTCTCTGATATTCAATAGTTATTCCCGGTTGTATGTAATAACAGTTAAGGTTTTCTGGGCTAACAATGTAATAAATAATACATAAAAAAAAACAAATACTGCACAGTTTCCTAAGGACTTGAAGCGAAGCTGCCATCTCTATCGGCGCAATCTTACAAGATATATATTTATATTTGTGCATCAAGGTCAAAGCAGGTAGATATTTTCCATGCCCTTGGACTTCTGAGTTGTCTTTAGTTGGAGTGTGAACGTTTAAACGTTAAAATGTCTAAGCGAAATTGGGATCCTTAACGTTCCAAAAAAATCCCCAAAATTAAATGTTTTTTTCTTCACATTTTTTTTTTATCACAGTACAGTTATCACAAAACAATAAATATAATAAAAAAATCAGAACCTTAGCCTATTAATTGATGATAGGTCCTGCTTTACGGAAGTTGAGAGACATCGAGCAGAGCTAAACAGACCCATGACATTTAACGTGTCCGTATTCATGGGGGTGGCAGGTAGCCTAGTGGTTAGAGTGTTGGACTTTGTAAGGGTTGCAAGTTCGAATCCCTGAGCTGACAAGGAAAAAAATCTGTCTTTCTGCCCCTGAACAAGGCAGTTAACCCACTGTTCCCCAGGTGCAGAAGACGTGGATGTCGATTAAGGCAGCCCCCCCCGCACCTCTCTGATTCAGAGGGTTAAATGCGGAAGACACATTTCGGTTGAAGGCATTTGGTTGTACAACTGACTAATAATGGTGACTTTGACTTAGTCAGTTGGTTGTAGTCATTAAGTTTCAAATTCTTGAAACCCTCATAATAAATCAAATAACCTTGTCATTTTCTAAAGCGATAAGTCATGTGATAAGAAGTCAAACATAATATAGACTATTACATAAATTGTCATGGTTGTAATTGTATAGATACATCAAATTAAGTTCACTGTTGAGAAATAAAATGTAGAGATTCACCCAAAACTTTTTCTTGATAATACTGTAGAGTATTTTGTGGTTTGTTCTGCATTCCAAATATGTTTCGGAGCTTAACAAAATGGAGTTAGGGTTACTTCCCAAATGGCACCCTATTCCTTATAATGCCCAGAGCCCTATAGGCCCTAGTCATAGTAGTGCACTAATAAGGGAATAGGGTGCTATTTGGCACGCAACCTCAGTCTAGCTTTGACAGTTGTCGTGGAAATTCCCATTACACAGAAATTAGTTATCAGAAAAGGGCAAACATTAAAATTCACATTACACAGTGTTTCCCTGTTATTGGTATGCTACAGGGTCTTCAGTTCACTCTCAGTTCCCAAGCTTACTTACATAGAGTGAAAAATTGCAGTCTCTCTCTCTCTCTCTCTCTCTCGTTCTGTTTCTTCTCTCTTTCCCTCTCTCTTTGGTCTCCCCCTCTCTCTCTTCTCTCTCTCCCTCTCTCTCTCTTTTTCTCTCAATTGTGCAGTATAAAAGTCTAATGAATTACAGATGAACATTGATGGAAATGAATCTCCCTACAGTCCCCGTGTAGCATGGCAGCCATTTAAACTTTGATCAATAGCCCTGAAGTTGAAAACATGCAGACGCTGAAGTTGTTTGGTCAACAATAAACATAGAAGGGCGAACAGGAGTTTTGTCCAAAATGAGGGCCCTGGTCAAACGTAGTGCACAATGTAGGGAATAGGGCGTCGATTGGGACTCACACAAGGAGTTTCCAGCGCCACTATATCATAATGACAAGGCATTTATGCACAAAATATTTTTTCTTAGAAGCGGAAATGTAAATGTCTGCATGACTTTATCAGCCGAGCATTCAACTTTCCTCTGAGACCTATGGATGGAAATGTAATAATCAGACACGGACACGTATGATTTATAATTATAATTACTTCTTCTCTCTCTACCAATGACATAAGAACAGTTTCACGCAATCCAATGAGAAAACAACACATTGATAGTTTATGTCGAACTCCCACTCTAGTTTGGGTAATTTATCTATCCTTATGGACCCAGACTGATATGATCATCGTACCAAAGGCCAGCCAATTAAATTCACTATTGTTACATAACCATGGCTACATGTCACTGATAATCTCTGTGTGTGCGTCCTAAATTGTATCCTATTCCGTATATTGTGCACTATAGTGGTTCTAATGAGACCTGGTCAAAACGGTTCCATTTGGGACGCTACCATGAAGGATATATCAATGAACTCCTGTTATCAACATTTATAGCTAGATTTACTACAGATGTGATACGCAAGACTTTTAATACACTTTTACTGTATATTTATTCATTGAGGATTCATGCAGCCGAGGCATAATAGATCTCAACTGAAATCCATGTCATTGTGTATTGATCATATGACTACAGATATAGCAGTAAATATTGACTTTATCTAATGGTGTTGGTGATGAAACGTGCCGTGCAGATCAGGCCGAATGACCGTGTACAGCCAAACGGCCTACAGCACGGCTGAAAGACTGTAAATAACCTCAGAATTCACCCAATGTGAAAAAGGTTGTAAATGAACATGAGAAGACTGTTAGCGAGGACAAGAACAGTTTAATTGCGTTGTTAATTGATTTTCCCAGACAATTATCACCTTGGTTGATTGCTGGGTTGATGAAAATGTTATTATTTTTTTGGGGGGAAACGTTATACACATGCAATGTGAAAAGGACCATAAGGAGTGGGTAGGAGCTGCGGAAAGAGAACAGATGTCCTTATCACTAAGCACGGCTACGTCCTTTGGATATGCAATCCCTTGACATATTGATGGCTCTTGGAAAAACTTAAAAGCTGATTGTAACGCATAACGCAGTCATTAAACTCACTTCAGCTTGCAATTATTTTCCCCTTTCTGACAGATCTGAGATTTCTTGTTGAATTGGACAACAGCTTTACTTCTGTTGCCTGCGATACAAAATCAAATCAAATCAAACGTTATTCGTCACATGCGACGAATACAAATCAAATCAAATCAAACGTTATTCGTCACATGCAACGGATACAAATCAAATCAAATCAAACGTTATTCGTCACATGCAACGGATACAAATCAAATCAAATCAAACGTTATTCATCACATGCAACGAATACAAATCAAATCAAACGTTATTCGTCACATGCAACGAATACAAATCAAATCAAACGCTATTCGTCACATGCAACGAATACAAATCAAATCAAACGTTATTCGTCACATGCAACGAATACAAATCAAATCAAACGCTATTCGTCACATGCGCCGAATACGACAAGTGTAGACCTTACCGTGAAATGCTTACTTACAAGCCCTTATTAACCAACAGTGCAGTTCAAGAAGAGTTAAGAAAATATTTACCAAATAAACTAAAGTTAAATAATAATAAAAAGTAACACAATAACATAACAATAACGAGGCCATATGCAGGGGGTACCGGTACACAATCAGTGTGCGGGGGTACAGGTTAGAGGTCATTTGTACGTGTAGGTAGGGGTGAAGTGACTATGCATAGATAATAAACAGCAGAGTACAGAACAAATGGAGGGGGAGGGGTCAATGCAAATAGTCCAGGTGGCCATTTGATTAATTGTTCAGCAGTCTTATGGCTTGGGGGGGGTAGAAGCTGGTGTAGAACCTTACCGTGAAATGCTTACTTACAAGCCCTTAACCAACAATGCAGTTTTAAGAAAAATAAGAGTTAAAAAAATTATTTACAAAATAAACTAAAGTAAAAAATAAATAAAAGCAACAATAAAAAAATTACAATAACGATGCTATGTGCAGGGAGTCAATGTGCGGCGGTACAGGTTAGTCAAGGTAATTGAGGTAATGTGTACATGTAGATAGGGGTTAAGGTGCCTGTGCGTACTGTAGTTAATAGATCAAAAAGGGCGGGGGGAGGGGGTGAATGCAACAAGTCTGGGTAGCCATTGGATTAGCTGTTCAACAGTTTCATGACTTGGGGGTAGGGATAAATAAACATTTCCAGGTGAAAGCCAAAGGTCATAGCTGTCTGGAAGGGGAGGGGGTTGCTCTACTAAAGCCCTCTTGCTAGATTGATGACAAAAGCCATAGTGAAATAGTGCAAAACGGCTGTAGGCTCAACTCTTAACAAAAAATGTACACTTCATCCAGTATAAACTAACGTGTAGAATTTATTACGCAAAGAGACAAACTTTTTTTTTCTTCCGAATTCTCCAGCACAACGGCAGAGTCGTGTCTTAAGGATAAAACTAACAATGACTCAATAATCTATGCCTTCTGGGAAGAAAGTGCAAAGGTTATGGGCGGTCAGAAGTATCCTTGTATTATTTTAATCCGTCTGTCTGCATGTCTCAAGACAAGGCGTATGAGGGTGCAGTGAGATACCCAATAGGTTTGGCGATTTTGTCGTCAATCCCCTTTAGGAAAAAGTGTATACTTAAAAAAAACTAGCAATCAACCAATCCTCCATCGTTAACACAATGGAAAAGTAAAACGCTTTATTTACTAAATGTTGAAAGTGCGTGGGCTACGGAGAGAAACAAACTGGTGCAGTTTGAGGCCATGTGGCGGAGAGTGATACAGACGCTGGAGATTTTTATTTGACCTTTATTTTAACTAGGCAAGTCAGTTAAGAACAAATTCTTATTTTCAATGACGGCCTAGGAACAGTAGGTTAACTGCCTTGTTCAGGGGCAAAACGACAGATTTTTACCTTGTCAGCTCAGGGACTCAATCTTGCAACCTTCCGGTTACTAGTCCAACACTCTAACCACTAGGCTACCTGCCGCCCCAGATGGGGGTCGGGGGGGGGGTGGATGTTTGTATTCGTGTGTATGTTTCTATTTAAATTTTTTATTAACATAATAATAATCCCCCCTCCCTTATCAGGCTCCGTAGCACTTCCATCCTGTCATTGTAATAGCTCTTTAATTGTATACAGACCAGACCCTCTTCTGGATGTCAGACATGAGTTCTAAGTGTTCTCTCATACGTGATTCTCTGTGGCCTGAATAGAAACAATCTTGGAACGCTCCGTCCATCCTCTGACACAAAGCATTTCACTTCCATACCTTCATCCTCCTCCCCACATCTGCTTGGTCCCATGGTTTCTAGACAAACCTCCTCCATTTCCACTCAGATAGATGATGTGTGAAGGCAAGGTTTACATTTCCCCTCAGATAGATGATGTGTGAAGGCAAGGTTTATCTTTAAAATGTTAACTAAGGTCACCAGCTCTTCAGGGAGCCCCTGAGTGTATTCCTGGCAAGTTGCATTTTATCACACAACAGAGTTGAGCAGACTATCTTCGGGCCAGTTTTAATGTGAACACGCCTCAGTCCCTCTCCAGTTCCTCCCAAGCCATCATCTGTGTGTTGCTGCTATCATCCTGTGTTCCTCCCTGGTTTCCTTCCCAGCTGGCTCTGATGGACACAGTCGATATGTACCAATTCCTTACACTATTCCCTACAGAGTGCAAAACTTTCAACAGATCCCTATGGGTCCTGGTCAAAAGTAGTGCACTATAAAGGGAACAGGTGGCCATTTGGGATGTTACATCCTGCAGTGTAGAATATACTGGTGTCTAAAACACTGGTAGCCATTTAAAACAAACATATCTACCCTAAACAAACTGGCTCCTAGCCAGAACACTGACTAGCGGTTACAGCTTTGTGAATGGGTGATGATGACATGACCAAAACAAACCCTTACTACTTTAATCTGATCAACCTCTCACACCAAAACATTACTGTCATGTATTTTACCATTTTACCATCTATTGTGACAGCCCACACCAACCCCATCCCTCCACCCCTCTACCCCTTCATCCCTCCATCCTTCCATCCCTCCACCCCTCCATCCCTCCACCCCTCCATCCCTCCATCCCTCCATCACACCACCCCTCCACCCATCCATCCGTCTATCCCTCCATAACTCCATCCCTCCACCCATCTATCTGTCTATCCCTCCATCCCTCCACCCATCCATCCCTCCACCCCTCCACCCCTCTACCCCTCCACCCCTCCATCCCTCTACCCCTCCACCCCTCCATCCCTCTACCCCTCCACCCCTCCATCCCTCTACCCCTACATCCCTCCACCCCCTCTACCCCCTTCATCCCTCCATCCTTCCATCCCTCCACCCCTCCATCCCTCCACCCCCTCCATCCCTCCATCCCTCCATCACACCACCCCTCCACCCATCCATCCGTCTATCCCTCCATAACTCCATCCCTCCACCCATCTATCTGTCTATCCCTCCATCCCTCCACCCATCCATCCCTCCACCCCTCCACCCCTCTACCTCTCCATCCCTCCATTCCTCTACCCCTCCACCCCTCCATCCTTCTATGCCTCCATCCCTCCTTCCCTCTATGCCTCCACCCCTCTACCCCTTCACCCCTCCATCCCTCTATGCCTCCATCCCTCCTTCCCTCTATGCCTCCACCCCTCTACCCCTTCACCCCTCCACCCCAAATTTTAGGTCTGTTGAGCGCAAACTTTAACGTTGTGAAAATGCTGTGCAATTACTGATATACTGTGAACACTGAGGCTGTACCCGCTTTAACAGTGGTCACGTAGGCTACTGTGGCTATTTGATAAAAAATGTAGGCCTACCAGAGTGGCCTACCATCAAAAACAACGGAGAAAATGCATTCCATAACATTTTAACATTGAAATAGCTGTTCTATCATTCAGCCTACAGTAGCAGCCAATGTGTGATGTTTTGAAAAAAACATTAACCTGTTTATCCACATATCCATATGTCCTTAAGAGAAGGTGACTGAAAATGTCGTTGTGTAGTTTTACAAAATATAAAATAAAATGCATTATTATTCCCATACCATTATTACAGAGAATCAGACAAATTATGCTACCCTCTATTGCCTATTGGCTACTTAGCTTATTAAACCCTGTCTAAAATAAAATAAAACACAGCCCCTTTAGAGACAAGCTCTTTACCTGACTCGCTTTTCAAAGATGTCTAGAAATGCACACGTTTTGTGCTTCTTGCAGAAAGCAATCAGTCCACTATTACTGACTACAAATGATATATAACTTGGCTAATAACTCACTAACTAGCAAAGGATGTGAACAAATGTACAAATGTGCACACGTTGCTACTGTACATGTAGCTTTCGCTTTGATTTGAAAACAAGTGCATCTACTCACAACCGCTCATGCTCTAAAAACAGTCCAGTTCAAAGTGAATGGCACAGATCCATACAGTACAGGGTAATGGTCTATTTGCATATAGGCCTACTGCAGCTCTGATGGTTGGTGGGAGAGGGGCAGTTTATATTCTTTGAAAGGATAGGAGGTCATGTCAGGCTTGCTTAGACTCAAGGGCAATGTGTGTGTGTGTGTGTTTGAATATGCTGCCCACTAATGTAGCACTACCAGTATCTCTGTCCTCATCTCTGTTTTCTATCACTACGTACAATCCCGGACCTGATTCGGCACTGTCTCCTCTCTGCGCAGGTCCCTGCCTGTCCTGACAATGTCCTTTCACATATATGTTATTGTCTAGCACACTCTGAGATGCAGTAGTCCAGTCAACAAGACACCACTCATCCTCTTTGTCTTATGTCTGCCGCCCCCTTTTTCTTTGCCATTAATACACTCTGCGTCTGTTTAGAATTGATGAGGAAGGGAATGTGCCCATCTGTTAAGCTGTCAGGAGATCTTTGACAATAGTAATAGCACTCACTGTTTGCCTCACTTGCCTGCCTGAAACCCACAGCAGTAGTCTGAAGAATTTGACAAGTGGCAATCTCCCCACCACTATTATTTCATCTACTGTAGTGCCATGCTCTCTCTGCTCTCTCTATGCTCTCTCTCTCGCTCTCTCTCTCTCTCTCTCTCTCTCTCTCTCTCTCTATATATATATATATATATATGTCTGTCTCTCTGTCTGTCTGCCTCTCTCTATGCTCTCTCTCTCGCTCTCTCTCTCTCTCTCTCTCTCTCTCTCTCTCTCTCTCTCTCTCTCTCTCTCTCTCTCTCTCTCGCTCTATATATATATATATATATGTCTGTCTCTCGGTCTGTCTGTCTCTCCCTTTCTTTATCTCTCTCTCCATCCCTCTGTCTGTCTGTCTGTCTGCCTCTCTCTCTCTCTCTCTCTCTCTCTCTCTCTCTCTCTCTCTCTCTCTCTCTCTCTCGCTCTATATATATATATATATATATGTCTGTCTCTCGGTCTGTCTGTCTCTCCCTTTCTTTATCTCTCTCTCCATCCCTCTGTCTGTCTGTCTGTCTGTCTGTCTGTCTGTCTCTCTCTCTCTCTCTCTCTCTCTCTCTCTCTCTCTCTCTCTCTCTCTCTCTCTCTCTCTCTCGCTCTATATATATATATATATATATGTCTGTCTCTCAGTCTGTCTGTCTCTCCCTTTCTTTATCTCTCTCTCCATCCCTCTGTCTGTCTGTCTGTCTGTCTGTCTGTCTGCCTCTCTCTCTCTCTCTCTCTCTCTCTCTCTCTCTCTCTCTCTCTCTCTCTCTCTCTCTCTCTCTCTCTCTCTCTCTCTCGCTCTATATATATATATATATATATGTCTGTCTCTCGGTCTGTCTGTCTCTCCCTTTCTTTATCTCTCTCTCCATCCCTCTGTCTGTCTGTCTGCCTCTCTCTCTCTCTCTCTCTCTCTCTCTCTCTCTCTCTCTCTCTCTCTCTCTCTCTCTCTCTCTCTCTCTCTCTCTCTCTCTCTCTCTCTCTCTCTATATATATATATATATATATGTCTGTCTCTCGGTCTGTCTGTCTCTCCCTTTCTTTATCTCTCTCTCCATCCCTCTGTCTGTCTGTCTGTCTGTCTGTCTGTCTGTCTGTCTGTCTGTCTGTCTGCCTCTCTCTCTCTCTCTCTCTCTCTCTCTCTCTCTCTCTCTCTCTCTCTCTCTCTCTCTCTCTCTCTCTCGCTCTATATATATATATATATATATGTCTGTCTCTCGGTCTGTCTGTCTCTCCCTTTCTTTATCTCTCTCTCCATCCCTCTGTCTGTCTGTCTGTCTGTCTGTCTGTCTGTCTGCCTCTCTCTCTCTCTCTCTCTCTGTCTCAGGAGCACAGGCTTAGGCCCGGACTGACAAGCTTTTAAGCAACTGAGGAATCATTGTGTAAGACAAATCAGAAAAGGCTGAATCTGATAATTTTATAAACGCTCTTTCAGATTGTAATGGGAATCAGGATACATTCAGGAAAACTGTCAAATCCCTGAAGGGTTTTACTTTCTCTCTGCCACAATAAATTAATTCAGATCAAATCAATTTGTATTTGTCACATGCGCCGAATACAACTGCTGTAGACCTTACAGTAAAATGCTTATTTACAAGCCCTTAACCAACAATGCAGTTTTAAGAAAATCCCCCAAAAAGTAAGATATAAGAATAACAAATAATTAAAGAACAGCAGTAAATAACAATAGCAGGACTATTTACAGGGGGTACCGGTACAGAGTCAATGTGTCAATGTGCGGGGGGACCTGGTGTAGAGGTAATTATGTAAATGTAGGTAGAGTTAATAAAGTGTTTTTGCATAGATAATAACAGAGAGTAGCAGCAGTAGCAGCAGTGTGGGGGGGGTCAATGCAAATAGTCTGGGTAGCCAATTGATTAGCTGTTCCGGAGTCTTATGGCTTGAGGGTAGAAGCTGTTTAGGAGCCTCTTGGACCTAGACTTGACCCTCCAGTACCGCTTGCTGTGCGGTAGCAGAGAGAGCGGTCTATGACTAGGGTGGCTGGAATCTTTGACAATTTTTAGGACCCGTGGCATACTATTACCCACAGTGCATTCAGAAAGTATTCAGACCCCTTCACTCTTTCCACATTTTGTTACGTTACAGCCTTATTCTAAAATGGATTAAAAAACTAAAATCCTCATCAGTCTACACACAATACCCCGTAATGACAAAGTGAAAACAGGGTTTTAGTAATTTTTACAAATGTATTAAAATAAAATACCTTATTTACATAAGTATTCAGACCCGAACTTGAGCTCAGGTGTATCCTGTTTCCATTGATCATCTTTGAGATGTTTCTACAACTTGATTGGAGTCCACATGTGGTAAATTCTGGAAAACTGTCAAATCCCTGAAGGGTTCTACTTCCTCTCTACCACAACAAATTAATTCAGACACAATGGCATACTATTACTTACAGTGCATTAGGAAAGTATTCAGACCCCTTCCATTTTTCAGAAGTATTCAGACCCCTTCCATTTTTCAGAAGTATTCAGACCCCTTCCCTATTTCAGAAGTATTCAGACCCATTCCCTTTTTCAGAAGAATTCAGACCCCATCCATTTTTCAGAAGTATTCAGACTCCTTCCCTTTTTCAGAAGTATTCAGACCCCTTCCCTATTTCAGAAGTATTCAGACACCTTCCCCTTTTCAGTATTCAGACCCTTTCCCTTTTCCAGAAGTATTCAGACCCCTTCCCTTTTTCAAAAGTATTCAGACCCCTTCCCTATTTCAGAAGTATTCAGACACCTTCCCTTTTTCAGTATTCAGACCCTTTCCCTTTTCCAGAAGTATTCAGACCCCCTCCATTTTTCAGAAGTATTCAGACCCCTTCCCTTTTTCAGAAGAATTCAGACCCCTTCCCTTTTTCAGTATTCAGACCCTTTCCCTTTTCCAGAAGTATTCAGACCCCTTCCCTTTTTCAGAAGTATTCAGACCCCTTCCCTTTTTCAGTATTCAGACCCCTTATCTATTTCAGACGTATTCAGACCCTTTCCCTATTTCAGAAGTATTCAGACCCTTTCCCTATTTCAGAAGTATTCAGACCCCTTCTCTTTTTCAGAAGTATTCAGACCCCTTCTCTTTTTCAGAAGTATTCAGACCCCTTCCCTTTTTCAGAAGTATTCAGACCCCTTCCCTATTTCAGAAGTATTCAGAACCCTTCCCTATTTCAGTATTCAGACCCCTTCCCTTTTTCAGAAGTATTCAGACCCTTTCCCTTTTCCAGAAGTATTCAGACCCCTTCCCTTTTTCAGAAGTATTCAGACCCCTTCTCTTTTCAGAAGTATTCAGACCCCCTCCATTTTTCATAAGTATTCAGACCCCTTCCCTTTTTCAGAAGTATTCAGACCCCTTCCCTATTTCAGAAGTATTCAGACACCTTCCCTTTTTCAGTATTCAGACCCTTTCCCTTTTCCAGATGTTTTCAGACCCCTTCCCTTTTTCAGAAGTATTCAGACCCCTTCTCTTTTCAGAAGTATTCAGACCCCCTCCATTTTTCAGAAGTATTCAGACTCCTTCCCTATTTCAGAAGTATTCAGACCCCTTCCCTTTTTCAGTATTCAGACCCTTTCCCTTTTCCAGAAGTATTCAGACCCCTTCCCTTTTTCAGAAGTATTCAGACCCCTTCCCTATTTCAGAAGTATTCAGACCCCTTCCCTATTTTCAGAAGTATTCAGACCCCTTCCCTTTTTCAGAAGTATTCAGACCCCCTCCATTTTTCAGAAGTATTCAGACCCCTTCCCTTTTTCAGAAGTATTCAGACCCCTTCCCTATTTCAGAAGTATTCAGACACCTTCCCTTTTTCAGTATTCAGACCCTTTCCCTTTTCCAGAAGTTTTCAGACCCCTTCTCTTTTTCAGAAGTATTCAGACCCCTTCTCTTTTCAGAAGTATTCAGACCCCCTCCATTTTTCAGAAGTATTCAGACTCCTTCCCTATTTCAGAAGTATTCAGACCCCTTCCCTTTTTCAGTATTCAGACCCTTTCCCTTTTCCAGAAGTATTCAGACCCCTTCCCTTTTTCAGAAGTATTCAGACCCCTTCCATATTTCAGAAGTATTCAGACCCCTTCCCTATTTTCAGAAGTATTCAGACCCCTTCCCTTTTTCAGAAGTATTCAGACCCCTTCCCTTTTTCAGTATTCAGACCCCTTCTCTATTTCAGACGTATTCAGACCCTTTCCCTATTTCAGAAGTATTCAGACGCTTTCCCTATTTCAGAAGTATTCAGACCCCCTCCCTATTTTCAGAAGTATTCAGACCCCCTCCCTATTTTCAGAAGTATTCAGACCCCCTCCCTATTTCAGAAGTATTTAGACCCCTTCCATTTTTCAGAAGTATTCAGACCCATTCTCTTTTTCAGAAGTATTCAGACCCCTTCCCTTTTTCAGAAGTAGTCAGACCCCTTCCCTTTTTCAGTATTCAGACCCATTCCCTTTTTCAGTATTCAGACCCTTTCCCCTTTTCAAAAGTATTCAGACCCCTTCTCTTTTTCAGAAGTATTCAGACCCCTTCTCTTTTTCAGAAGTATTCAGACCCCTTCCCTTTTTCAGAAGTATTCAGACCCCTTCCCTATTTCAGAAGTATTCAGACCCCTTTCCTTTTTTCAGACGTATTCAGACCCCTTCCCTATTTCAGAAGTATTCAGACACCTTCCCTTTTTCAGTATTCAGACCCTTTCCCTTTTCCAGAAGTTTTCAGACCCCTTCCCTTTTTCAGAAGTATTCAGACCCCTTCTCTTTTCAGAAGTATTCAGACCCCCTCCATTTTTCAGAAGTATTCAGACTCCTTCCCTATTTCAGAAGTATTCAGACCCCTTCCCTTTTTCAGTATTCAGACCCTTTCCCTTTTCCAGAAGTATTCAGACCCCTTCCCTTTTTCAGAAGTATTCAGACCCCTTCCCTATTTCAGAAGTATTCAGACCCCTTCCCTATTTTCAGAAGTATTCAGACCCCTTCCCTTTTTCAGAAGTATTCAGACCCCTTCCCTTTTTCAGTATTCAGACCCCTTCTCTATTTCAGACGTATTCAGACCCTTTCCCTATTTCAGAAGTATTCAGACACTTTCCCTATTTCAGAAGTATTCAGACCCCTCCCTATTTTCAGAAGTATTCAGACCCCTCCTATTTTCAGAAGTATTCAGACCCCCTCCCTATTTCAGAAGTATTTAGACCCCTTCCATTTTTCAGAAGTATTCAGACCCATTCTCTTTTTCAGAAGTATTCAGACCCCTTCCCTTTTTCAGTATTCAGACCCTATCCCTTTTCCAGAAGTATTCAGACCCCTTCCCTTTTTCAGAAGTATTCAGACCCCTTCCCTATTTCAGAAGTATTCAGACCCCTTCCCTATTTTCAGAAGTATTCAGACCCCTTCCCTTTTTCAGAAGTATTCAGACCCCTTCCCTTTTTCAGTATTCAGACCCCTTCTCTATTTCAGACGTATTCAGACCCTTTCCCTATTTCAGAAGTATTCAGACGCTTTCCCTATTTCAGAAGTATTCAGACCCCCTCCCTATTTTCAGAAGTATTCAGACCCCCTCCCTATTTTCAGAAGTATTCAGACCCCCTCCCTATTTCAGAAGTATTTAGACCCCTTCCATTTTTCAGAAGTATTCAGACCCATTCTCTTTTTCAGAAGTATTCAGACCCCTTCCCTTTTTCAGAAGTAGTCAGACCCCTTCCCTTTTTCAGTATTCAGACCCATTCCCTTTTTCAGTATTCAGACCCTTTCCCCCTTTCAAAAGTATTCAGACCCCTTCTCTTTTTCAGAAGTATTCAGACCCCTTCTCTTTTCCAGAAGTATTCAGACCCCTTCCCTTTTTCAGAAGTATTCAGACCCCTTCCCTATTTCAGAAGTATTCAGACCCCTTCCCTATTTTCAGAAGTATTCAGACCCCTTCCCTTTTTCAGAAGTATTCAGACCCCTTCCCTTTTTCAGTATTCAGACCCCTTCTCTATTTCAGACGTATTCAGACCCTTTCCCTATTTCAGAAGTATTCAGACGCTTTCCCTATTTCAGAAGTATTCAGACCCCCTCCCTATTTTCAGAAGTATTCAGACCCCCTCCCTATTTTCAGAAGTATTCAGACCCCCTCCCTATTTCAGAAGTATTTAGACCCCTTCCATTTTTCAGAAGTATTCAGACCCATTCTCTTTTTCAGAAGTATTCAGACCCCTTCCCTTTTTCAGAAGTAGTCAGACCCCTTCCCTTTTTCAGTATTCAGACCCATTCCCTTTTTCAGTATTCAGACCCTTTCCCCCTTTCAAAAGTATTCAGACCCCTTCTCTTTTTCAGAAGTATTCAGACCCCCTCCATTTTTCAGAAGTATTCAGACTCCTTCCCTATTTCAGAAGTATTCAGACCCCTTCCCCTTTTCAGAAGTATTCAGACCCCTTCCCTATTTCAGAAGTATTCAGACCCCTTCCCTATTTTCAGAAGTATTCAGACCCCTTCCCTTTTTCAGAAGTATTCAGACCCCTTCCCTTTTTCAGTATTCAGACCTCTTCTCTATTTCAGACGTATTCAGACCCTTTCCCTATTTCAGAAGTATTCAGACCCTTTCCCTCTTTCAGAAGTATTCAGACCCCCTCCCTATTTTCAGATGTATTCAGACCCCCTCCCTATTTTCCGAAGTATTCAGACCCCTTCCCTATTTCAGAAGTATTCAAACCCATTCCCTTTTTCAGTATTCAGACCCCTTCCCTATTTCAGAAGTATTTAGACCCCTTCCATTTTTCAGAAGTATTCAGACCCATTCTCTTTTTCAGATGTATTCAGACCCCTTCCTTTTTTCAGAAGTAGTCAGACCCCTTCCCTTTTTCAGTATTCAGACCCATTCCCTTTTTCAGTATTCAGACTCTTTCCCCCTTTCAAAAGTATTCAGACCCCTTCTCTTTTTCAGTATTCAGACTCTTTCCCCCTTTCAAAAGTATTCAGACCCCTTCTCTTTTTCAGAAGTATTCAGACCCCTTCCCTAGTTAAATAAGGGTTAAATACATTTAAAAAACTATTAGGTACATTTTGTTCCATAAAAGCGCAGTGTATGATATAGCATTTTCTAGCTCTGTGTCTCTACTTTTATCCAATGTAAAAAACACAATTTAAAAATGTTGCTACGTGAGACCAATTTGAGCCGGGCGGTCACATCTAAGGTCAGTTGACAGTTCATTTCAGAGAAAAAAACAAGCCATGAGGTCAAAGGAATTGTCCGTAGAGCTCTGAGACAGGATTGTGTAGATACAGAGATCTGTATATGTACAGTACTTTCTGAATGCACTGTGTTGGGTATAATGTGTATATTTATGTTGTATGTACAAAGCGCATTTTTTTAAAATACCTAGGTTTCAATATGTCTTCCCTGCTAAAATAAAGGTTTTAAATAAAATAAATCCAAAATCACAGAACAGAAGGAAACATTCGGCATTACAGTCAGACCTGGGTTAAAATAATATTATTACTTTTACATACATTCAAAGTAAATATTCAGATATAATTTATTTAAAAAGTCAAGTAGGGTGAATATTTTAATGTATTTGTAAATACACTTGGAAAGTATTTGAAAATACTCAAACACACTGACACAAATACACTCGCATGCATTTAAATCACAAGGTCAGCTCTTCCTTTAACATGTTAGATAAAAGGATGATGTTTCTTTATATTTTCAGAATCTGGAAAAAAAAAAATAATAAATAATTCAGTGGCTAAGGATGTGGAATGCTGAACACAGTATACTGCGGTTCAGTTGATCGTCATTTACCTAAAAGCAATCAATGCACAGGCATTTAAATGACCTATTCCCTACAGTGGATAAAAAGTTACTAAACAAACAAGTTTGGTAGTTGTGTGTGTCTTGCTATTTTACATATACCCACAGTCAAATACTATATATAGATGACTGTATATATACCCACAGCCCAATCAAATCAAATCAAATCGTATTGGTCAAATATACATATTTAGCAAATGTTATTGCGGGTATAATGAAATGCTTGTGTTCCTAGCTTTGACAGTGCTGTAGTATCTCACAGTGCTGTAGTATCTAACAAATCACAACAATACACAAATCTAAAAGTAAAATAATGGAATAAGAAATATATAAATAAAGGAGGAGTAATGATCGAGTGGCATTGACTAAAATACAGTAGAATAGAATACAGTATATACATATGAGATGAGTAAAGTGGTGTGTAAACATTATTAAAGTGACTAGTGTTCAATTATTAAAGTGGTCAGTGATTCTATGTCTATGTACATAGGGCAGCAGCCTCTAAGGTGCTGGGTTGAGTAACCAGGTAGTGATGGTCTTGAGATAGAAGCTGTTTTTCAGTCTCTCGGTCCCAGCTTTGATGCACCTGTACTGACCTCGCCTTCTGGATGATAGCAGGGTGAGCAGGCCGTGGCTCGGGTGGATGATGTCCTTGATGATCTTCTTGGCCTTCCTGTGACATAGGGTGCTTTAGGTGTCCTGGAGGGCAGGCTGTGTGCCCCCGGTGATGCATTGGGCAGTCCGCACCACCCTCTGAAGAACCCTGTGGTTGCGGGTGGTGCAGTTGCCGTACCAGGCGGTGATACAGCCGGACAGGATGCTCTCGATGGTGCATTTGTAAAAGTTTGTGAGGGTTTTAGGAGCCAAGCTGAATTTCTACAGCCTCCTGAGGTTGAAGAGGCGCTGTTGCGCCTTCTTCATCACTCTGTCTGTGTGGGTGGACCATTTCAGATTGTCAGTGATATGTACGCCAAGGAACTTGAAGCTTTCCACCTTATCCGCTGCGGGTCCCATCGATGTGGACAGGGGCGTGCTCCCTCTGCTGTTTCCTGAAGTCCACGATCAGCTCCTTTGTTTTGTTGGCGTTGAGGGAGAGGTTATTGTCCTGGCACCACTCCACCAGTCCTCCCTGTGGGCTGTCTTGTCATTGTTGGTGATCAGGCCTATTACTGTTGTGTCGTCTGCAAACTTGTTGATTGAGTTCAGGCGTGCGTGGCCACACAGTCATGGATGAACAGGGAGTAAAGGAGGGGCCTGAGTACACATCCTTGTGGGGCCCCAGTGTTGAGGATCAGTGAAGTGGAGGTGTTGTTCCCTACCTTCACCACCTGGGTGCGGCCCGTCAGGAAGTCCAGGACCCAGTTGCACAGGGCGTGGTTCAGACCCAGGGCCCCAAGCTTAATGATGAGCTTGGAGGGTACTATGGTGTTGAATGCTGAGCTATAGTCAATGAACAGCATTCTGATGCAGGTACTCATCTTGTCCAGATGTGATAGGGCAGCGTGCAGGGAGATGGCGATTGCATCATCTGTGGATCTATTGGTGCGGTAAGCAACTTGAAGTGGGTCTAGGGTGTCAGGTAAGGTAGAGCTGATATGATCCTTCACTAGCCTCTCAAAGCACTTCATGATGACAGAAGTGAGGGCCACGGAGAACGAGAGCCCACAGTCCTTGGGAGCGGGCCGCGTCGGTGGCACTGTGTTATTATATACATTGTACATAACTCTACATATTCCCAGACATTCACTACTACACTATATTCTTCACAGTAGTTTTCCAGACAGAATATTACCCATCATTCCTCTAGCCCTGACTGGGTGTGTCCCAAATGGCACCCTATTCCCTAAATAGTGACACTCCTCTCCTTCCCTCCTCCTCAACCCCTCCTCTCACCCTCCTCCTCTCCACTTCCCTCCTCTCCTCCTCTCCTCTCCACTCCACTGCTCTCCTACCCTCCTCCTCTCCTATCCCCTCCTACCCTCCTCCTCTGCTCTCCTCTCCTCTCCTCCTCTCCTCTCCACTCCACTGCTCTCCTACCCTCCTCCTCTCCTATCCCCTCCTACCCTCCTCCTCTGCTCTCCTCTCCTCCTCTCCTCTCCACTCCACTGCTCTCCTACCCTCCTCCTCTCCTATCCCCTCCTACCCTCCTCCTCTGCTCTCCTCTCCTCTCCTCTCCTCCTCTCCTCTCCACTCCACTGCTCTCCTACCCTCCTCCTCTCCTATCCCCTCCTACCCTCCTCCTCTGCTCTCCTCTCCTCTCCACTCCACTGCTCTCCTACCCTCCTCCTCTCCTATCCCCTCCTACCCTCCTCCTCTGCTCTCCTCTCCTCTCCTCTCCTCTCCTCTCTTCTCCTCTTCTCTCCCAGCCTCCTCTTCACTCCACTCCACTCCTCTCCTACCCTCCTCCTCCTGTGTCAGTAAGAGCCCCATGATGGATTGCCCTGCCACAACTGCACATCAAAGGGGGGTCAAAGGTCAAATCTGGGCCTGCGCTATCTGAGCATGTGCAAGAGAGATGCACTGGACATGTGAAATCATCCCAGATAGCCACTTTAGGTCTTGTCCCCAAAAAACTCAGTGAAATCTGAATTTGTATGATTTCTGGATGTGTTTACAACATGTGTAATGTCTTTATTTTTATCTTTATTTTATATCTATATTTGGTTTATTTTATCAATGCCACATTATTATTTTAAGTATGTTTTGGACTGTGAACATAAACAGCCGAAGTAATTGATATTTGGGGCTCATCACTATCATTGTAATTGATTGTGCCATCGGATATGTTACGGAGTGCAGTTGTATTAGTGATTGTCTCACTGAGAAACATTGCACAACATACACATAAACTGTAATCTCCACCCAGGTCAGGCTGAAGAGGGCCCTCTGCTGAAAAGAGCAGACATCTAAAAGTTTGTGCCTTATGTGACAGTAGTATTGATCCAGTGATAGTGACATAGGGAGAGATGACAGCATTCCAGCCACAGAAGATGGCTCTGGGACGTTCCCCGTTTGGTATGTGTCATGTTCTATTGTTGTCATGGCCACACATACAGTATCAACAAGATGCAGAGGTACTTCCGAACGTAAACAGCGCCGTTAAAATAGTCCTGGTTTTTAACTGGCACGTGTTTTAGGTAGGAGAGATTACATGGTTTATAAGGGAACTTATTTTGGATGTATTCCTAATTTTGTATTTAAACGTTTAACAAAATGACTAATATTGCATACACTATGGGCTCCGATTTCGACCCGAGTTAAGCGTGCCTAAATGGAACGTAATTCCCTTTTTATGCACTTTTCTCTCTATGCGTGTTCTGACCTTGCACGTAGCCATGATAACACCATTCTCCACGCACTGTAATTCACAACTTGATAAGAGCGCTATTGATAAGAGCTCGGTAAATGATTAATCCGTTTGGATAAGGGAATTGTAAATATAAATTAGATATAGATCGTTTTAGATATAGATAGTTTTAGATATAGATAGTTTTAGATATATATTTGACCTTATAATCGCTGGAGACAAATGTGAAACCAGTCACATGGCAGCAAACTGAAGCATATCAGCATTTCAACTTCCCCACAGTGAAGTCAAATCAAATCAAATGCTATTGGTCACGTACACATGGTTAGCAGATAGCGAAATGCTACATGCAGCGAAATTTAAGTCTATGAAATTCTGTGCCATTATGAAGAATTTTAATTGTAAGGGCTTTTATCTTGCAGCAATGGGCATTCTCTAACATCTTAATTATAGGCTACCCCCCGACTTTCTCTGTTTCCTATTTCTATCACGTTAAATATTAGTCACTATCAGTATCGACCGTCAGTAGGCCTAATAACAACACATATTCAACTGCCAATTTACTGTTAGTTCCCTTCTGTTGGTCTAGCCTTCATGATCATTCCATTTAATTACATTATTTCTATTGCCTTCATTTGCTTCCTCTGTAAACGCTGTCACGGCCGTGCGGTAGTTGCTGAGGATCATTAGTAACAGTCAACAATATCATTTTTTTTAAGACATGTAGGCTAATAATTAAGTCGTCGAGCTGAGCGCAGACCAAGCCAAAACAGTTTGGAACCTGACGCATAGCACAATACTTGGCCATGGTTAGTGCAGGCAACAGACAAGGGTATAGCCTACTAGTGTACACTATTCTCCCTGATAATAGTTCTAAGTACACTAATCTTCCAACGTTATCATGGGTTAAGGAACTGAATCAAACCACTGTAGTTTCTACTCATCGATATATTTTGTGCATGAAGGCTTTCCAAACCTGTTTTTAATGATTCATCATAATTTCATAACCTCAAATAATTTGAATTAATCTACAACATCAAAATAATACTTGAGTAAAAGTATATGGTTTTAAATATACTTAAGTATGAGAAGTAGAAGTAAAAGTATACATTTCAAATCCCTTATTTTAGGTAAAGCAGATGGCACCATTTTAAAATGTATAGATAGCCAGGGGCACACTCCAAAACTCAGACATTATTTACAGATAGCCAGGGGCACACTCCAGCACTCAGACATCATTTACAGATAGCCAGGGGCACACTCCAACACTCAGACATTATTTACAGATAGCCAGGGGCACACTCCAACACTCAGACATCATTTACAGATAGCCAGGGTACACTCCAACACTCAGACATTATTTACAGATAGCCAGGGGCACACTCCAACACTCAGACATTATTTACAGATAGCCAGGGGAACACTCCAACACTCAGACATTATTTACAGATAGCCAGGGGTACACTCCAACACTCAGACATTATTTACAGATAGCCAGGGTACACTCCAACACTCAGACATTATTTACAGATAGCCAGGGCACACTCCAACACTCAGACATTATTTACAGATAGCCAGGGCACACTCCAACACTCAGACATTATTTACAGATAGCCATGGGCACACTCCAACACTCAGACATTATTTACAGATAGCCATGGGCACACTCCAACACTCAGACATTATTTACAGATAGCCAGGGAACACTCCAACACTCAGACATTATTTACAGATAGCCAGGGGTACACTCCAACACTCAGACATTATTTACAGATAGCCAGGGGCACACTCCAACACTCAGACATTATTTACAGATAGCCAGGGGAACACTCCAACACTCAGACATTATTTACAGATAGCCATGGGCACACTCCAACACTCAGACATTATTTACAGATAGCCAGGGGCACACTCCAACACTCAGACATTATTTACAGATAGCCATGGGCACACTCCAACACTCAGACATTATTTACAGATAGCCATGGGCACACTCCAACACTCAGACATTATTTACAGATAGCCAGGGGCACACTCCAACACTCAGACATAATGTACAGATAGCCAGGGGCACACTCCAACACTCAGACATTATTTACAGATAGCCAGGGGCACACTCCAACACTCAGACATTATTTACAGATAGCCAGGGGCACACTCCAACACTCAGACATTATTTACAGATAGCCAGGGGTACACTCCAACACTCAGACATTATTTACAGAAGATGCATTTGTGTTTAGTGAGTCCGCTAGAGCAGAGGCAGTAGGGATGACCACGTGTTCTCTTGATAAGTGATTGAATTTCACAATTTTCCTGTCCTGCTAAGCATTCAAAATGTAGCAAGAACTTTTGGGTGTCAGGGAAAATGTATGTTGGAAAAATAACATTATTTTCTTTAGGAATGTAGTGAAGTAAATGTAAAAGTTGTCAAAAATATGAATAGTAAAGTAAAGTACACATACCCACCAAAAAACGACTTAAGTAGTACTTTAAAGTATTTTTACTTAAGTACTTTACACCACTGGGTCCATAGGTTTCACTTCTCTCAATTACTTTTCTAACCCCCAAACCCTGGCCTGGTCTGTTTGGTCTGTTTTTTCAAGATTTACAGAAAGTCTTACGATGTTGTGTCTCTGGGTTTAGAAACTCTGTGAATATACTGAAAACCCTAACGAAATGAAAACCCAAGAGAAAATATGTTGGCCAGCAAGTTTTCAAGCAGTTGATTTACATTTATTCAGAGCACGCAAAAAAAGGGGACCATGGCTGCAAAGCCGATTGCGCGCCTTCATAAGGTAAGTCTAAATATAAACTAATGAGAAGTGTGTAGCAAAGGGTGTAGGAAAGGCGTGCGTAAGAAAGGCATAATTTAGTCGGAATCGGGCGCTATAAGCATACATTTTTTTCAGCGGGGGATTTAAAAATATATTTTATCCACCCACACTCTCAGGGATACAATCTGTGCCTTGTATCTCACAACATCAACAAAAATAAATATGGAAATACAGACCCAGTCATCATCGGCCAGGTGTATAAGAGGAGTGCAAAGTAAGAGACGTACATCAGCCAGGTGTATAAGAGGAGTGTTAAGTAAGAGACGTACATCAGCCAGGTGTATAAGAGGAGTGCTAAGTAAGAGACGTACATCAGCCAGGTGTATAAGAGGACTGCTAAGTAAGAGACGTACATCAGCCAGGTGTATAAGAGGACTGCTAAGTAAGAGACGTACATCAGCCAGGTGTATAAGAGGACTGCTAAGTAAGAGACGTACATCAGCCAGGTGTATAAGAGGACTGCTAAGTAAGAGACGTACATCGGCCAGGTGTATAAGAGGAGTGTTAAGTAAGAGACGTACATCGGCCAGGTGTATAAGAGGACTGCTAAGTAAGAGACGTACATCGGCCAGGTGTATAAGAGGAGTGTTAAGTAAGAGACGTACATCAGCCAGGTGTATAAGAGGACTGCTAAGTAAGAGACGTACATCAGCCAGGTGTATAAGACGACTGCTAAGTAAGAGACGTACATCAGCCAGGTGTATAAGAGGACTGCTAAGTAAGGCGACATCAGCCAGGTGTATAAGAGGACTGCTAAGTAAGAGACGTACATCAGCCAGGTGTATAAGAGGACTGCTAAGTAAGAGACGTACATCAGCCAGGTGTATAAGAGGACTGCTAAGTAAGAGACGTACATCAGCCAGGTGTATAAGAGGACTGCTAAGTAAGAGACGTACATCGGCCAGGTGTATAAGAGGAGTGTTAAGTAAGAGACGTACATCGGCCAGGTGTATAAGAGGACTGCTAAGTAAGAGACGTACATCGGCCAGGTGTATAAGAGGAGTGTTAAGTAAGAGACGTACATCAGCCAGGTGTATAAGAGGACTGCTAAGTAAGAGACGTACATCAGCCAGGTGTATAAGACGACTGCTAAGTAAGAGACGTACATCAGCCAGGTGTATAAGAGGACTGCTAAGTAAGAGACGTACATCAGCCAGGTGTATAAGAGGACTGCTAAGTAAGAGACGTACATCAGCCAGGTGTATAAGAGGACTGCTAAGTAAGAGACGTACATCAGCCAGGTGTATAAGAGGACTGCTAAGTAAGAGACGTACATCGGCCAGGTGTATAAGAGGAGTGTTAAGTAAGAGACGTACATCGGCCAGGTGTATAAGAGGACTGCTAAGTAAGAGACGTACATCGGCCAGGTGTATAAGAGGAGTGTTAAGTAAGAGACGTACATCAGCCAGGTGTATAAGAGGACTGCTAATTAAGAGACGTACATCAGCCAATACTTCTACGGTACAGTAGAGACTTGCTGAGAAGCATGATTTAAGGCCTGAATGGATTGTGTAAAATAACTTCATTTAGGACCAAACTGGGAGAGAATAAGAGAATATGGCTCTAATTGTATTCTCCATCAGAGGACATTGGCTGAAGCAGACTTTGTCTGGTACCCAAATGCCACCCTATTCCCTTTATAGTGAACAATTTTGACCAAGACCCATAGGTCTCTGGTCAAAAGTAGTGCACTACATATGGAATAGGGTGCCATTTTTGGGGATTCATGCTAAAAGGCAGTCTGGTTTAAGATTAGTGACATGTATCACTGTGAGAGAAGATGATATAATTAGCTTGTCAGTCTACTTTAGGCTATATGGTAGTGCTCGGCAGGAAGAAGGATGGACTGCATGCCAAAGGACCTGACAGTCAGTCGATAATGTGGCATTTAACGTCATAAATTATTCTAAAGCCAATTATATCAAAATGGACTCTGCGCTCTCCAGAAATAACTTTATTCCGTATCATTTCCCCTCTAACAGCAGGCGTAGATTACATTTTTTTTCTGCATACGGCACTAATAAAGGCATATGGTGAAACCATGATAATTAGGGATAGGATTTATACATTATGTGCATTTGTACAGTCGATACATTATTTCTTTGTCATGTTTTTTTTTCAAATCAATTTCTGTTGAAATTGGAAAATGTCAAAACATATATTGTTCATACGGGCTGAAACCTATACATTTTTTTATCCAAATGAAAGCTCTCGATCTCTTGCATGTCCAGTCGTCTCCAGCTCATAAAGAATGTGAGTCAGTAATTTAATGAGAATAGCAGTAATACATATCAGATATATTTCCTTCTTCCGGGAGGCCTTGAGAGGCAGGGTCAAGCTGCGTGGTAATAGATAGAGTAGACTCTGTCTGAAGGCCGTGTCAGTTCTCTTCTACATAACGCATGGATCCTGTAACTCATCCTTCCGGGAGGCCTTGAGAGGTCAAGCTGGGTGGTAGTATATAGAGTAGACCGTGACTCCCGAGTGGCGCAGCGGTCTAAGGCACTGCATCTCAGTCCTAGAGGCGTCACTTCAGACCCTGGTTAGATCCCAGGGGCTGTAACACAACCGGCCGTGATCAGGATTCCCATAGGGTGGTGCACAATTGGCCCAACGTCGTCCGGGTTAGGGGAGGGTTTGGCCGGGGTAGGCCGTCATTGTAAATAAGTATTTGTTCGTAACGGACTTGCCTAGTTAAATAAAGGTTAACTAAGAAGGATGTGTCAGTTCTCCTCTACATAATGCATGGATCCTGTAACTCAGACTGACTCCAATCTCCTGATCCTGAACTTTGGGATTAACATTTTACTAAGTAAATCATCCGCCATGTCGGCACTTCGATCAACCAACCAATGTGCTACTGACAGGCATGAATCATAGTAAATAATATCTTGCAAATTATAAATCATGTTTACCACTATGGGGTGAGGGATAAATGTTGTTGGACACATACCGCCAGCTGTTTGCAGTTATGGCTAATTTATTTTTTAGCAGAGTAGTAAGTAGTAAAATTGAATGTTGTGTTTCAGAGGGTTGGGAGTGGAGTATTAATGAACAACTGGGAAGGAGTGTAACTTGTGCCTTCCGGGGGCTTGTCAGCGTACTGCTGTAATCAATCTAGCATATTCTCAGAATGTAATAAAGTTGAGTAATCTCGTCGGGAACATTGCATTTTTACCATGAAACCAAAGACCCTGAACATTGACTGTACAATATAGTCAATACAGTAAGGTCCACTATCAAGAGGTCCAAATGCAACATGATGAATCACCTATATCTGTAAAAAATAATTACTTCACACATTGTCTTCTCAAGGTAGTCATCTCTGTAATACTGGATATTATGAATGTGTAATATGTTGTATTATATCTAACTGTAGTTACTGTATTATGGTTATATCTAACTGTAGTTACTGTATTATGGTTATATCTAACTGTAGTTACCGTATTATGGTTATATCTAACTGTAGTTACTGTATTATGGTTATATCTAACTGTAGTTACCGTATTATGGTTATATCTAACTGTAGTTACCGTATTATGGTTATATCTAACTGTAGTTAATGTATTATGGTTATATCTAACTGTAGTTACCGTATTATGGTTATATCTAACTGTAGTTACCGTATTATGGTTATATCTAACTGTAGTTACCGTATTATGGTTATATCTAACTGTAGTTACCGTATTATGGTTATATCTAACTGTAGTTACCGTATTATGGTTATATCTAACTGTAGTTACCGTATTATGGTTATATCTAACTGTAGTTAATGTATTATGGTTATATCTAACTGTAGTTACCGTATTATGGTTATATCTAACTGTAGTTACTGTATTATGGTTATATCTAACTGTAGTTAATGTATTATGGTTATATCTAACTGTAGTTAATGTATTATGGTTATATCTAACTGTAGTTACCGTATTATGGTTATATCTAACTGTGGTTACTGTATATAGTTATATATATCGGTAATTACTGTATATGCTTACTGTACACACTTTAGGGTTGATATTTTGTCTTTGAAGCAGTGTAACATCCCCCCCCAGGACACAGTGGTTCAAACATTGACATAGCCGAGAGCTTTGATTTATGCATGCAGCACTGAAACAAAGGAGTTGAAAATGTTGACCTTTCCAGATAACAGAAAAAGGCTTGAGGGCCTCAGAGGCAAACTGTCAACCAGTGAAGGAGCAGGAGGGCCTCGCCTTACATCATGTTCAGAGGCAAACTGTCCCTTGTGAAGGAGCAGGAAGGCTTTTCCTTACATCAGGGATCAAATGTTTATCTGCTACTTGTTTGTACCCCAGAAATTGTACCAGTTGAAATAGGAACTGAATCTCTTTCTTGTATTTATTTCCTACACATGTATGCTAAACTAGATTTTTTCATTGATGAAAAAACCCTTTCTTTTTTCATGTGTGCTAACCCTTTAATGTGTGCACTCATGGTTATAATATAATATAAGAAGAAAAGGAAGGATTAGTGATATTAGAAGTGATCAAAATCATATTATAAACTGGGTGGTTTGAGCCCTGAATTCTGATTGGCCGAAAGCCGTGGTATATCACGACTATGACAAAACATAAAGCTGGTGCATAAAGTCAGGCGCAGGAGAACAGTACTGAGTGAGCAAAAACCTTTACTCAAACCAAATATACATGCAAAACGCTAAACGTGTAAATACAAATAAACATGCCAAACGCAAAACAGGCGAGGCATAATAATAAATGCACCAGCCGGAAAGAAACGGCTTCACAATAAACAATCACACACAAGGACATGGGGGGGAAACAGAGGGTTAAATACACAACAGATAATGATGGGGAATGCAAACCAGGTGTGCGAAAGACAAGACAAATGGAAAATGAAAAGTAGATCGGTGATGATTAGAAGACCGGTGACTTCGATCGCCGAATGCCGCCCGAACGAGGAGGGGAACCGACTTCAGTCGAAGTCGTGACATTTTTACTGCTCTAATTACGTTGGTAACCAGTTTATAATAGCAATAAGGCACCTTGGGGGTTTGTGGTATATGGCCAATATACCACGGTTAAGGGCTGCATCCAAGCACGCTGCGTTGCGTCGTGCGTAAGAACAGCATTTAGCAGTGGTATATTGGCCATATACCACACCCCCTCGGGCCTTATTGCATAAATATCATTTCATTTTACTATTTTTACTAAATGTTTTGAAATGGTTGCAAGATCCACTACTGTACCGGTCCTGTATTGTTCAATCTCTCTGCATGCGTGCAGCCAGGTCTGTGAAGGGAGGAACCTTCTGTTCTAATTCATTTCAGTGTCAGAGAGGAACCTAATGCAAAATGAACATAGCCCCTTGGCATAGAAGATGGTGGCACAGCTTTGTACTGAAGATCTGTGTTGTAAAGGCCTAGGAACATTTGTGTAATAAAAACACATGGCTCCCCCAACGATGTAGGCAATGTTCTCTTAGCCTTTAGACAGATGTCCAATGCAATATACCTTTTGCCCTGAGGCAGCACTCTACTGTACCAGTCCGACTCTCAACATCTGTAAACCCCCCCAGATCTACGTGCGTTGGGTATTTGTCGTTGCAAATATTTTCTCAAACATTCAGCTTATTAGTGTAGAAACATCTAACATGTACCAACAATCTTTTTCAATATTCTGATTTTTTGTCCAGAACATTTTTGGTGGTGTGGTTGTCACCTAATTGCACATAATCAGTTGCCATTATAAAGATAAGCAGACCTTTATAATATTGAAGAACAATACTTTCAGACATTCAGAAGAGATAATGTGGTCTGACATGGCGGTTTCATAAAGGTCATATCTGTGGGCTTTACGTGCGTTAGTAAAAAAAAAATAAACTAAAAGAACAAGAAATACCAGTGAGTGAAAACTACCTCAGAGAAACCAGCTTCTCCATCCCAGGCTGTTGTTTCATTCTGTTTAATAGCCCAAAGGTAAAGATTTATCTGCTGTTGTCAATTTACTTCAGCTTCAAATAAAACAGCCAAGGTCGCTTTTTCTCCTCTCTCCTTCTGCCGGCTGCCGGGCCCCACAGGATAACATTGTCATGTCCCTCTAATAGGCAGTACAGGGAATCATTAGTTCTGCTCAGCTGTCTCCCTGATAGGCTTTTCAGACCAATCATCAGTCTAACTGCATCCCAAATTGCACCCTATTGCTTACATAGCGCACTACTTTTGCCCAGAGCCCAGGCTAATGTAGGGAATAGGCTGCCGACACAGACAAAGCCACAGCCGTGGGCTTCCCTCCACCAGCCAGCCAGGCAAGCAGTATTGACACTGTCAGGGCGATGGCTTAATCAAGCAGGACACTCTGAACATTGATTTGAGGAGCCTGGCGTAATGCTCTCCTTGTTTTATCCACGGTGGTATTGATGCACTAAGAGCCACCGCTAGCTAGCTAGCTCACCTGCCACATTGTCATGGAAACTATGTGTGTGTGCGTGTGTGTGCGTGTGTGCGTGTGTGTGCGCGTGTGTGCGCGTGTGCGTGCGCAATAGACAGCCCCTCCGGTCCCCTCTCCTCTCTGTCGAGCCTCGGAGGTGTCAGACAGTAAATATTATTGGCATGCTGACAGTCCCCCGCCAAGCAGGGATGTGTAAATACGTTAATAAACAACATGATGGGCCCACTTCATCCCAAGGTGAGAACGTGGAGACTGTTTTATCAACCATTATCCGCAGGCTGCACTGAGACAGCCAGGCCTCCCCTGTCAGATGATTTGTCTGGCAATCGCAAAGTGCCTTGTGTCAACGGGGGGTTGGGGGGGCTTCGTCCCAAATGGCAGCCTGTTTTCTTTACAGGCTTTGTAGATCACTAAATAGGGAATAGGGTGCCTTTTATGACGCTGCCAGGGAGGGTTTATATAGGACAGTGTTTGGTCTCTGCCTTTTGGGAAGCAGCCAGGGGAGGGTTTATATAGGACAATGTTTGGTCTCTGCTGTGGTAGAGGTCAACAACGATCACATCCAAATGTACAGAACAGTATGTAGCCTAAATCAGAAGACATATACTATACTGTATTCTTAAAATGTGTAAATGGGTTTGATTCTTCATGTGTAAATGGGTTTGATCCTTCATGTGTAAATGTGGTTGAAACTTCATGTGTAAATGGGGTTGAAACTTCATGTGTAAATGGGGTTGAAACTTCATGTGTAAATGGGGTTGAAACTTCATGTGTAAATGTGGTTGAAACTTCATGTGTAAATGGGGTTGAAACTTCATGTGTAAATGGTGTTGAAACTTCATGTGTAAATGGGGTTGAAACTTCATGTGTAAATGTGGTTGAAACTTCATGTGTAAATGGGGTTGAAACTTCATGTGTAAATGGGGTTGAAACTTCATGTGTAAATGGGGTTGAAA
This sequence comes from Brachymystax lenok tsinlingensis, assembly GCA_030435695.1. NCBI lineage: Eukaryota > Metazoa > Chordata > Actinopteri > Salmoniformes > Salmonidae > Brachymystax > Brachymystax lenok. The sequence goes on along the minus strand of CM059804.1, from coordinate 5,958,469 downwards.
CTTCATGTGTAAATGGGGTTGATGCTTCATGTGTAAATGGGTTTGATGCTTCATGTGTAAATGGGGTTGAAACTTCATGTGTAAATGGGGTTGAAACTTCATGTGTAAATGGGGTTGATCCTTCATGTGTAAATGTGGTTGAAACTTCATGTGTAAATGGGGTTGATCCTTCATGTGTAAATGGGGTTGAAACTTCATGTGTAAATGGGGTTGAAACTTCATGTGTAAATGGGGTTGATGCTTCATGTGTAAATGGGTTTGATCCTTCATGTGTAAATGTGGTTGAAACTTCATGTGTAAATGGGGTTGATCCTTCATGTGTAAATGGGGTTGAAACTTCATGTGTAAATGGGGTTGAAACTTCATGTGTAAATGGGTTTGATCCTTCATGTGTAAATGGGGTTGATCCTTCATGTGTAAATGGGGTTGAAACTTCACGTGTAAATTGGGTTGAAACTTCATATGTAAATTGAACAATTATGGATAATTCTTTCAACAACAAAAAATCTGATCACAAATGACATAGTCAAAGTCAAAGTCAAAGTCAAAGTCACCATTATTAGTCAGTTGTACAACCAAATGCCTTCAACCGAAATGTGTCTTCCGCATTTAACCCAACCCCTCTGAATCAGAGAGGTGCGGGGGCTGCCTTTTTAATCGACATCCACGTCTTCGGCGCCCGGGGAACAGTGGGTTAACTGCCTTGTGGGTTAACTGCCATAGAACACAATACATACGTTTTTTTTAATTTGTGAAAATACAAAATGAAATCATGTACAAGTTATTTATAATCATTTTGTAAAATACAATATACTGTACTTAGCATTCAGTACTGTACGTATGACAAAGTCAGAAATATAAATGTAGCACTTGTCAGTGTCCACAAATCAATGTGCTAAAATATACAAACAAAACAAATTAGACTTCCTATGCCAAAACTCCTCTTCACCCAACATCTACTGTATACATACAGAAAATGAATAATTCAACAAAGCTTTTTATTGACTTCTTGAAAGGACCAAGAAATGACAAAGAAGCGTATAATGTTTTATTTCTAAGTTCCACTAAATGGCTCATTTGAATGTTAGTTTAGTATTCACTCATTACTTGCTACATGCTAATCATCTTTATCTTCAGGGAATCTGTATATTCCTCATAAGGTTTTACAATTAAATGTCTTAACAAAAAAACAAAAAATGCGACGATGAGATAGTGTCATATGACAGAGAAATACGTTATTTCTGAAATTTGAACACTAAACTGGCAAGATATATCTAGATGTGTGAATATGTATCTACTGAAAAATCAGGTGGTACAAAGTTTTCACAATTCTTTATGAACAGTTATAAATCACTCTCTCCTCTAGTCATATCAATTTACATGCCCTGTTCCAATATAATTATTATCTTGTTAAGCCACTTTTCGCTACAGTGGATTTTTATCCTGATTCCTCCTTTGACGTAAACACTGCCTAGCACATTGCTGGCACAGAGGCACGGAAAGCTTGGATGTTCTCCATTCCAGCAAAATGGCACTTTCGTTCTTCTTTCTTTCTTTCTCTCTTTCTTTCTTCTTTCTTTCTATCTGCAGATTACCAACTTTTATTGGCTATTTTGGGGCATGTAATGTATTGGAGTCTCTGTATGTAGACAGAACATGCTTTGATGTGCTAGCGTTCAGGCCCTCACTGATCTCTCTTCACCACTGTCCACTTGGATGGTTAGGGGAGAAACAGGGTCATATTGAAGATAGTTCTACATGGTTAGGGGAGAAACAGGGTCATATTGAAGATAGTTCTAAATGGTTAGGGGAGAAACAGGGTCATATTGAAGATACTTCTAAATGGTTATGGGGAGAAACAGGGTCATATTGAAGATAGTTCTAAATGGTTATGGGGAGAAACAGGGTCATATTGAAGATAGTTCTAAATGGTTAGGGGAGAAACAGGGTCATATTGAAGATAGTTCTAAATGGTTATGGGGAGAAACAGGGTCATATTGAAGATAGTTCTAAATGGTTAGGGGACAAACAGGGTCTTATTGAAGATATTTCTAAATGGTTAGGGGAGAAACAGGGTCATTTGGAAGATACTGCTAAATGGTTAGGGGAGAAACAGGGTCATATTGAAGATACTTCTAAATGGTTAGGGGAGAAACAGGGTCATATTGAAGATACTTCTAAATGGTTAGGGGAGAAACAGGGTCATATTGAAGATAGTTCTAAATGGTTAGGGGAGAAACAGGGTCATATTGAAGATACTTCTAAATGGTTATGGGGAGAAACAGGGTCATATTGAAGATAGTTCTAAATGGTTATGGGGAGAAACAGGGTCATATTGAAGATAGTTCTAAATGGTTAGGGGAGAAACAGGGTCATATTGAAGATAGTTCTAAATGGTTATGGGGAGAAACAGGGTCATATTGAAGATAGTTCTAAATGGTTAGGGGAGAAACAGGGTCATATTGAAGATATTTCTATATAGTTAGGGGAGAAACAGGGTCATTTGGAAGATACTGCTAAATGGTTATGGGGAGAAACAGGGTCATATTGAAGATAGTTCTAAATGGTTAGGGGAGAAACAGGGTCATATTGAAAATAGTTCTAAATGGTTAAGGGAGAAACAGGGTCATATTGAAGATACTTCTAAATGGTTAGGGGAGAAACAGGGTCATATTGAAGATATGTCTAAATGGTTAGGAGAGAAACAGGGTCATATTGAAGATATGTCTAAATGGTTAGGAGAGAAACAGGGTTATATTGAAGATAGTTCTAAATGGTTAGGGGAGAAACAGGGTCATTTGGAAGATACTGCTAAATGGTTAGGGGAGAAACAGGGTCATATTGAAGATACTTCTAAATGGTTAGGGGAGAAACAGGGTCATATTGAAGATACTTCTAAATGGTTAGGGGAGAAACAGGGTTATATTGAAGATACTTCTAAATGGTTAGGGGAGAAACAGGGTCATATTGAAGATAGTTCTAAATGGTTAGGGGAGAAACAGGGTCATATTGAAGATATTTCTATATGGTTAGGGGAGAAACAGGGTCATATTGAAGATACTTCTAAATGGTTAGGGGAGAAACAGGGTCATATTGAAGATATTTCTATATGGTTAGGGGAGAAACAGGGTCATATTGAAGATATGTCTAAATGGTTATGGGAGAAACAGGGTCATATTGAAGATAGTTCTAAATGGTTAGGGGAGAAACAGGGTCATATTGAAGATAGTTCTATATGGTTAGGGGAGAAACAGGGTCATTTGGAAGATACTTCTAAATGGTTAGGAGAGAAACAGGGTCATATTGAAGATAGTTCTAAATGGTTAGGGGAGAAACAGGGTCATATTGAAGATACTTCTAAATGGTTAGGGGAGAAACAGGGTCATATTGAAGATACTTCTAAATTGTTAGGAGAGAAACAGGGTCATATTGAAGATAGTTCTAAATGGTTAGGGGAGAAACAGGGTCATTTGGAAGATAGTTCTAAATGGTTTAGAGGAGAAACAGGAACATTTTAAAAATATTTGTAATTTGTTGTTCACATGAAATAATTATTGTCAGACTTTCTCTCGCAGTAGCTAATAGTTGTTTAACAGAGATTAACAAATATGTTTATGGTTTAGAGACATATCAAATTAATGAACTATGATGTTAATGTTAATTCATAGAAAAGTCTTCAGTTTGAGTGTCAGCTATGTTACACCAAAACATGAGAAACTAGCATTATAAAGCATTGTACTGTAGTTAGACAAACTCTCCATCTATGAATGAGGTGTTTCAGAGTATGACTAAATCTGTAACATTCTTCTTCTACAGTCTGAGTATAGCACTGGGACTGGTCATGGAGAACATCCAAGCTTCTCCGGTGCCTCCATGCCAGGCAGGCCAGTGGCAGGCAGGCCAGTGGCAGGCAGTGCCTACAGCCAAAGGAGGACCTGTCTACAGGTATAGGTACATTAGCTCTGGTCCAGGGAGTTAGTGAGAGTTCCTCTACTGTACTAAGAGAGAGAGTTGCCATGGGACCAGAGCTACAGGTATATATGCCAGCTGTATGCGATATGTGGCACGCTCGATCTTTTACCCTCATCCTTGGTGATATGATGTTATCACCATTTTACAGTATAATCCATCCTTTTGGTTTCAGGTAGGCCTATCAAAGTCAATACGGTATTGATAGGGTTATATAGGTAGGGTTATACAGTATAACCTAATCCAATAGGTAGACCTATTAAGGTCATTAATATTTATGTTATTAGCTGCTCGGATAGCTACCGTTTACTGAACATCCTCCAGTGTCTCCTCGGAAACAGCTCCTTCATTATAATGACAGGTCAAACGTGCCAAATGAATAGGGAATGTGGTTTATTATTTATTTCCAGTGTCATTCTACCCACATCACATATTTCCTATATATATATTATATTGCGAACATTTGCAGGTTGTTGGGATTTGATATCAAAAACTAAAAAGGCAGCAATCGTACTGTCACACAAACAAACTGGCCAATCGAAATAAGGCTGGGGCCAATACAATACCATGTACCATTTTAACATGAACTCTGACAATCGACCACAAATATAGATGGTGACTTTACTCTTATCCCAATGACGATCCACAAACCATCCGCTAATAATATAATTCACGTGGGACCTGCGTTTAACAGAAAAGACCCTCATATCATACAGCTTTGTTTTGTATTGGATCTTACCAGGTTTGGAAGCAATGGACGCAAACAGTACGACTTTCCAATACTGGATTACGTCAGTCGATACATGTCAGTCTTGAAATATCATTGTACAAAATTAAACTCAACAATGTATATGTTTTTTTTTTATTGGCAAATAATCAGTCCAGTTTGATAACACTCTATTATAATGTTTCATCATATGTTATCTTGCAATACGTTGCTACTCTGACTGAAGCGACCCTCATTCTCCAAAATGGATAACTGATGGAGTCTGGTCACTAAGGAACTGGCTGTGCCAACTACATGGCTGAGTGTTAGCGTTAGTGACTGACTGACTGTACATTTGAATGACATCTGCTTGTATTTATATGTATATTACTTCATTTATATATTCATATGTATAAAACATGTCCAAAAGCATGTTGATATGATGTTACTGTAGCTACTGTACATATGCACTTTTCCATCACCTTTATTATGTAGCATTGATGTTATGATCATTCATTTATAAGTCCATACATGGACGTAGCAACTAAGGATTCTAGCTTTAAAGTGTTCTTCAGATTCCAGTTCCACTGGATCAAGGGTGTAGTTTCATGCGTTCTCTAGGTGGGTTCTAGTTGTTCTTGGGTTCTAGTTCCAGGTGTTCTGTAGGTGGGTTCTAGATGTTCTTGGGTTCTAGTTCCAGGTGTTCTGTAGGTGGGTTCTAGCTGTTTTGGGGTTCTAGTTCCAGGTGTTCTGTAGATGGGTTCTAGCTGTTCTTGGGTTCTAGTTCCAGGTGTTTTCCAGGTGAGTTCTAGCTGTTCTTGGGTTCTAGTTCCAGGTGTTCTCCAGGTTGGTTCTACTGTAGGTGTCAACATAGGGTTCTGTAGTTCAGTATTCGTCCTCCACCTCTCTGATGGATGGGATGAGGTTGTTGGTGGATTTGTAAGGGTTCTGGTTAACCTGGTGGTTGACCTGGTGGTTGGCTGTGTGACTACAGTGTGAGTTCCTGGGGTAGGCCGCGTTCTCAGGCTCATCTGTAAACCATGTCTTTTCTGAGAAACAATGGGCGGGAAATCAAACAGTTAGTGGTTTGGGGATGTTACTGGTTCCACTCCAAATGGCCCCCTGCTCCTTATGCAGTGCACTTCTTTTGACCAGTGCCCATAGTGGTCTGGTCAACAGTAGTGCACTATATAATAAGGTGGCATTTGGAACGTAATCACTAGTTATATCATCAGCTTTCCAAATAAGTATGATTTACTCTGAATAGGACCCATTGCCTAACGTCAGCTAGTGAACAATGCAAGCTCTTTTAATAAAGTAGTTTGCCATGCTGTTTTATTGGTCAGTGGTCATGCAATGCAAATATCTTATATTGTACCGTCATAGAACAAAAAGAGAAACAATCAGTGCATACAACTCTGGGTAATCTGGGGAAGTTTGAAATTGACCCATAATCGATCAATACATTTTATTCATTCTAATATCCTATTGTTTTTTTATATACGAGGGGATTCACTCTTTGGCTTGATGTAACCTGCCTTGTGAGGCATCCAATTACAAATACAAGGCAAGTTGACAATTGATTTGGTATCCACACTGTATATAATAAATTATTCAATGACTTATTCAACAACATTGTCCTAACAAGAGTTATTTCACAGAAACATATGGTGGTTGGTGTAGAAAGATATATAATGGCTGAAATCATTTACTCTAGTTTGTTTGCAGTATCAATTGTCTGAAAACAGATCAAAGTAGCATCAAACCATTTTGTGTGGTTGTATAAAAGAATCCATCCTGTAGTATTCAAGAGGGACTGATGATGAGCTTATAGCCACGCAGGTCTGGGATACTGTTGCGCGTGGCAGCTATATCTATACTGGGGTTGCAAATTAGCCTCTTGGCTAGAAACCTTTTATGCAACACATCTACACATATTATTATGGCTGACTGTGATAATTATGTATGTAATAATGTGCGCTGCATTGTCCCTGACAAATATCAGAAACACCAGAGGTTTCTTTGCTTCCCAAATATACACAAGGGCATTTTCTACTTGCATATTCATTCATTGCATCCATACCTTGGCCCATTCTATTCATCCTTGTTGCATTTTAGAAAAAGAAGCATAAACTACTTAAGACAAATAGACGCCATTTTAGTGTAGTAATATTTGATATATAAAGTATATTTTATATATATATACACCTTACATAATCGTAATAAGACAAAGCAATTAGTCTATTAAAATGTTTATCTGACTCCATAAAGATAATTAGCAATATGCAAGAGACTATGGTTGAGTTACGGTAATAAGCAATGAAGAAATGTCTGCGAATGGAATTCTAAATACAAGTGTATTTAATTCCTTTGTAAAATGGTGAGACAACGGGGGTTGGTGAGATCAACACAGAGAATGCTGAATTCCTAAGAGAACACAGAGAATGCTGAATTCCTAAGAGAACACAGAGAATGCTGAATTCCTAAGAGAACACAGAGAATGCTGAATTCCTAAGAGAACACAGAGAATGCTGAATTCCTAAGAGAACACAAAGGATATTCTTGCATAAAGTTAATAAGAAGAGTGACTTCCGTTCATGTTACAACCATATGTCTAACAACACTGGCTGGCTGGGATAGTAGACTGGACTGGGTACATTCAGGTCCAAAATCTGCACCATGCGATATTTTAAAATGTTCTACTTGCCTGGTCTGGAAAAGTACAAGCATCGGGCAAGCAAGCTAGCTTAACTCACATCCCATCAAAAAGTTGCTCATGTTCTGAATACACCAAAGTGTACATGGTAACATGGTTTCAACATATTTTGATGCTTAAAATTGTATAAATTGATGTTACAGCATGTGCACTACATGTGTATACACATGCAAATCAACTACAGAATGTCCACGCTTGTTTCCAAAGCATTCTGAGAGTTGTCCATGCTACGCATAAGACTTCTTTTTGATTTCGCTGTAAATGTATGAAAAGCATGCATAGTTCCATACCAAATCGATCTAATATTAGCATTCTCTTTTAAAATACTGAAATAAGTGGGATTAAAAGAAATACAGGATAAATAAAAAAAAACAAGCTTGGAAGTCTATGTATAGTCTCACCTACAATACTAACCACAGTAGTATTCACTCAGCAACCTCAGTAACTGTTCAAGATGTCCTGTAAACCCATACTTCAACTTTAGTATTCGCAAGGAGACAACACACAAATAATAATTATTAATAGTTCCTTGTTTAGAGATGACATGTGTTTTAATGTGTTATTCTGCATTATATTCTGCTATCTGTCATTTGACTTCTATGTTATAGAGCAATCAGAGAGAAGAAACCAGATTATTTGAAATTATAAGAAATGCAGGGCTTCACAACGGGCAGTTCACTACTGGACAAATACAAACACAGACACATTCTCTACGTCCCAAATGGCATTCCTATTCCCTTTGTTGTGCACTACTTTTGACCAGATCACATAGGGCTCTGGTCTAAAGTAGTGCACTAAATAGGAAATAGGGATGCCATTTGGGACGAAGACATCTTTAGAGGATCACATACTTTTGTTTATCCCGTGAATCCCTGCTCTTGGCGCGGTTGGCGCGGTTGGTGGCGGGGATAGAATGGACGGAGGAGCTCTTTTTGCTGGAGGAATGGGAGGAGTGGGAGCTATGGGTGAGGCTGGCCTGGGACTGACCCGCGTTGTGGTCAAACTGCATCAGGCAGAAGATCAGGTCTGATGGCACCAGTTCAAAACCATACGGTGGGTTGGTTATTACATATCTGGAGAGGAGAACGGGCAACGAGAGAAAGAAAGAAAGAGAGAGAGAGAGCGAGAGAGCGAGAGAGACAGAGACAGAGACAGAGACAGAGACAGAGAGAATCTATTAATGTAGTCCTTTATATTAGCAGGCATGTCAGTTAAGAACAAAATTCTTATTTACAATGTTGGCCGGGCAAATGTAGATACAGTAATCAATATAAAGTTACCAATTTATCCAAATGTATCGAAATGAGCCATCTCCAGTTATTCTAGCGGACAATGTGTCAACAGTAACTCACCTTCTAATGTACTCACCGTTTAGTGCATTGACTTGTATGACTTTGTGTGTTTAGATGGGCGTCCCTCAATCGGTAAATTCCGAAGCAAAGCATGTTGTATGTTTTTAACGCTTTACAAAACAAGTCACCGTAGCAACCACCATCCTGGAAGACAGAGAAGCAAAAAAGTTTAAAGATAAGTAGATTTTAGATTTTAGAGAGATTTTTAACTCACAGCTTGTCCCTATATAATTCATATAAATTGTGAATAAAATAGAGTCTTGTGGAATTCCTTTTGTTATTTTCTGGAAACTACTGTAGATTTATGTCCAACCATATTGACACACAGTAGCCTCTGAAAATGAGACTCATATTTCATTACATACACTGGATCCACTGGATATGAGAGGCCAGGATATATCATTCAGCCTCCTCTATCTACATGCCTTGTTCTCCACTACTCCACTACACTCCCCTACTTTTCTGTACTGCAAGCAAAGGTGACAAAACACAACCAGTCACTTACCCCCAAGTCAGCGAAAGGCCCGTCGTACAAGGCTAGCTGTGCCACACGACACCTGTCCCGGTTAGAGAGGGTCTGCGGCGTGCTGTAGCCCCCTCGTAATGCGTTCTCCTCCGCCAACAGACCCTCCAGTTCTGGAGTGGCCCCCCCTGTTACCAGCGTCCGGATCAGGGTGAGGATATTATCATTGAAGTATGTCTGAAACGATGAAGGAGAAGAGAGAAGAGGAGTGAGAGAGAGAGAGAAAGAAAGCAAGAGAGGGAGAGAGAGAGAGAGTGTGAGCAAGAGGGAGAGATTGTTAAGCAAAGACAACACAGTCAAAGTCACAACTGAATCTGTGACATGCAGCCAGCCATCTAGGCCTGAAGAGATTCCAATTACTCTCTCTCTCTCTCTCTCTCTCTCTCTCTCTCTCTCTCTCTCTCTCTCTCTCTCTCTCTCTCTCTCTCTCTCTCTCTCTCTCTCTCTCTCTACTTGTCTGCCTGCTTGTCTGCTTGTCTGCCTGCTTGTCTGTATGTCTGTCTACTTGTCTGCCTGTCTGCCTGTCTGTCTACTTGTCTGCCTGTCTGTCTACTTGTCTACTTGTCTGTATGTCTGTCTACTTGTCTGTCTGTCTACTTGTCTGCCTGTCTACTTGTCTGCCTGTCTACTTGTCTGCCTGTCTGTCTACTTGTCTGCCTGTCTGTCTACTTGTCTGCCTGTCTGTCTACTTGTCTGCCTGTCTGTCTGTCCTTGCCTGTTCTACACAGGAACATGTTCCCTGTCAGGGCTGCTGTCTGGGCTGTTGTCTGGGCTGCTGTCAGGGCTCCAGAGTAGAATGACGGATGGGCCTTGTCTATTAGGTAGCATGCCCTTTGTCTACACTGAAACACACTTAAAGGCAGCTTCTGTTCCAGCCTCAGTCAAAGTGAAAGATAGACAGATGAAGCCATCGTACCAGGAAAAGTGCCAGGCTTTCTAGTATGCCTTCCTGGAGATTTTTTTAACCACTGGGACATAATGTTATTGTACCAATGGGATTCCATTAAGACCTTTCTTGGTTTGATGATGTCTGTGTAGAGACCTTTTAGTCAGAAACATCAGTAACACTTGAAGGTACACATATTAGACACAAATGTGTTGGTTATAAGTGTGTATATAAGTAGCTTATAAGGCCTTTATTACGTCTTATAAGTGTGTATGTACGTAGCTTATAAGGCCTTTAATACGTCTTATGAGTGTGTATGTACGTAGCTTATAAGGCCTTTATTACATCTTATGAGTGTGTATATACGTAGCTTATAAGGCCTTTATTATGTCTTATAAGTGTGTATGTACGTAGCTTATAAGGCCTTTATTATGTCTTATAAGTGTGTATGTACGTAGCTTATAAGGCCTTTAATACGTCTTATGAGTGTGTATGTACGTAGCTTATAAGGCCTTTATTACATCTTATAAGTGTGTATGTACGTAGCTTATAAGGCTATTATTATGTCTTATAAGTGTGTATATAAGTAGCTTATAAGGCCTTTATTATGTCTTATAAGTGTGTATGTACGTAGCTTATAAGGCCTTTATTAAGTCTTATAAGCCATATATTAGTGTTCAAACATAAGTCATGTATATTACTGATCAATCCTTAATAACCTTATTGTTAGTTCCAATAAATTAGTATTGCTAGTTAATTAAGAGCAAGTTACACGAGAAACAGGCTGTTAGTAAGCTGTCTCAATGTGGGACTAATTAGGCCATAGTACCGCTGTGTGTGTTCCCTGTTGTAAAGTGTGAACATATTTACTTGCCAACCTTTTCCCCAGAAATGACGTCGTTGGACAGAAAGGGGCCCGCCTCCCCTCATATACAGGACGCCATACAACCAACATTCAAGTTGAAATGTAATGCTTAATAACCTCATTAAACAAACAATACATAATAAAGGCCTTATAAGCTACGTACATACATACTTATAAGACTTAATAAAGGCCTTATAAGCTACTTATATACACACTTATAAGACATAATAAAAGCCTTAAAATAAAGTGTTACCGTAACATCTATAGTTTCCCATTCCTAGTAACCGATTTCTATTGTTGCGCATTTACGGTATAAAATCTGGAAACCACAAGCTCTTTGCGTTACCAACTGGAGTCTGAAACCGGGTCTCTTGGGGTCTGAAACCGGGTCTCTGGCAAGCCGCAATGCTGTGTGAGCCCACTGAGCTAAAGCCTATAAAAGGCAATCACTCAGGGGAGCCAATGTTAGCACTTCGCTAAACTCGCAATAACATCTGCTAACCCATGTGTAGGTGACAAATACAATTTGATTTGATTTGATTTGATAAAGCCTTCAGGTCTGTGTAGTTAGTGTCTTACAGCACTCATCAGGGAATCCAGCACACTGACTGCGAAAGCCGTCCCGCAGGCGAAGGGCTGAGTGAGGTACAACTCTGTGTCAGGGTCGTCGTCATCATCCTGGTCCAGGAACTGAACATTGGAGTCATTCACTGGTGGGGAAGACATTCAAATATTGACTTATTGATGTGTCTGCTACTACAGTGTTGTAGCAGAGCATGAAAGTCAGGCTGCTCGACCATACAGTACACTGTAACTCCATCTGATCAACAGCTCAACCATGCGGAGGAAATAGTTATCATGCATAACGTATACTTTTACACACAGACTTAATCTGAGACGTTATTCACGTAAAACAGCGATTCTGAAGCAGATTCAGTCATAGAACGTACACAATGCCTGATGGCACAGAGGGATTGCTTTAAACAGTCAATAGCTGTGGATATGGATTGTTATGAGAGTGAGAGGGGATTTAATACGTAGATATTCAAATATTTTTTTTTTTTTACTTGGAGAAGATCTCAAATGTTTATAGGCGTCCTCCATGGAAGCAAACATATTGTAAGTGTGAGTATTGTCTCTGGTTGGCTTTGTGGTCAGCTGCAGTATTTACAATCCATATCCAGGCCATTCATGGACTCATGACTTCATGCACATTAAAAGACTCAAGCATTGAATTTCAACATAAGCAATCTTTAACCGTATCAACAACACCAATAAGATGCTGTTTTATGTTGTAAATACAGTAAATATAGCGATAGGTCCAGCTATAGTTATTAATTTGAAAAGTAAATATGAGCACAAAAAACACCTACAACGTTTAACAAGAAAGTATTGATGTTGAGTTTGGTTTCAGAGTGCTACTCCAACCGTGTGTGAAAATAAACATCAGTCAGACTTGACAAGAGTCAGATCAAAGGAAGGTTGGCCAGAGAAATTATCTATGAACAACTAAGATGATACTGTGGAAACAGAACTAAGATGATACTGTGGAAACAGAACTAAGATGATACTGTGGAAACAAAACTAAGATGATACTGTGGAAACAGAACTAAGATGATACTGTGGAAACAGAACTAAGATGATACTGTGGAAACAGAACTAAGATGATACTGTGGAAACAGAACTAAGATGATACTATGGAAACAGAACTAAGATGATACTATGGATACAGAACTAAGATGATACTGTGGAAACAGAGCTAAGATGATACTATGGAAACAGAACTAAGATGATACTATGGATACAGAACTAAGATGATACTATGGAAACAGAACTAAGATGATACTGTGGAAACATACCTAAGATGATACTATGGAAACAGAACTAAGAAGCTACTATGGAAACAGAACTAAGATGATACTATGGAAACAGAACTAAGATGATACTATGGAAACAGAACTAAGATGATACTATGGAAACAGAACTAAGACGATACTATGGAAACAGAACTAAGATGATACTATGGAAACAGAACTAAGATGATACTATGTAAACAGAACTAAGATGATACTATGGAAACAGAACTAAGATGATACTATGGAAACAGAACTACTATGGAAACATAACTAAGATGCTACTATGGAAACAGAGATAAGATGATAGTATGGAAACAGAACTACTATGGAAACATAGCTAAGATGCTCTTATGGAAACAGAGATACGATGGTAGTGGAAACAGAGATAAGATGATACTATGGAAACAGAACTAAGATGATACTATGGATACAGAACTAAGATGATACTGTGGAAACAGAACTAAGATGATACTATGGATACAGAACTAAGATGATACTATGGAAACAGAACTAAGATGATACTGTGGAAACATACCTAAGATGATACTATGGAAACAGAACTAAGAAGCTACTATGGAAACAGAACTAAGATGATACTATGGAAACAGAACTAAGATGATACTATGGAAACAGAACTAAGATGATACTATGGAAACAGAACTAAGACGATACTATGGAAACAGAACTAAGATGATACTATGGAAACAGAACTAAGATGATACTATGTAAACAGAACTAAGATGATACTATGGAAACAGAACTAAGATGATACTATGGAAACAGAACTACTATGGAAACATAACTAAGATGCTACTATGGAAACAGAGATAAGATGATAGTATGGAAACAGAACTACTATGGAAACATAGCTAAGATGCTCTTATGGAAACAGAGGTACGATGGTAGTGGAAACAGAGCTAAGATGATACTATGGAGAGAGAACTAATATAATACTACAGCAACAAAACAAAGATGCTCCTATGGAAAAAGAGAATATTATCAATGAAGTACTAAGATAACATTGTGGAAACAGAACTAAGATGATACTATGGATACAGAACTAAGATGATACTGTGGAAACAGAACTAAGATGATACTATGGAAACAGAACTAAGATGATACTATGGATACAGAACTAAGATGATACTGTGGAAACAGAACTAAGATGATACTATGGATACAGAACTAAGATGATACTATGGAAACAGAACTAAGATGATACTGTGGAAACATACCTAAGATGATACTATGGAAACAGAACTAAGAAGCTACTATGGAAACAGAACTAAGATGATACTATGGAAACAGAACTAAGATGATACCATGGAAACAGAACTAAGATGATACTATGGAAACAGAACTAAGACGATACTATGGAAACATACCTAAGATGATACTATGGAAACAGAACTAAGATGATACTATGTAAACAGAACTAAGATGATACTATGGAAACAGAACTAAGATGATACTATGGAAACAGAACTACTATGGAAACATACCTAAGATGATACTATGGAAACAGAACTAAGAAGCTACTATGGAAACAGAACTAAGATGATACTATGGAAACAGAACTAAGATGATACCATGGAAACAGAACTAAGATGATACTATGGAAACAGAACTAAGACGATACTATGGAAACAGAACTAAGATGATACTATGGAAACAGAACTAAGATGATACTATGTAAACAGAACTAAGATGATACTATGGAAACAGAACTAAGATGATACTATGGAAACAGAACTACTATGGAAACATAACTAAGATGCTACTATGGAAACAGAGATAAGATGATCGTATGGAAACAGAACTACTATGGAAACATAGCTAAGATGCTCTTATGGAAACAGAGATACGATGGTAGTGGAAACAGAGCTAAGATGATACTATGGAGAGAGAACTAATATAATACTACAGCAACAAAACAAAGATGCTCCTATGGAAAAATAAAATATTATCAATGAAGTACTAAGATAACATTGTGGAAACAGAACTAAGATGATACTATGGAGAGAGAACTAATATAATACCACAGCAACAAAACAAAGATGCTCCTATGGACAAAAGAGAATATGATCAATGAAGTACTAAGATAACACTGTGGAAACAGAACTAAGATGATACTATGGAAACATAACTAAGATGCTACTATGGAAACAGAGCTAAGATGATACTATGGAAACAGAACTAAGATGATACTATGGAAACAGAACTAAAATGATATAATGGAAACAGACCTATGAAGATACTATGAAAATAGACCTAAGTTGCTACTATGGAAACAGACCTAAGATGCTACTATGGAACCAAAACTACTATGGAAATAGAGACAAGATGCTCTCATGGAAACAGAACTAAGATGATATTATGGAAGCAGAACTAATATGCTACTATGGCAACAGAACTAAGATGATACTATGGCAACAGAACTAAGATGATACTATGGAAACAGAACTAAGATGCTACTTTGGAAACAGAACTAAGATGCTACTTTGGAAACAGAACTAAGATGCTACTATGGAAACAGAACTAAGATGCTACTTGGAAACAGAACTAAGATGATACTATGGAAACAGAACTAAGATGATACTATGGAAACAGAACTATGATACTATGGAAACAGAGCTAAGATGATACTATGGAAACAGAACTAAAATGATATTATGGAAACAGAACTAAGATGATACTATGGAAAAAGAACTAAGATGATACTATGGAAACAGAACTAAGATGCCTGCTACCGAGCGTTCTCACTATTTTGAAAAACGTAATATTGTAGGGCTTCCCTCATGCCCCTAAGATGCTACTACACTTTCATAAATAGAGGTTTAGATTTGTCTTAAACGTCCCGAACAGTCATTCTGATTCCCATGTAAAATAGCCTTTTGAGTTACTAAATCATCACCCATAGTATGCTTTCCTGATTGAAAATGCTCAAACTTTTTCTCTCATGTAAACCTACCAGGAAGTCTGAATAGACAGACTGAGTGGGCGCGGAGCAAGTAGGCGGTTACGTCGCCTATGGCAAGCAACCTGGACCATTTGCTGATACACAAAGCAGCTCAAAACAACATAGAAATTGCATGCAACATCCAATCCTGTCATACATCACATCATGGTTTCACAAATTATTTGTTTATAGTGTTTGGTTATTGTAACAACATCAATATAGACAAGATGTTGGCTATATAATTTAGCTAGCTAGCCCAAATGGAATGTTCAGCACTGTTAATCAAGCTAGCTACCTAGTTCATCTTGGATAATTTAAATTGAAACTTTACAGCACGTGTCAAACTCATTCTACGGAGAGCCGAGCGTCTGTGGGTGTTCGCTCCTCCCTTGTACTTAATTGATGAATTAAGTACACTAATTAGTGAAGAACTCCCCTCACGTGGTTGTCAAGTTCTTAACTGAAAGGAAAAACTAAAAACCGCAGACACTGGGCCCTCCATGGAATGAGTTCGACACCCCTGCTTTACTGGGTAAGGTATATATATATACAGTATAAAGTATAGATATATTGACTGTTAGACAATGTTCATATATCATGATTATCAATGATGTAAAGAAGTTTGTATGACATTTTTATTTAGCATGTCTCCTGATGTAATGACATGACAACTGTGTTTGGGCAACCCTTCCCACGCTTTTCTTCCATGCTGGCTGAAGACCTACAGTAGCTAGCCAGTTACTAGCTAACACCAGACACAGATGAATGCAGAAACTTAGAAGTGTCTTTGCCTTATATGAATAGGGGGAAACTTTAGTTATATTTGCAGACTTGCCGCAGTCAAATGTTGGAACTAGTAGACTATGTAAAACACTCCCCAGTGCGAAACATGCCTTCTGCGATGTTGATTACAAGGCCATACTTATTTAAATAAGGTAAGAGAATAAGACATTACCATTGGTGTATTAAAATTGTGCTTTTTGTGATAACTGAAAGCCACACCTCCAATATAATTTTCAGGTATGCCTTGCTTTTTCGAGTGAATTGTAGAGTTACCACCATGACTGTATTTGTCAGGGGAAAGAGACGTGGTTTTTGAATTCGTACATTTTCAGTCCTGTGGTCTTCACCAAGTGAGTTTCAAGGCATATGTTATCATTCAAATTAAACTCTTTATGACAATTTGTTACATATCTCATGAGGCCATATTTTCTATGCCTAATTTTACCCTAATACAGTGAACGGAAATTAATGGTTTACAGGCCACATCAGGCCTGCAAGTAGGATTTCAAAATTCTGGTAACCTTCCCCAAATTCTCAGATATTCAACAAATCCTGGTTGAAGGATTTCCTGTTTATTCCCTCCTGTTTCCAGGAATCTTCCAACTGGGATTTCTGGAAAACCTGGGAAATGTGGTAAAGTTGTCAGAATTTTGCAAAACTACCTGCAAGTCACATTATTCTGGATTACAATGTGATGTGTAATTCCTATTCGAACAGCGACAGAATTAGGATAACCAACAGATGGAATTTGTATTCTCCCGCAAACCTGCATTCATAAAGACTGCCAGGGTTTACGAACATTGTGAGGAGACTACCTAAGCCATCTAAACTGGACAACTATTTCAGGAATGGTGCAAAAAGACTGATTGGATTAGTTCAGAAAAATTTATGTTATTTTATCTTTGTGTAGCATAAGATTAATTAATAAATTAAACTACATGCAAAAACACAGATATTAAAAAACTATTCTATAATCAACCTGCAGTAAAGCATTCTGGGAAATATGATAATAATTATGGTAAAAATGTGCCTTTTTTGGGTACCACCCCAGTGACAAAGCCGTTAGTTCTGCAAAATACGTTTGTACCCTGGGAAACATTTATATTTTAGTAATTTAGCAGAAACTCTTATCCAGAGCGACTTACAGGAGCAATTAGGGCTAAGTGCCCTGCTCAAGAGCACATAGAACTAGCAACCTTTGAGTTACTGGCCCAACGCGCTAACCACTAGGCTTCCTGCCGCCCAGAAATGCACCTTCACACCGTACCCCTTTTGTTGAGAGTGAGAGTGTGATTATTGTACCTTTATATTCATATTATTGGATACATAAATGTACCATTATAATCTTAATCCGCACATGTACCCTAAAAGGTACCGAACAGTACCATGTGAGATTATACGTGTTCCTCTGAAGGTGCATTATGTGTTTTTAATATTGTTGTACAACAGTGAACAATACTGTACCCTGACCATACCATTATTTCTAAGTGTATGAAAACAGAACTAAGATGCTACCATGGAAACAGAACTGAAATGCTACTATGGAAACAGAACTAAGACGCTACTATGGAAACAGAACTAAGGTGCTACTAAGGAAACAGCCACAAGAACTTGTATTGGGATCAAAGGGCCTTGTGATTCTCAGAAAAGAGAAAGAGGCCAAAACAAGACAAGTCAATTCCAACAAGAGAACCCAGAGTAACAAGTACAATCTGCTCAAAGTGATACCCTGGGAATGAACCAGACTAGGGTTACATCCCAAATCACACCTTATTCCCTACATAATGCACTACATAAGGAATAGGGTTCCATTTGGGGTGCAACCTAGGCCTCTTGGACCAGGCAGCCAGAGAAATCAAAATAAAGCTTTTTAGAAGGAGGACGAGGCGGCGGCTCGGCGGCTGTAGTGCAACACTGAGGCAGTGGCTTCTTACCCAGTTCTGTTATTATTTGTATGTTGATCCCACTGCTTGTATCCTGACTGAATGAAATCACAGGTAGGACTTTGCCTGCTGGTTTTACTAACGGTGCTACAGACAAGTGTTAGGGAGAAATAGTTACGAGGTTAAGATTAGATAAACGTATTAGTCATGAATGGTTCAAACATGAAAATCACCTTCAGAATGTGTTAGAAAGCATAGATTGACTGAGGAATTCTGGTCTGTTTAGTTTATTACAAAAACATCCGTACTGTACCACACTGGATTAGATTAGAAAAACTTTAATATTCTCAAACAGGCAATTCATTTTTGGTGTTTTTTTTTTTTTCGTCACTCTAAAACTATACAAAAACTCATGTATATAATTCCATGAAACCTTCCTTTTCACCCATTTCACACTCTTTAAGGACAATTCCAGAGTGACATTTCATTCATACCTGCTGACATACCTAGTTCAGTGATGATGGGGACATTGGCTCCTGTTGTGATGGAAGGCTGTCGGACCAAACCCCCATGAACTGGGCTGTTTTCAGGAGAGGACCTGTCCATGCCTGGCAGGGTGAAACCTACATGGAAACATACAGAGATGCTGATGACTGCCTACGACAGACGATGTAATGCCTTATGTAGCTGTTATAAAGGCCTTATGAGTGCATACATTGGAGGCCTACAGTAACATGTTACCGCAAAGCATATTCCTGTTAATGAGGCACTTATCTATTCTCCAAAGAAAGTATAGAAGTACAAGGGAAAATGGAATTGATATGATGATTTATCAATACGGTATAACATATTTTAGCCACATATTTTGGTCACATTCAGCTCATTTATAGTAAGCCAATATTACACAATGTTGAGTCAATTCAACTATGTTCATGAGAGGTGCCTCCATCCGTAAATATCACAATATGAATGCTACATGGTGCTCATTTTGTTTCCGTCAAAGTGTCACCGTCTGAGTGGAGTCTAAAAATCATCTAATGCGGAAAAAGTGCCATACATACATAACATAGCCACGAAATAACAAAAAACAAGTGACGTGAGAGTGAATTTAAATTGACTTGACATCCCTTTTCTCTCCCCAGACTGACAAGTAAAAACATGAATTCAGTGATGCTGTATGCATAATACATGGCCTGTGTTTTGACATCTGTCGAACTTGCTGCTGACTAAACCAAACCACTAGGTCATACAAGTATTAGAGAAACAACCAGGTCAAGAGGTCCCTTAAAGCATTACATTGAATGGCAGGACAGGAATGACAGTCCATTATTGAATCTCATTTCACTTCCACGCCGCACACGATGTCAGGAAATGTTTGATATAATATTCAAAAATGACTTACTGTATAATTTTTTTGTAAGATTGATTACAAAACTGTATTAAGAATCAAATGTGGAAGATAATCTTCAATTTAATTTGCTTAATGCCAGGATAATGTCAGGATAATGTCAGGAAAATGCCAGGATAATGTCAGGAAAATGTCAGGATAATGTCAGGAAAATGTCAGGATAATGTCAGGATAATGTCAGGAAAATGCCAGGATAATGTCAGGAAAATGCCAGGATAATGTCAGGATAATGTCAGGAAAATGTCAGGATAATGTCAGGATAATGTCAGCAAAATGTCAGGATAATGCCAGGATAATGCCAGGATAATGTCAGGATAATGCCAAGATAATGCCAGGATAATGTCAGGAAAAAGTCAGGATAATGTCAGGAAAATGTCAGGATAATGCCAGGATAATGTCAGGATAATGTCAGGATAATGCCAGGATAATGTCAGGATAATGTCAGGATAATGTCAGGATAATGTCAGGATAATGTCAGGAAAATGCCAGGATAATGTCAGGAAAATACCAGGATAATGTCAGGATAATGTCAGGAAAATGCCAGGATAATGTCAGGAAAATGCCAGGATAATGTCAGGAAAATGCCAGGATAATGTCAGGAAAATGCCAGGATAATGTCAGGAAAATGTCAGGAAAATGCCAGGATAATGCCAGGATAATGTCAGGATAATGTCAGGATAATGTCAGGATAATGCCAGGATAATGTCAGGAAAATGCCAGGATAATGTCAGGAAAATGTTAGGATAATTACAGGATAATGCCAGGATAATGCCAGGATAGTGTCAGGATAATGCCAGGATAATGCCAGGATAATGTCAGGATAATGTCAGGATAATGCCAGGATAATGCCAGGATAATGTCAGGATAGTGTCAGGATAGTGTCAGGATAATGCCAATTACCAACGAGTAGCCATAATCATTGTAACCTGAGGAACAATCATCAGCAAGGATTCCTGTCAAACACAGTGACATCAGGTCAAACACACGCACGCACGAGCACACACGTTCGCACGAGCACACACGCACACACACACAGTGTTGTACAGCTAACCTTGTGGACACACACGATTCAGTCCCATTTAAAATCCTATTTTCCCTAACCACTAACCCTAAACCTAGCCCTAACCCGTACTCTTACCCTAACCCTAACGTTAACCACCCTAAACCCCCTAGAAATAGCATTTGACCTTGTGGGGACTAACAAAATGTCCCCAGTTTAACACATTTTTGTTTGTTTACTATTCTTGTGGGGATTTCTGGTCCCCACAAGAATAATTAAACACGTCCACACACACACTAATCCCTAGCCCTAACCCGTACCCTAACCTTAACCTGAAAACCTAACCTTAACCCTAACCCTAAACTTAACCCTAGATCCTAACCCTAAAACCCATCCTTACCTTGGGAGGTAGCCTGCAACACCCCGATGCTGTCGTCAAACTGCATAGACTTGATGTTGAGTGACGCCAGGATGCATTCCTTGTCCTGCAGTGAAGCGTCGTCGATATTGCTCTGATTGGCCGACAGGATGACACACATGTCACAGAGGTTGATATTGACGGCCCTCAGATCGGCCCGGCTTAATGGTGTGCCCTGTGACAGGAGATGAGCAAACATAATGTTATTTTATAATGACTTGTACAACACTGTACATAAAATAGACAGACGATTTGGCATGGGCAAAGATTCAAGCCAACCAAGCCAAAGACTGGTCACTCTGATACAGTCCTGCAAACGGTACCGGAACAGGCTCCGAGACAGCTTATACTCCCAAGCCATAAGACTATATACACATTCACTAGAATATATATACACACTCACTAGATTATATATACACACTATATACACACTCACAAGACTATATATACACACTCACTAGACTATATACACACACTATATACACACTCACTAGACTATATACACACTCACTAGATTATATATACACACTCACTAGAAAACATATACACACTCACTAGACTATATATACACACTATATACACACTGACTAGACTATATATACACACACACTATATACACACTCACTAGACTATATATACACACTCACTAGATTATATATACACACTATATACACACTCACTAGATTATATATACACACTCACTAGAATACATATACACACTCACTAGACTATATATACACACTATATACAAACTGACTAGACTATATATACACACACTATATACACACTCACTAGACTATATATACACACTCACTAGATTATATATACACACTATATACACACTCACTAGAATATATATACACACTCACTAGACTATATATACACACTATATACACACTCACTAGACTATATATACACACTATATACACACTCACAAGACTATATATACACACTCACTAGATTATATATACACACTATATACACACTCACTAGACTATATATACACACTCACTAGACTATATACACACTCACTAGATTATATATACACACTATATACACACTCACAATACTATATATACACACACACTAGACTATATACACACACTATATACACACTCACTAGACTATATACACACTCACTAGATTATATATACACACTCACTAGAATACATATACACAATCACTAGACTATATATACACACTATATACACACTGACTAGACTATATATACACACACTATATACACACTCACTAGACTATATATACACACTCACTAGATTATATATACACACTATATACACACTCACTAGAATATATATACACACTCACTAGACTATATATACACACTATATACACACTCACTAGACTATATATACACACTATATACACACTCACTAGACTATATATACACACTCACTAGATTATATATACACACTATATACACACTCACTAGACTATATACACACTCACTAGATTATATATACACACTCACTAGAATACATATACACACTCACTAGACTATATATACACACTATATACACACTGACTAGACTATATATACACACACTATATACACACTCACTAGACTATATATACACACTCACTAGATTATATATACACACTATATACACACTCACTAGAATATATATACACACTCACTAGACTATATATACACACTATATACACACTCACTAGACTATATATACACACTATATACACACTCACTAGACTATATATACACACTCACTAGATTATATATACACACTATATACACACTCACTAGACTATATATACACACTATATACACACTCACTAGACTATATATACACACTCACTAGACTATGTATACACACTATATAAACACTCGCTGACACACACTACATTGACACTCCCACACAAAACCCACACACATTCACATACACTGCATACGCACATAAATAACACACACACACGCATACCGACACAACACAAACGCACAGGCACATTACACACACACTTTTACACTCATCATATGCTGCTGCTGCTCTGTTCTTTCTTTTACTCTTAATAGTATCTATCCTGATGACAAGTCATGTTATCCTGGCTTCCGTTAAATATCTACCTCAAATACCGTATTATTATCTATCCTGATGTCTAGTCACTTTACCCTGCCTTCATGTACATATCTACCTCAAATACCTTATTATTATCTATCCTGATGCCTAGTCATGTTACCCTGCCTTCATGTACATATCTACCTCAAATACCTTATTATTATCTATCCTGATGTCTAGTCACTTTACCCTGCCTTCATGTAAATATCTACCTCTAATACCTTATTATTACTATTATCTATCCTGATATCTAGTCACTTTACCCTGCCTTCCGGTGAATATCTACCTCTAATACCTTATTATTATCTATCCTGATGCCTAGTCACTTTACCCTGCCTTCATGTACATATCTACCTCTAATACCTTATTAGCATCTATCCTGATGCCTAGTCACTTTACCCTGCCTTCATGTACATATCTACCTCTAATACCGAATTATTATCTATCCTGAAGCCTAGTCACTTTACCCTGCCTTCATGTACATATCTACCTCTAATACCTTATTATTATCTATCCTGATGCCTAGTCACTTTACCCTGCCTTCATGTACATATCTACCTCTAATACCTTACTGCTATCTGTTCTGATGACTAGTCACGTTATCCTGGCTTCCGGTAAATATCTACCTCAAATACCGTATTATTATCTATCCTGATGTCTAGTCACTTTACCCTGCCTTCATGTACATATCTACCTCAAATACCTTATTATTATCTATCCTGATGCCTAGTCATGTTACCCTGCCTTCATGTACATATCTACCTCAAATACCTTATTATTATCTATCCTGATGTCTAGTCACTTTACCCTGCCTTCATGTAAATATCTACCTCTAATACCTTATTATTATTATTATCTATCCTGATATCTAGTCACTTTACCCTGCCTTCCGGTGAATATCTACCTCTAATACCTTATTATTATCTATCCTGATGCCTAGTCACTTTACCCTGCCTTCATGTACATATCTACCTCCAATACCTTATTATTATCTATCCTGATGCCTAGTCACTTTACCCTGCCTTCATGTACATATCTACCTCAAATACCTTATTATTATCTATCCTGATGCCTAGTCACTTTACCCTGGCTTCATGTACATATCTACCTCTAATACCTTATTATTATCTATCCTGATGCCTAGTCACTTTACCCTGGCTTCATGTACATATCTACCTCTAATACCTTATTAGCATCTATCCTGATGCCTAGTCACTTTACCCTGGCTTCATGTACATATCTACCTCTAATACCTTATTAGCATCTATCCTGATGCCTAGTCACTTTACCCTGGCTTCATGTACATATCTACCTCTAATACCTTACTGCTATCTGTTCTGATGACTAGTCACGTTACCCTGGCTTCCGGTGAATATCTACCTCTAATACCTTATTATTATCTATCCTGATGCCTAGTCACTTTACCCTGCCTTCATGTACATATCTACCTCTAATACCTTATTAGCATCTATCCTGATGCCTAGTCACTTTACCCTGGCTTCATGTACATATCTACCTCTAATACCTTACTGCTATCTGTTCTGATGACTAGTCACATTACCCTGCCTTCCTGTACATATCTACCTCAAATACCTTATTATTATCTATCCTGATGACTAGTCACGTTACCCTGCCTTCATGTACATATCTACCTCCAATACCTCCTACCGCTGCACATTGATCTGGTATAGTACTCCCTGTATATAGCTCCATTGTTGAGCATTTTATTCCTCGTGTTATTTTTTATTTTGGGAAGGGCTCGTAAGCAAGCCTTACACAGTAAAGTCTACACAAGTTGTATTCGGCGCATGTGACAAATAAATTTTTATTTCTTTATTTTATTTCTTTTGTGTCTTTCTTCTGAAGGAAAACACACTGACAATATACATTTTCTAAATATGATTTAGCTCTACTCACAGGTAAGATGGAGATTTTGGGGAAGTTGTGAAGGGTCTCCCATTCCCTCTTCAGGTACTCCAGAGAACCCACAAACACGATGGGTTTCAGCTCGTGGTAGTGGAAGTTGCTAGCTCTCAGAGGCATCACAAGGTTCCTAAGGCCCACCAAAGCCGACTTTGCGTCTCCAAATATACAGACGACCACGTGGCCGCTTAGAACAGTCATGGCAGCTTCACTCCGGGTCTGCAATGGTCAGACAGAACCAAACGGGTATGTCAAATTATGTAAACTTTATTGTCTCATTTAAATTGTAAAATGTGTCTATTACCATTTAGCAATGTGTTCAGATGATTTATTTTCATTCAGTTAATCTGAATATTTTAGAGAAGAAATTGTCCATTAAAATGATAATTAGCCTACTGTAATATTTATAGACTGTCATTGTAATTAACAAATTGCAATATAACATATTGATATAAGAAATGTCCAATACACAGGACCCTCTCAGTGGAGCAAATGGCATGTCAACCACCTCATTACAACGTGTTTAACTGCCCTGTCCATGTCTGGTGGAACTTTGTGACATGACAATCTGTCACAGGGAGAGAACCGTGTCACTGGACGCGTCCCAAATGTCACACTGTAACCTTTATAGTGCACTACTGTTGACCAGGGCCCACACGGAAAACCCCAAAGTAGTGCACTATATAGGGAATAAGGTGCCATTTGGGACACACGCCCCACTGATGAATGACCACCTCAGCGTGAGGGAGTGAGGTACCCACCAAGATGACCTTCTCAATGTCTTTGGACTGGCACCAGTGGAACATCCCTGTGGAGTCGTATTTCTTCACGTTCACGTCCATGTTCTCAATCTGTTCATTCCCCGGCATGAGGAGAGGGTCATGCCTAATCAAACAAAAGAAAGAGGGAGGGAGGAGGAGATAGAAGATAGACCTTGAAGGAGGATTGGAGGATTGTCGTCGTTGTGTCATTTTAAAACGTATTGAACTGGCACGTTGTCGGCGGCTCAATCGCAGCTCAATATTTGAACATCAAGGTGAAGGGGTTATTAGACAATAAATTGAGAAGGATTATTTATATGCGGTCGTATAGCTGGAAAGTGGGTCGTTGGTTGGTGAGACATATTCCTCTTGTTTATATTTCATCTGAGCAGATAGATGCATGTACTGTATATCATGCATAAAAAGCAAGAGATTAAGGACATCAGGATACTAAAGGAAGTTTAGTAATCTCAGAGGAACCTTCAGGTAAGGGAACCTGACTGCTGCTTACAGTATGGATGTGTCCAAATGGCACCCTATTCCCTATATAGTGCACTACTTTGGACCAGAGCCCTATGGGAAAGGGAAAGGGTGCCTTTGGGACACAAACTATGTGTTTGCGCCCTCTTTCACAGGTGTTAAGTGTCCCTGCACTCAATATAGCACTTTACTTCCTTTGGGTTTTCACATATCAGCATGACTTCCCATCAAATTCCCGTTTTCTATCCTGCAAAACACACTCATCAATATAACATTAGAAACATTTTAAGGGGATCTGCAAACAAATCACATTTACTCAAAATCAAAGCTTTTTCATATACATTTTTTTCCCTGCTTATTCCTGTCAGAAGCGATCAGTGGAGACGCCAGTGGAGACGCAAACAAACTGCAGAAACATCAGGAGTGAGTGGCATCTAGGACAGCGGTGTGGCGGAAAAAGGAAGGAGATTGCAGCAGCACACTGCCACTGGACGCCTCCGGAATGGCACCCTATTCCCTATATAGTGCACTACTTTACACTAAGGCCCAAGGGGCTCTGGTCCAAAGTAGTGCACTATATAGGGAATAGGGTGCCATTTGGGACAGACCCCTCTGACTGGCACGAGCATGGAGAATTACGGCCTACTTACAGCACACAGCTTCTGACGGTACGCTCCTCACTGTAAAAACTTAACAGACCACACTTAATATTTCAGAGATTTGCCCAATCATATTTTCTTTCTAAACTGAAGGCTATTAATGTTTTAGCATTAACACACGTTGTGTGTGTGTGTGTGTGTGTGTGTGTGTGTGTGTGTGTTCAGGACCGAATAAACAATGTTACTAATTACTGAGCGCGGTCATGAGCATCTGAGCTTGATGCTATCGTACACTGACCACTGAAGTGGTCTCCGAACAAGGGTACCTGTGGTTGTAGTGTGTGCTGACGCTAAAACAGAGATGAGATTTTTGAAAACAGTTGTATTATTAATGTTGTGGAGGTAGATAGGGTAGAGGAAAGGCATCTCATTCCACATGGGGCCAATCTTAAAGATCATTGTATATGGGATTAATAATTAGGATATAACGCCCAATCACCAAGTGCTACAGGCCTAGAAATCTTATCTTTGAAAATAAATATTGGAATAATCTAGTTTTAGTTCCATACATCGTCACTAGCCCTTGTTACAACATGGATTTGTCAAATTGGTTAGATTATACTCTGAAATCTAGACAAGAAACATCTGTCTTCATCACTAGACCTTTAAATACTTCATATATTTTATTAGTTAAGAGCACAGTGTCTTTGCTCTGAATGGACATTAGAAGAATGCCAACCTAAGTAAGGTTTTAAGTATGACGGTGTCAACTGAAACTGCAATCCCTCAGGCTCCATGAGACAGGAGAGCTAAAATGTCTGTCTGTGGGGATTTACCCCAAGGCTATAGCCATAATGTCCTCCCTCTCAGGAAGGTAGTTGGATAACGCAGGCAAATGTCTTCTTTAAAACGCTTTCTACTTCCCAACCTCCAATCTGTCAGGAGAACTCAATTCCAGAATCTAAATGACCTGGATATATGAGAGACACAGAAAGGTTGTGTTTATGGGGATGGGGATAGCTGAGGTAAATGTTGTGTTAAAATGGGGTTAGCTGAGGTAAATGTTGTGTTAAAATGGGGCTAGCTGAGGTAAAGGTTGTGTTTAAATGGGGATAGCTGGGGTGAATGTTGTGTTTAAATGTGGCTAGTTGAGGTAAAGGTTGTGTTTAAATGGGGCTAGCTGAGGTAAAGGTTGTGTTTAAATGGGGATAGCTGGGGTGAATGTTGTGTTTAAATGGGGCTATCTGAGGTAGATGTTGTGTTTAAATGTGGCTAGTTGAGGTAAAGGTTGTGTTAAAATGGGGCTAGCTGGGGTAAATGTTGTGTTTAAATGTGGCTAGTTGAGGTAAAGGTTGTGTTTAAATGGGGCTAGCTGAGGTAAAGGTTGTGTTTAAATGGGGCTAGCTGGGGTAAATGTTGTGTTTAAATGTGGCTAGTTGAGGTAAATGTTGTGTTTAAATGGGGCTAGTTGAGGTAAAGGTTGTGTTAAAATGGGGCTAGCTGGGGTAAATGTTGTGTTTAAATGTGGCTAGTTGAGGTAAATGTTGTGTTTAAATGGGGCTAGCTGAGGTAAAGGTTGTGTTTAAATGGGGCTAGCTGAGGTAAAGGTTGTGTTTAAATGGGGATAGCTGGGGTAAAGGTTGTGTTTAAATGGGGATAGCTGGGGTGAATGTTGTGTTTAAATGTGGCTAGTTGAGGTAAAGGTTGTGTTTAAATGGGGCTAGCTGAGGTAAAGGTTGTGTTTAAATGGGGATAGCTGGGGTGAATGTTGTGTTTAAATGGGGCTATCTGAGGTAGATGTTGTGTTTAAATGTGGCTAGTTGAGGTAAAGGTTGTGTTAAAATGGGGCTAGCTGGGGTAAATGTTGTGTTTAAATGTGGCTAGTTGAGGTAAAGGTTGTGTTTAAATGGGGCTAGCTGAGGTAAAGGTTGTGTTTAAATGTGGCTAGTTGAGGTAAATGTTGTGTTTAAATGGGGCTAGCTGGGGTAAATGTTGTGTTTAAATGTGGCTAGCTGAGGTAAATGTTGTGTTTAAATGGGGCTAGCTGGGGTAAATGTTGTGTTTAAATGTG
Organism: Brachymystax lenok tsinlingensis; assembly: GCA_030435695.1. Classification (NCBI taxonomy): domain Eukaryota; kingdom Metazoa; phylum Chordata; class Actinopteri; order Salmoniformes; family Salmonidae; genus Brachymystax; species Brachymystax lenok. The sequence goes on along the minus strand of CM059804.1, from coordinate 5,929,218 downwards.
GCTAGTTGAGGTAAATGTTGTGTTTAAATGGGGCTAGCTGAGGTAAAGGTTGTGTTTAAATGGGGATAGCTGAGGTAAAGGTTGTGTTTAAATGGGGCTAGCTGAGGTAAAGGTTGTGTTTAAATGGGGATAGCTGAGGTAAAGGTTGTGTTTAAATGGGGATAGCTGGGGTAAAGGTTGTGTTTAAATGGGGATAGCTGAGGTAAAGGTTGTGTTTAAATGGGGATAGCTGAGGTAAAGATTGTGTTTAAATGAATCTTGACTAGAACCCAAAAAATATATCATATTACTCCAGTACTAGCCTCTCTACACTGGCTTCCTGTTAAGGCAAGGGCTGATTTAAAGGTTTTACTGCTAACCTACAAAGCATTACATGGTCCTACCTATCTTTCCGATTTGGTCCTGCCGTACATACCTACACGTACGCTACCGTCACAAGACGCAGGCCTCCTTACTGTCCCTAGAATTTCCAAGCAAACAGCTGGAGAAAGGGCTTTCTCCTATAGAGATCCATTTTTATGGAATAGTCTGCCTATCCATGTGAGAGACGCAGACTCTGTCTCAACCTTTAAGTCTTTATTGAAGACTCATCTCTTCAGTAGGTCCTATGATTGAGTGTAGTCTGGCCCAGGAGTGTGAAGGTGAACGGTATGGCACTGGAGCAACGAACCACACTTGCTGTCTCTGCCTGGCCGGTTCCCCTCTCCACTGGGATTCTCTGCCTCTAACCCAATTACAGGGGCTGAGTCACTGGCTTACTGGTGCTCTTCCATGCCGTCCCTGGGGGGGGGTGCGTCGCTTGAGTGGGTTGAGTCACTGACGTGATCTTCCTGTCGTGTTCTCTCTCTCTCTCGGAGGAGGACCTGAGCATTAGGACCATTCCTCAAGGCCTACCTGGCCTGATGACTCCTTGATGTCCCCAGTCCACCTGGCCGTGCTGCTTCTCCAGTTTCAACTGTTCTGCCTGTTTTTTTATGAATATTTTAAAATCTTGTCCATGTTCTGTTATAATCTGCACCCGGCACAGCCAGAAGAGGACTGGCCACCCCTCACAGCATGGTTCCTCTCTAGGTTTCTTCCTAGGTTCTGGCCTTTCTAGGGAGTTTTTCCTAACCACCATGCTTTTAAACCTGCATTGCTTGCTGTTTGGGATTTTAGGCTGGGTTTCTGTACAGCACTCTGTGACATCAGCTGATGTAAGAAGGGCTTTATAAATAGATTTGATTTGATAAATGGGGCTAGCTGAGGTAAAGGGTAAAGTTTTGGTTGTAATCATACATGAAAATGTGAAGATACACTACATGATCAAAAGTATGTTCGTCGAACATCTCATTCCAAAAGAATAGGCATTAATATGGAGTTGGTCCCCCTTTGCTGCTATAACAGCCTCCACTCTTCTAGTAAGGCTTTCCACTAGATGTTTCGACATTGCTGCGGGGACTTGCTTCCATTCAGCCACAAGAGCATTAGGCCTGGCTCTCAGTCGGCGTTCCCAATTCATCCCAAAGGTGTTCGATGGGGTTGAGGTCAGGGCTCTGCGCAGGGCCCTGATTCTGCGCAAATTCTTTCACACCAATCTCAACAAACCATTTCTGTATGGACTTTGTGCACTGGGGCATTGTCGTGCTGAAACGGGAAAGGGCCTTCCCCAAACTGTTGCCACAAAATTGGAGCACAGAATTGTCTAGGATGTCATTGTATGCTGTAGCATTAAGATTTCCCTTCACTGGAACTAAGGGGCCTAGCCCGAACCATGAAAAACAGCCCCAGACCATTATTCCTCCTCTACCAAACGTCATAGTTGGTACTATGCATTCGGGCAGGGAGCGTTCTCTTGGCATCCGCCAAACCCAGATTTGTCCGTTGGACTGCCAGATAGTGAGGCGTGTTTCATCACCCTGGAGAATACGTTTCCACTGCTCTACACCACTCCAGGCTTGTGTGCGTGAGGCTGCTCAGCTATGGAAATCTATTTCATTAAGCTCCCGGCGAACAGTTGACGTTGCTTCCAGAGGCAGTTTGGAACTTGGTAGTGAGTGCTGCAACCGAGGACAGCCGTTAGACGTTTACACTTCACAATAACAGCACTTGACCGGTGTAGCTCTAGCATGGCAGAAATTTGACGAACTGACTTGTTGGACAGATGGCATCCTATGACATTGCCACGTCAAAGTCAAAGTCAAGTCAACATTATTAGTCAGTTGTACAGCCGAATGCCTTCAAACGAAATGTGTCTTCCGCATTTAACCCAACCCCTCTGAATCAGAGAGGTGCGGGGGGCTGCCTTAATCGACATCCACGTCTTCAGCGCCCGGGGGGCGTTGAAAGTCACTGAGCTCTTCAGTAAGGCCATTCTACTGCCAATGTTTAGCTATGGAGATTGCATGGCTGTGTGCTCGATTTTATACACCTGTCAGCAACAGGTGCGGCTGAAATAGCCCAATCCTCTAATTTGAAGGGGTGTCCACATACTTTTGTATATATAGTGTATGTTAAACTTTTATTTTCGTAATAAGGCTTGCTTCCTGCTTATGGCTAGAAAGAAGCTTGTTCAGGCCCCTTTTCTCTCTGTAATTGATTATGGTGACTTGTTGTATATGCATGCAACCTCCTCCATCTTACAGAGACTGGACTCTGTTTATCATGCATCCTTGCGCTGTATTACAATTGCAAAGTCACTCACCCACCATTGCACATTGTACCAAACGGTAGGTTGGACTTCACTTTATATGCGCAGAAAGATACATTTGTATGTGTTTATCTACAAAGCCCCTCTGTAGTCTGGTCTCCTTCACCAGCAGCAGTTACCAGACCCGGTCTGCTAGGTGGTTGCTACTTAATGTTCCCAGGACATTCATAGTATTAGGCAAGACTGCCTTCTCGTCTTGTGCACCAGACGCATGGGATAGTCTACAATCCATGCTTCATCTAGATATGTTAGTGCCACTGAATGAATAAAGAATATTGATGGGAGACTGTTACAGAGGAGTGTAAATGCTTTTTTTAGTCTGGATCATGTTGTTGTATTGGTGTATGTTTAAATTCAGTAATGCATTGATTGTTGCTGCCTTCTTGGCCAGGTCTCCCTTGATCTATTTTCTGTAATTGCAAGGAATGAATTAATTAATGGATTAATTAGTTAATTAATTTGCGGGGTTTGTATGTTACTGTAATTGCAAGGGATTGGTGCAAGCAGGTAGGCTTCTAGGTAATGTGTTTACATATTACAGCATATCAAATATATATTAACATTTGGCTTTAATATCTCTTGCACTTCAAGAGGCCTCAATACTCTAATAAAAAGCATAAGCTGGAGCACCTTTATTTGGCCAATCAAGAGCAAATTGTTATTTACAACACACCACGTTTACAACGTAGTGTTCTTTATGATCAGTAGGAAGGTGAGAGGAAGAGCAGAACAGGTGTTAATAAAGTGTGAGTGAAAACATTTAGTGGTTTTACACCCCAGGTACATATTTCATTACCAGCACGTTTCACCACTCACTCAGTGGAGGCCTGTCACTTCAATCTGCGCTCCCTGCCATTACTGGTGAGTGAGGCACAGACTATGTCTGCCAAGATAGCTATCTCTCACAGTCTCAGACACAGTGAGTCCCAAATGGAACCCTATTCGCTATATAGCGCGTTACCTTTTGACCAGGGCCCATCAGGTCATTAGTAGTGCACTATGTCGGGAATATGGTGCCATTTGGGACGTAGTCACTGTCAACCTACACCGCCGCTCGCCTCAGCTGCACTGTTCCCGACATGACGTGTGTCACGGTGCGGACGAGTGCGAGCTAACGCTGTGTGACTTTGTCTCATGACCCATAAGGGCTCTGTGGAAATAGAGTTTGTCTCAGCCAGGAGGAAATCACCCAAGGAGGGGGTAGATGTGACTCGTTACTTCAGTGACACGTCACATTCTCTCTCTGCCGTCATCAGGAGATGGCTATATCGCCATGTCCGTGTCTTAAATAGCACCCTATTCCCTACTTTTGATAAAAACCAAGTGCACTGTGTAGGAAAGAGGGTTCCATTTTGGGACACAATCTATATGTAATATCTTCACAGCTGATTCTACTGACTACTTCCGGGGATAATTTCTATCGTTATTTGACTTCAGAAAGGTGTTTCTAAAGTGTGTTTTAACTATTTTTTACCGAAAGGCAGGTAGCCTAGCGGATAGAGCGTTAGGCCAGTAACTGAAAGGTCGCTGGTTTCAATACCCCAGCCGACAAGGTGAAAAATCTGTTGATGCGGCCTTGAACAAGGCACTTAACCCTAATTTACTCCAGGGGGCAGCGTGCTATTATGGCTGACCCTGTAAAACAACACGTATCACTGCACCTATCTGGTATAAAAAAATATTATTGCTTTCATCAACACGTACTGTAGGCTAATGTGTTTCATTATTTTCACTATGTAAATTGAGTGGATTTGAAATTGTTGTGAATGACATGGGTTACAGATCCATCCACGATAAACAAACAAACAAAAAAAATTGTTTTTTATTTTATTTTTTAAATTCTAAATAGTCATATTTATCCTGACTTGCTACTGTACATTGTAGACTTATCACTGTGATGGATGAATTTAGATTCACTTTCAACATGAAAGATAAAACATCAGTAGCATATAAAATCCATGCATTTTAGAACATGGGAGTTGACAGCTCAACTGAGAGGAAACTCTGCTGGAAGCTGGGCATTTTGAAAGGGCTCTTCCAGCATTCCCTTTAGTAAGAGCACTGTAGCTCCTAGCTGTGAATAAGCCTTCACTCCCTCCCGCTCCGCTCCAGCAGGCAATAGCTTTGAAACCCCCCCACCCCCATCATACAAACTGACAAAGGCATGCTTTTCAAAAACCCACAGCCAATCTGTTGATCATTACTTATTTACAAGGGCCGTGGGGCCCCCAGGTCCTGTAGAAAACACATGGTATACCTAACCAGATGTTTTTTCTATCAGCTTGTTTGCAGTATCCCTTAGGCTACTGCAAACAATCGCTTCTTCGAGTTCACAGTGCAGGTAGCCAGACGATGCACCGTGTAGCACCTTATTTCATGAAAGATCAGATCAGTATACAGTATTAGATCAGATCCACCTGTATACAGTATTAGATCAGATCAGTATACAGTATTAGATCAGATTCACCTGTATACAGTATCAGATCAGATTCACCTGAATACAGTATTACATCAGATCAGTATACAGTATTAGATCAGATCAGTATACAGTATTAGATCAGATCAGTATACAGTATTAGATCAGATTCACCTGTATACAGTATTAGATCAGATCCACCTGTATACAGTATTAGATCAGATCCACCTGTATACAGTATTAGATCAGATTCACCTGTATACTGTATTAGATCAGATCAGTATACTGACCTAGATCAGTTCAGTATACTGTATTAGATTAGATCCACCTGTATACTGTATTAGATCAGATCAGTATACTGTACTAGATCAGTTCAGTATACAGTATTAGATTAGGTCCACCTGTATACTGTATTATATTAGATCCACCTGTACACCCAGCAGTATTAGCATGGCTAACAGAGGACTATGATAGGATAGGATGAACTTTCATGTCCAGAGGGGAAAATTGTAGATGTATACAAAATAAACACTGTACATACACACTGTGGTGCGTTAGCGTCCGTTTAGCTAAGGGATATAACATGAAAAAGCCTTAGTCTGAATAATATTAAAGATCCCCAGAGCTTCGACTACCTTCCCAGGAGCCAGGGAAACCTCCTAAAGCGGTACTGTACAGCTCTGACAACACTTTGAAGCAAATCAGAAGAGGCCAAATGCCTCCAAATAAATATTCCCAACAGATCAAAGAAAACGTGCATAAATTATGTGGCAAACAAGGACACGGTTTAGTTTCTGTACAAAGATGATTTCCTCATGTAAGCAGGTGAGCAAATGTTTGTTGGTAGCTGTTAAGTGTAGTATTATCATAACTAGCTTGGAGGTACCTTCAATTACAACTTGTATATACAAAAGTATATACAATAGCAACGTACAGTGGAATTCAATCATATTTTATGCAGAGAGGTTTGTAGTTGTTCCATACTCTGCTGTGTGACTTCCCTCTGTCCTGGTTCGTCTATTACCTTTCCCCTTGACTGATAATGGTTCTTCTACTCCTTCTAATGGGCCTCATGTGTTGAATAGCAGTTCCTATCACCCGTCAAAATCAATAAACACTCAATTAATTCCATGGGACAAGATAAAAGCAAGGTAGCATTTGATTTTCAATTTGGATGGCGATGAGGCATATCAGCCGTGGTCTCATGAACCAAAAATAGAACTCAAAGGGATCGCTACAATAGAGTTGCCCGGGGCGATAGAACGACAGGGGTCTCTCTGATTGGTTGGTGCTGTCATTAGTGTCACTGCTGTTTAAAGGTCCAGTACATGTGGATGGGACTAGGAGGGGTGACAGTTGAGGCCTTAAAGCTAGAGTATTACTCAAACCGCTTCTCATGGTCGGTCTGTCTCGCTCATGAAATAAATATTGAAGCTTATGTCTGGTCTTTAACCGCTGACAAATTGACAGAGTAGAAATGTTTCACCTTTAGAGAGTTCTCGGTCTCGCTCTTGTTCTTTTTCTGTGTAATATGTATCATCACGGTTGTTAGACTATAGCTTGTGACTGAATTCAGGAAGGTGAGCATGTGTCAAATTTTGCAGACTTGGCTTTAAAGAAACAAAGTGAAGCTTGTGTACATACATATTGTGGTGCGTTAGCGTCCGGTTCAGCTATAACATGAAAAGGTCTTAGTCTGATTAAATCAAAATGGTATTTCATTCACTGCAGTTGGAGGAAACATGGGAAAGTTATGCATCTTGGAAATTTGATAAACTTGTTCTCCCACTTCGGAGACAAGTAGGAGAAAAAAAATCACTTGAGTCAGCATCGTTCACACCCTCTTAAGCCTTAGCCCCAAACATCTCGTTAAGAATAAACAAATGAGTCAGCATGGTATCGTCCTCCAGGAAGTAGTGTCTCTATTATCCCCCTCCATTATCTCAGCCAATCAGGGATCCTGCCTTTCTCCCTACATAGCTCAGTGCTTTCTAGGCTTATAATAATTAATAAATAAATCGTACATTATTAACAAATCCCAGACCAGCCTGTAATCAATGCATGCAAAAGTTCCCAAGTCCAAGAAGGCATTTCTGCCAAAAAATACAAATATAATTTTTTTTAACGGCCCCACTGTGAAGTAGAAAAGAGCGTCAAACGCATACGATCCTGAATCCTACGATCCTGAATCCGGTCACATATAAAGAAACACTAACAAACAGTACTGATAGATAGTGCTCTCTTGAAGCTGTTGTCCTACCTCATAATTTTTGGTGAACCGTTGGGTGAGTTCCTCGTGTTTCCATTGCCTTGTTTCTTTTTAGGCGACACAGCCGACTGCTGCTCCTCTTCCACTGCAGTGACAGGCGAGAGTGGGAGAAGCCAAGGAATGGCTAAGGTGAGATCCCATACAGTAAGTCTTATACATCTACTGTAAGTTAGTACACCAAGACAACGCATCACAATCGGTTCAAAAGTCAGAGAAGCTCCCAAAGCAAAAGAGGCGAGACAGGTTAGAATCAGGAACAGGAGACTAGAGGAACAGGAAGGGGTAAAGACAGGACGGATGTAATGCATGATACAGTAGCACGACCTGACAAATCCCCCAAATGCAACTCAATAAAAATGCATGTGAACATCATCTGCATTAGTGTAAACATAATGATGCAACATGCCATCGCCATCATGCTTCTCATTTAATATACCATTGATGTACTGTAAATCTGACTTACTGTAAATCTGACTTGCTGTCAAACTGACTTATTTAATCTCTTACTGTATCCTACCTACTGTGCGTATAATATTGTATGACAACAATACAGTACTTATTTAACTAGGCAAGTCAGTTAAGAACAAATTCTTATTTACAATGACAGCCTAGGAACAGTGGGTTAACTGCCTTGTTCAGGGGCACAAGGACAGATTTTTTTACATTGTCTGCTCGGGGATTCGATCTAGCAATCTTTTGGTTACTAATCCAACGCTCTAACCACTAGGCTACCTGCCTCCCCAGTACTGCAACATCACACTAAAAACCAAGCCCACATTTTAATGGTATTTACAAACTATCTCTTTTCCATTTCGAGCTTGATACGGTATATAACTGTTCACGTTTTGTATATATATGTATATATATATATACACACAAATTGTAATCATCCTCAAACCATTTCTAAATTATTCTAGTTTAAAAATGCACAATGGAATCAACCCATGGAATAAGTATCACTAGGAGTGTGTGACTGACTGTGACACATGCATTAACCCCAGTTTGTATGCTAATCCAGTAAACATGTGTCCATGTCCTATTTAATCATTACATTAGAAACGTAAAGGAACTGCCCAGGGAAAATCACTTGTAAAAGTTATACTCTGTTAATGTTTTTGACTCTTTACGTGTATTTGTGGCCAAAGCATGAATAGGAGAAAAAAAACTTCAATAACCCCATCTCAAACTTGTATCTCAAACAGATCATAGAACATGATGTCATCTCTCTGAGGTGGATGAGCTGGCCAATCAGCTGTCTAGAGGAAGATGAGCTGGACAATCAGCACTCTACTCACATTAATATTATAGGCCCACACCATTCTGTTGTTGGGATACGCCCACACCATTCCAACACAAAATAATCTGCTTTTAACATACATGATTAACAATTTTTGGAAGAAAAAAACTATATTTCATAGAAGTCTGAGAACACTGAGCAGTATCTTTAAGATGCTTCTACTGCTGGCTGCTGCAAATCTCTCACAACGTTAATCTAATTAAAATAATAAAGCATAAATATCACAGAGATTACATCATAAATATGGGCCCTTTGTTCCAAAGTCTGAATGCATCGGAGATGGCTGGTCTTTAGTTTCCTCTCTCTTCTCAGGGCCTAATGACACTGACTGCCGATGCCCTTGGCTCGTGTAATTAGATTGGTCTGAGTGCCACTATGATTTATTCACAGCTCAGTTGCCCCTTGGACATTGTCTTTACCACTACATGAAACTACACCGACCCAGGGCTCTTCTCTTCGCGGGGAAAAAAAAAACAGAATGACAAGTTTCGCCCTCCAGTGAAAAATGAATCAGGCAAATTCTTTACGCTAGCTGATATCACATTTCTGCACGTGAAAAGAAAGCAGAAAGAAAAGCTCCTCAGTGCCAGTTGAGTGAAAATGAAATAAAAACAGCAAGTTGACATCTTTTAACTAAACCCTGTTACTAAAACCCTCTCACTGGAGTTACGCTCTTATCAGGCATAGATCTTTAATACATGACCAACCATGCTAGCACCCTTTTCCCCATAGACCAGGTCCCATAGTAGTGCACTAGAGAACAGGGTGTCATTTGGGATACAAACAGACCAAACCAGTAGAAACAGATAAGTGGTTTTAAATTATGTTTCAGACTGTCAACACGACACAATGTGTTTCAACCCGGCCTTCCTTTACAAAGGAAACTAGAATGTAACTCATACATTAAAATGAATCACGTGAAATATCCTGGTCCAAGCATCCCAAGTGGCGCGGTGGTCTAAGGCACTGCATCGCAGTGTTAGCTGTGCCACTAGAGATTCTGAGTTGGAGTCCAGGCTCTGTCGCAGCCGGCCACGACCGGGAGACCCATGGTGGCGGCGCACAATTGGCACAGCGTTGACTCCTGTGGTGGGCCGGGCACGCTGACACGGCCGCCAGGTGTACAGTGTTTCCTCCGACACATTGGTGCAGCTGGCTTCCGGGTTAAGCGGGCATTGTGTCAAGAAGCAGTGCGGCTTGGTTGGGTTGTGTTTCGGAGGACGCCTTTGCCTCTCCCGAGTCCGTACGGGAGTTGCAGCGATGAGACAAGACTAACTACCAAAATATATATATATGTCCTCAGATGGGCTAACCTCCAATCTCAATGCTGCTGGGCTGTTTATCTATGACAGTATAATGGAAACAGTAGTGAAGCAACGGAAGAGGCTTTCAGTGGAGTGGGGTACTGCTCACATGCACAAACACGCGCACACACACTGCTGGAGATGGCTGGTCGTTTGTTCACATCTTCCTCAGTCCATCTGTTCAATATTTAGTAGTTCCCTCCTGACAGCTGCACACACGGGGTCATTAGCAAGGAATGCTACACATGCAACCACTCCACCCCAGCAGTACAGCCTCTGCTTCAGTCACAAACACATGCGTTGTGGTAGTGTCGAGCAGGGCGTAGTAAGCTTAGCCACACCAGGTTGGTGACTCAAGGGGGCTTACAACCCCATTGCTCCACTCCAGCCTAGCAGCAGCCTCAGTCACCGAAGTGTTGTGATGTTAGCTAGTATCGTTGAGCCCTACAGAGGTTCAGTCCGAGGGGGCTTCCATCCACTCCACCCACTCCACTCTACAGCAGCTTGAGTCTAAAACACATGCATTGTTATCTAGTGGTGAGCAGGGGCCAAACTAGCTACACCACAGGGTGGCATTACTGGAGTGACTGGGCTGGTATCTGTATTTAACTGCCAGCCTGTTGGCCTCCTCTGATGCCAGCCCCCCTGGTCCCCTGGACCAACTCTCTGGAGCCTGTTGGCCTCCTCTGCTGCCAGCCCCCCTGGACCAGCTCTCTGGAGCCCAGGAGGTTATCAATTAACACTGAGGGCCTGGAGGCTTCCTTTACAGTTGTTGACTAGAGGAATTGACCCAGACATGGGCAATACTACTCAACTTTGCTGCTTTATAGTGGGTTGCATTGGTTGTGGAGGTTCAATTATTATATATATTTTGCTACCTTCATTTAACTAGGAAAGTCAGTTAAGAACAAATTCTTATTTAGAATGACAATTGTGCACTGTCCTATGGGACTCCCAATTATAGCCAGTTGTGATACAGCCTGGAATCGAACCAGGGTCTGTAGTGACACCACTAGCACTGAGATGCTGTGCCTTAGACCGCTGCGCCACTCGGGAGCCCTGAATAGACTGGTTCTGATAGGTTGATCTTTTGATAAAGGGGTCGTCTTTAAATGTCGGATAGAGAAGAATGAAAATCAGCACTAGAGAAGAACCATAGATTATTTACATGTCTATTCTGTCTGTAAATGAGGTGCTGTGGGTTGAATTTAACTGACTTTATAATGGACTGGATATCAGTGAGAATTGTATTTTACAGACGTGTCATTCACCATTATTTTAAGTTGGGGATCATTCTTTATGGCATACAAATATGAATAGTTCAATAAGTAAAAAACTCATTGTTATTAAACACCACTTAACCACCAGAAGTAGACTCTTAAAATGAAATGTAAGACATTTACTTTGATATTCATAATAAACATGAATTAATCAACAGCAGGGCTTTCAGGTGTTACTTTGATTGTTCTACTATGAGAACAATTGCAACCAATGTCTGAAAGGAACGAACTTAACATATTTTATCACAACAAATCTAATAAATGGAAATGTTTTAATCTCTAATCAAAGTATATGTGTTTATTTAGTTTAGGCTTATCTAGTTTCCTAGTGTTAAAAAGATACATATTTTTTATTATGACTAATATCTACCAATACCCTCAGGAGGAAAATATATATATTTTTACTTCTCCCAAAGCTAGCTGGGATCAGAAGCCAATTTGTATAGAGATGATTATTTAAACGGTCAGCTGTCAAATACATTACCGTTCTGGCCCTAAAACTCCTGCACTCATCTGTCCCACGTCAAACACGCACAGCTTTACAGCAGGGACAACACATTGTGGCAGATGTGCTATCTTTCTATACACCCTCTACTCTAGATGGTCTATAGTAACGTTGTCTCGTCCTCCACTACTTGGAATGAATTGTGAAATCGGAGAGAACTGTACTATCTATACCCCTCCTAAATAATGCTCAATAATTATGTTTTGTCATTAAAAAAAATCTAAACAAGTGAATAGTGTGATCCAATAGCTTATTCGGGTGACTGGTTTTGATAGCCGTTTGATTTGTTTTGATAGCCGTTTGATAGGTTTTGATAGCCGTTTGATTGGTTTTGATAGCTGTTTGATTGGTTTTGATAGCCGTTTGATTGGTTTTGATACCCGTTTGATTGGTTTTGATACCCGTTTGATTGGTTTTGATACCCGTTTGATTGGTTTTGATACCCGTTTGATTGGTTTTGATAGGCGTTTGATTGGTTTTGATAGGCGTTTGATTGGTTTTGATAGCCGTTTGATTGGTTTTGATAGCCGTTTGATTCCAGGTTCACTTGAGATTCACCAGACATAACTGTTATCTGAGAACTACAATGTTTTACTCTACAGTGCAGTGATCTTAGCGCTAGTATCCAGAGATACACTACCTTAGAGCAGTAGCACCATCTACTGCTCAAATTACAACTAATTCTTACTGAAACATAAAGTATTGGAATAAAACTGAAAGACACACATCGTTCTGTGTTATAAAAATGTAATGTTATCATGAAAGATATACATAGTTAATTTGCTTCATGTACTATGATGGCCTACTGTAGAATATTTTCTGTCACAGGGCAACATCAGACAGACACTAGCCTCCCTCTTAAAGACACACAGACCACCAGTCCAGTAACAGACAGTGTCTTTTTCAACGTCAGTGGTTGAGGATGTGAGATTATTGAGCAGTGAAACACAGCGACTGGCGAGCTGGTTGAGGTCAATTATATTTCAATTCAGTCAATTCAGGAAGTAAACAGAAATCTCATAGAAATTTAGGAAAACTGGAATTGTAAATTCAGATTACTTCCTGAAATAATTAATTAACTGAATTGACCCCAACCCTGCTGACGAGCAAACAGGAAAATATGGAGAGTTAGATAGACACAGTCAGAAAGATGGAGGCAGGGACAAGGGACTGAGAGGAGGGTTAACGACATTAAGAAACAAATATAGTAACAAAAGGATACATGGAAATCAAAAACTTACTTGATTTGATAAATCCGTTATAGTTATTTTTTGCTGAGAAAAATGCAAAGACAATGAAAAGTTACAGGGTTGTTGCAATGAGAGCAAATTATATAGCCTGATAATACAGGTTATAACGGGAAGGTTATAATGAGAGCAAATTATATAGCCTGATAATACAGGTTATAACGGAAGGTTATAATGAGAGCAAATTATATAGCCTGATAATACAGGTTATAACGGGAAGGTTATAATGAGAGCAAATTATATAGCCTGATAATACAGGTTATAACGGAAGGTTATAATGAGAGCAAATTATATAGCCTGATAATACAGGTTATAACGGGAAGGTTATAATGAGAGCAAATTATATAGCCTGATAATACAGGTTATACCGGAAGGTTATAATGAGAGCAAATTATATAGCCTGATAATACAGGTTATAACGGAAGGTTATAATGAGAGCAAATTATATAGCCTGATAATACAGGTTATAACGGAAGGTTATAATGAGAGCATATTATATAGCCTGATAATACAGGTTATAACGGGAAGGTTACAATGAGAGCAAATTATATAGCCTGATAATACAGGTTATAACGGAAGGTTATAATGAGAGCAAATTATATAGCCTGATAATACAGGTTATTATGGAAGGTTATAATGCCAGTTATAAAGCTGCTGTTGGGTTCAATCTCTTTAAGGCACTTCTGAACTGAGGTGTACCTTGAAGACCAAATGGACCAAGCAATGGAAAATAACAATTGGTTAGTAAAAAATCCAGATGTCTCAATGACTTGCGGTGATGCCGTCAGCTCAGCCAGGTCTCACCAGATTGACTTCAGTATTCAAAGTGTTTCCACATCCCCAAGACGTTGGGAGATGCCTCTCCAAGGAGCTGAAATTATGAATGGTTAACTTAAAATGATCAACCGTATTGTTACTGACACAGTGCAACGTAGTTTTAGTTACTGCATGTACAGTACTTCATACATCGTGACTGAGACCTATAGAACAATACATTTACAAAGGAAAGGTTTTCCCTACTCCCCATGAAAAAGAGTATCCCAGATTCCACATGATTTACTTTCTGTAAGTCAGCTTTTGGACCCCTGTAGAGTCCAACATGTTCATCAATACTTTACCTACTGGACCCCTGCAGAGTCCAACATGTTCAACAATACCTTATCTATTGGACCCCTGTAGAGTCCAACATAAAGGTCAGGTTTTTTAGCTAATGGCAGGACAGTGAGAGGACATGTTCAACCAGGGAGCATGCTGGTCCTGGCATCTGTCGCCTGCGATTGGCCGGCACAGGACTAACAGGCTAGCATCTGTCCCACAACAAGAGAATGAAAAGAGGGACACCTAGTCAGTTTTGAATGCAGTGAACCGAAAAGTGTCTTCCACATTTAACCCAACCCCTCTGAATCAGAGAGGTGCGGGGGGAGGTGGGGGGGACTGCCTTAATCGACGTTCACAGCACCCAAGGAGCAGTTGTTGGTGGTTAACTGCCTTGCTCAAGGGAGAAATGGCAGATTTCTTCACCTTGCCGCCTCGGGGAGTCTCGGGGAGTCTAACCAGCAACCTTTTGGATACTGGCCCAACGTGCTTAACAGCTAGGCTACCTGCCACCCGAAGAAGAGAGAGAGAGATGGAGAGAGAGATAGAGAGAGAGAAATGGAGAGAGAGATGGAGTGAGAGAGAGCGAGACAGGGAGATCAGGGGAAGGGGAGGGGAGAGGGGGCTCTGGGCGGCCTGGGGGTTAGGAACTGTCATCCTGAGTTTCATGACAACTGGTAACACTCCAAAAATGAAAATGCAAACATAATTTTCATGTCAGCCCGCATGAGGCCCTGCTCTCAGCGTGCCCCACGCTGTGTAGACAGCGACTCTGGAGCATTCTCTGCTAACTTAGCCATGCAGCCAGACTACAGCTAGTCAGCTAGTCACATCCACAATAGCCCTGGCTGGAAGACATGCTGCAGCTGAGTGTCAATGCCGATGTCTATAGCTGGTGTAGAAGTTAGGCGTAGGAAAGCAGATATGAGTGAACAACGTATTTTAATAAAATACGGAAAAGGAATAACAAATCCAACGTGCCCTTAAAAAACACACGGGCGAATATATCCAGCCGTAGAACTCGGCAAAGAAAACAACAAAAAATCCAGCACAAAAAACATAGGGAAAACCGAGGGTTAAATAATGAACATGTAATTTGGGAATTGAAACCAGGTGTATAAAACAAAGACAAAACAAATGGAACATGAAAAATGGATCGGCGATGGCTAGAAGGCCGGTGACGTCGACCGCCGAAAACCACCCGGACAAGGAGAGGGACCGACTTCGGCGGAAGTCATGACAGTAATCCCCCCTTGACGCACGGCTCCAGCAGCACGCCGACACCAACCTCAGGGACGACCCGGAGGACGAGGCACAGGGCAATCCGGATGGAGACGGTGGAACTCCCGCAGCATCGAAGGGTCCAACACGTCCTCCACCGGCACCCAGCATCTCTCCTCCGGACTGTACCCCTCCCACTCCACGAGGTACTGAAGGCCCCTCTTCCGACGCCTCGAGTCCATGATGGCTCGAACAGCATACGGCGGGACCCCCTCGATGTCCAGAAGGGGAGGAGGAACCTCCCGCACCTCAAACTCCTGGAGTGGACCAGCCACCACCAGCCTGAGGAGAGACACATGGAACGAGAGGTTAATGCGGTAATCTGGGGGGAGCTGTTAAATGGCCCCACAAACCGCGGGCCCAGCTTCCGGCAGGGCAGGCGGAGGGGCAGGTTTCGGGTCGAGAGCCAGACCCTGTCCCCCGGTGCAAACACCGGGGCCTCATTGCGGTGGAGGTCGGCGCTCGCCTTCTGCTGCCTCACGGCCCGTTGCAGGTGCACATGGGCGGCGTCCCAGGTCTCCTCCGAGCGCTTAAACCATTCGTCCACCGCAGTAGGCTCGATCTGGCTCTGATGCCAAGGTGCCAGAACCGGCTGATGATCCAGTACGCACTGGAAGGGAGAGAGGTTAGTGGAGGAGTGGCAGAGTGAGATTTAGGCCATCTCTGCCCAGGGGATTTGACCGCAGAAACCTACCCACATGCTGGTTTACTCTCTCCACCTGCCCGTTACTCTCGGGGTGAAAACCTGAGGTGAGGCTGACCGAGACCCCAGACATTCCCTGAACGCCCTCCAAACCCTGGACGTGAACTGGGGACCCCGATCAGAGACTATGTCCTCAGGCACCCCGTAGTGCCGGAAGACCTGTTTGAACAGGGCCTCCGCAGTCTGTAGGGCCGTAGGGAGACCGGGCAAAGGAAGGAGACGGCAGGACTTAGAAAAACCGATCCACAACGACCAGGATCGTGGTGTTACCCTGTGAGGGAGGAAGATCAGTCAGGAAGTCCACAGACAGGTGCAACCACGGCCACTGTGGAACGGATAAGGGTTGTATCTTCCCTCTGGGCAGGTGTCTAGGAGCCTTGCACTGGGCGCACACCGAGCAGAAGGAAACATGAACCCTAACGTCCTTAGCTAAAGTGGGCCACCAGTACTTCCCTGTAAGACAGCGCACTATCCAACCAATGACAGGATGATCAGAGGAGGGTGACATGTGGGCCCAACAGTTCAATCGGTTGCGGACAGCAGACGGAACGTACAGATGCCCAGCTGGACACTGAGAGGGAGTGGGCTCTGTACGAAACGCCCGCTCGATGTCCGCGTCCAGCTCCCACACTACCGGTGCCACCAAGCAAGAGGCCGGGAGTATGGGAGTGTGATCCATGGACCGCTCCTCTGTGTCATACATCCGGGACAGTGCATCTGCCTTAGCGTTCTGGGAACCTGGTCGGTAGGAAAGGGTGAAAACAAAACGGGTAAAGAACATGGCCCACCTTGCCTGACGAGTGTTCAGTCTCCATGCCTTCAAAGCCTTGACGACAGCCAACAGCTCCCGGTCCCCCACATCATAGTTTCGCCCCACCGGGCTGAGCTTCTTCGAAAAGAAGGCACAGGGGTGGAGCTTCGGTGGCGTACCCAAGCGCTGAGAGAGCACGGCTCCTATCCCAGCCTCGGACGCGTCCACCTCCACTATGAATGCCAAAGAGGGATCCGGATGAGCCAGCACGGGAGCCGAGGTAAACAGAGCCTTCAGGTGACCAAAAGCCCTGCCCGCCCCAGCCGACCATTGCAGTCGCACCGGTCCCCCCTTCAGCAGGGAGGTAATGGGAGCCATTACCTGACCAAAGCCCCGGATAAACCTCCGGTAATAGTTGGCAAACCCAAGGAACCACTGCACTTCCTTTACCGTGGTGGGAGTCGGCCAATTATGCACGGCTGAAATGCGGTCACTCTCTATCTCCACACCTGACGTGGAAATGCGGTACCCTAGGAAGGAGACGGACTGTTGAAAGAACAGACATTTCTCAGCCTTGACGTACAGGTCATTTTCCAACAGTCGACCAAGCACCCTGCGCACCAGAGACACATGCTCGGCACGTGTAGCGGAGTATATCAGAATGTCGTCGATATACACCACTACACCCTGCCCGTGCAGGTCTCAGAAAATCTCGTCAACAAAGGCCTGAAAGACTGATGGAGCATTCATCAACCCGTACGGCATGACGAGGTATTCATAGTGCCCTGAGGTGGTACTAAATGCCGTCTTCCACTCGTCCCCCTCCCGGATACGCACCAGGTTGTAAGCGCTCCTGAGATCTAATTTTGTGAAGAAGCGCGCCCCGTGCATTGACTCGATCGCACTGGCTATGAGTGGCAGCAGGTAGCTGTATCTCACAGTGATCTGATTGATACCCCGATAGTCAATACACGGGCACAGACCTCCATCCTTCTTCTTCACAAAAAAGAAACTCGAGGAGGCAGGTGAAGTGGAGGGCCGAATGTATCCCTGCCCCAATGATTCGGAGACATATGTTTCCATAGCCGCCATCTCCACCTGGGACAGAGGGTACACGTGACTCCTGGGAAGTGCTGCGTCTACCAGGAGATTTATCGCACAATCCCCATGTCGATGGGGAGGTAATTTAGTCGCCCTCTTCTTACAGAAGGCGAGAGCCAAATCGGCATATTCTGAGGGGATGCGCATGGTGGAGACCTGGTCTGGACTTTCCACCGTAGTCGCACCGATGGAAACCCCTACACACCTACCTGAGCACTTTCGTGACCACCCCTTGAGAGCCCTCTGCTGCCACGAAATAGTGGGGTCATGACAGGCCAACCAGGGTAGGCCCAGCACCACGGGAAACGCAGGAAAATAAATAAGGAAGAGACTGATTCTCTCCTTGTGACCCTCCTGCGTAACCATGTCTAGTGGAGCGGTGGCCTCCCTAATCAGCCCTGACCCTAATGGTCCACTATCTAGGGCGTGCACATGAAAGGGCATATCAACAGGAACAATGGGGATCCCTAAACTATGGGCAAAAGAACGGTCAATAAAATTCCCAGCTGCGCCTGAATCTACGAGCGCCTTATGCTGGGAATGCGGGGAATAGTCTGGAAATTCAATAAACACATACATGTGAGTAACAGGGGGCTCTGGGTGAGCCTGGTGCCTACTCACCTGGGGTGACACGATAGTGTCCTGCCTGCTGCCTCTACTCCCTGAGGAACCCCCCCAGGCCCGACTAGCAGTGTGCCCTATGCGGGCACAGATGGTGCAGGGAATGGCCCCTCCTCCGGTCACCCTAAGTGCGGCACCTCCCAGCTCCATGGGAGTCGGAGCGGAGGTGCTGGGGGATGGAACGGACAGGCCCCGATCCGGACGTCCAGGGGAGTATGATGGGATGGCTGCCGGATGCCAGGGGTTCCTACTCCAGCTGGAATTCTACCTGGCGACCGTCCACCCGGCTCCTTTGGGACGTGAGAGTGTGTCCACCCTCGTCTCCTGCTTCTCAGGCAAAGCACTGGAATGGGCCAACGCCGTATGGAGTGAGGGAGACGCGGCGTTGGATCATTATCGAGAGGCAGGAGACGAGGGTGGACACACAGGAGCCGGGTGGACGGTCGCCAGGTAGAGTTCCAGCTGGAGTAGGAACCCCTGGCATCAGCCACTAGTCCCATCATACTCCCTCGGTAGCGCGAGTCGAATCCCGCTGGGACCGGGTGAAGGAAGAGAGAACAGTGGAACCGGCTGCAGAGGAGGTGGTGGAGGCGCTGGCAGACCTCCTCTCTCCCATCTATCCATCGTCTGCAGCACGCGATCCATGGCAGTGCCCAGACGTTGCAACATCTTTGCGTGCTGCTGGACGCGCTCTTCAACTGCTGGGAGGGCTTCTGCTCCTGCTGACTCCATTATTTGGGGTGCGTGATTCTGTCAATGCCGGTGTGTATAGCTGGTGTAGAAGTCAGGCGAAGGAAGGAAGATATGAGTGAACAACGTATTTGAATAAAATACGGAAAAGGAATAACAAATCCAACGTGCCCTTAAAAAACACACGGGCGAATATATCCAAAAGAAAACAACAAACAATCACGCACAAAAACATGGGGAAAACAGAGGGTTAAATAATGAACATGTAATTTGGGAATTGAAACCAGGTGTGTAAAACAAAGACAAAACAAATGGAACATGTTAAAATGGATCGGCAATTGCTAGAAGGCCGGTGACGTCGACCGCCGAAAACCACCCGAACAAGGAGAGGGACCGACTTCGGCAGAAGTCGTGACACTGAGGGGGGAGGACAGCCGCAGAAACTAGACTATGTGCTGCAGATCTGCTTTTGATACAAAAATAAGTTTGCTTAAACAAATGGAACTGACTTTATATATCAAAGTAACATGTAACAACCCATTGCATATTCTGCTCCTCCCATGCCACACAACATACACTAGTGTGGGTTGACGACATCATGCTCTGACACCTCAGAGAGATATAAAATGCCTTAGTTATCAGAGACTAAGCTGGCTCCATGTTTGTATTTCTGTCTGTAGGGACTTTCTTGGCAAACTGTGTTGTCTTACAGCCCTGAATCTGAAAGCATCTACTGTAATTGAGTGAGAGTGATCCAGGTCACTAGTAAATAAATGTAAACATCCTACAGTTGGTAACACATAGGCTACAGTAGTATGAATCACTACTACAATAATATTAGATTATAAACATTACAAATAATAAAGCCAAGCGGAATTGGTATTTTGTCCACTAAAAACACAGAAATATAGAATTTGGTCATTAAACAGCATTTCTTGTAATATAAGAGATGTACCTTAACCAACTAAATAACCAAATATGAAGCAGTAAATATGGTGACACTTACTAAAGGATAACCAAAACAGCATTAAAACACATGCCAGACTAACATAGCATGCTCTAGAAGACAACTAGTAGCAGGACAAAGACACTACTGGATAACCAACATCATCATGACACTGATCTCCCACGTCAATCAACAACATCAACAATCACGGCAGTCGATAACAAAACTCACATATATAGACTATATATATTAGACTATTGATGCATTCTAAACGACACAGAGAACACACAAACCAAAGGCTTCGTACTGCACGTGCATACACACACAAACACACAGACACACACACAGTGCACATCACAAACACGGATGACACACGCTGTGTGTGTCACGTTGACAACTTACAGGCACGTAAAGTGGTCGAGCAATCATTAAGAGAGACAGGAGAGAGAGGGAAGCCGCGCTGCTGAAGGGTGTCCTTTGTGTTACTATGGTGATGCACATTGGCCGACATGCGAGAGCAGTCACGCTCTGAACGGCCGCAATCAAAACAACATGCCAGCGTCATTCTCTTGTAGACGGACATCTTGGCTACAGCCATGGGACGGTTGGGCGGTCGGAGCGATGGAAGGATGAGAGGACAGGAGGAAAGGCAGCAGGTTAATGGCAAGGCAAGGTTACCCTGTAACCTAGTGAAGGGGAGGAGGAGTGAGAGAGACTTGGGAGGGGGTACCTGGGGGGGCATGGAAGGGTGCTAACAAAAAGGGAACAGGTGGCGAGTCAGACCCTAACTACCCAAGTCACTGACTAGTACAACTTCTATTCTACAATCTGAGACTGTAGCTAAATCCCTACGCGGGCTTGAGTTTGAATAATTTTCACTAATTGATTGCTAACTTGTGTTCTTATGCACACAATAGGAGGATCTTCAGTCAGGGTCAAGGTGACTGTGTGTGTGTGGGGGGGTAAAGGGGAGGTTGAGGATGATATATGTCCTCAGGAGGTGAAATAGACTGTCAGGAACACTGCTTGACTGTACCCATCTGATACAATAGGTGAGTGACTGGGTTACTGTACCCATCTGATAGTGACTGGGTTACTGTACCCATCTGATAGTGGCTGGGTTATTGTACCCATCTGATAGTGGCTGGGTTACTGTACCCATCTGATAGTGACTGGGTTACTGTACCCATCTGATAGTGGCTGGGTTACTGTACCCATCTGATAGTGGCTGGGTTACTGTACCCATCTGATAGTGGCTGGGTTACTGTACCCATCTGGCAGTGAATGGGTTACTGTACCCATCTGATAGTGGCTAGGTTACTGTACCCATCTGATAGTGGCTGGGTTACTGTACCCATCTGATAGTGGCTGGGCTATTGTACCCATCTGATAGTGGCTGGGTTACTGTACCCATCTGATAGTGACTGGGTTACTGTACCCATCTGATAGTGGCTGAGTTACTGTACCCATCTGATAGTGGCTGGGTTACTGTACCCATCTGATAGTGGCTGGGTTACTGTACCCATCTGATAGTGGCTGGGTTACTGTACCCATCTGATAGTGGCTGGGTTACTGTACCCATCTGATAGTGTCTGGGTTATTGAACCCATCTGATAGGTTAATGACTGCTTGACTGTACCCATCTGATAGGTAAGTGACTGGGTTACTGTACCCATCTGATAGGTGAGTGACTGGGTTACTGTACCCATGTGATAGGTGAGTGACTGGGTTATTGTACCTGTCTGATAGGTGAGTGACTGGGTTACTGTACCCATCTGATAGGTGAGTGACTGTACCCATCTGATAGGTGAGTGACTGGGTTACTGTACCCATGTGATAGGTGAGTGACTGGGTTATTGTACCTGTCTGATAGGTGAGTGACTGGGTTACTGTACCCATCTGATAGGTGAGTGACTGCGTTACTGTACCCATCGGATAGGTGAGTGACTGGGTTACTGTACCCATCTGATAGGTGAGTGACTGGGTTACTGTACCCATCTGATAGGTGAGTGACTGGGTTACTGTAACCATCTGATAGGTGAGTGACTGGGTTACTGTACCCATCTGATAGGTGAGTGACTGGGTTACTGTACCCATGTGATAGGTGAGTGACTGGGTTACTGTACCCATCTGATAGGTGAGTGACTGGGTTATTGTACCTGTCTGATAGGTGAGTGACTGGGTTACTGTACCCATCTGATAGGTGAGTGACTGCGTTACTGTACCCATCGGATAGGTGAGTGACTGGGTTACTGTACCCATCTGATAGGTGAGTGACTGCGTTACTGTACCCATCTGAAAGGTGAGTGACTGGGTTACTGTACCCATCGGATAGGTGAGTGACTGGGTTACTGTACCCATCTGATAGGTGAGTGACTGGGTTACTGTACCCATCTGATAGGTGAGTGACTGCGTTACTGTACCCATCTGAAAGGTGAGTGACTGGGTTACTGTACCCATCGGATAGGTGAGTGACTGGGTTACTGTACCCATCTGATAGGTGAGTGACTGGGTTACTGTACCCATCTGATAGGTGAGTGACTGGGTTATTGTACCTGTCTGATAGGTGAGTGACTGGGTTACTGTACCCATCTGATAGGTGAGTGACTGGGTTATTGTACCTGTCTGATAGGTGAGTGACTGGGTTACTGTACCCATCTGATAGGTGAGTGACTGGGTTACTGTACCCATCTGATAGGTGAGTGACTGGGTTACTGTACCCATCTGATAGGTGAGTGACTGGGTTACTGTACCCATCTGATAGGTGAGTGACTGGGTTACTGTACCCATCTGATAGGTGAGTGACTGGGTTACTGTACCCATCTGATAGGTGAGTGACTGGGTTACTGTACCCATCTGATAGGTGAGTGACTGCGTTACTGTACCCATCGGATAGGTGAGTGACTGGGTTACTGTACCCATCTGATAGGTGAGTGACTGCGTTACTGTACCCATCTGAAAGGTGAGTGACTGGGTTACTGTACCCATCGGATAGGTGAGTGACTGGGTTACTGTACCCATCTGATAGGTGAGTGACTGGGTTACTGTACCCATCTGATAGGTGAGTGACTGGGTTACTGTACCCATCTGATAGGTGAGTGACTGGGTTATTGTACCTGTCTGATAGGTGAGTTACTGGGTTACTGTACCCATCTGATAGGTGAGTGACTGGGTTATTGTACCTGTCTGATAGGTGAGTTACTGGGTTACTGTACCCATCTGATAGGTGAGTGACTGGGTTACTGTACCCATCGGATAGGTGAGTGACTGGGTTACTGTACCTGTCTGAAAGGTGAGTGACTGGGTTACTGTACCCATCTGATAGGTGAGTGACTGGGTTACTGTACCCATCTGATAGGTGAGTGACTGGGTTATTGTACCCATCTGATAGGTGAGTGACTGGATTACTGTGCATCATACCTTTAGTACTGATCCACCGTATCCCAGTTACACTACAGTTAAATCACATGGTATAATATCACAGTTACACCACAGTTATCACATGGTATAATTTCCCAGTTACACCACAGTTAAATCACATGGTATAATATCCCAGTTACACCACAGTTAAATCACATGGTGTAATATCCCAGTTACACCACAGTTAAGTCAAATGGTATAATATCCAGTTATACCACAGTTAAATCACATAGTATAATATCCCAGTTACACCACAGTTAAATCACATGGTATAATATCCCAGTTACACCACAGTTAAATCACATGGTATAATATCCCAGTTACACCACAGTTAAGTCACATGGTATAATATCCAGTTACACCACAGTTAAATCACATAGTATAATATCCCAGTTACACCACAGTTAAATCACATAGTATAATATCCCAGTTACACCACAGTTAAATCACATGGTATAATATCACAGTTACACCACAATTATGCAGCCTGCTGACCAGACCGCTCGCGCACGTAGGTCCATGTGCGCCATCGAGCGTATGTTGATTTTGTCCACCCACACCAGATGCGATCAGGACACGCAGGTTGAAATATCAAAACGAACTCTGAACCAACTATATTAATTTGGGTACAGGTCGAAAAGCATTAAAAATTTATGGAAATTTTGCTTGCTAGCTTGCTGTTGCTTGGTCATTTGTCCTGGGATATAAGCATTGGGTTGTTATTTTAGCTGAAATGCACAAGGTCCTCTACCCTGAGAATTTATCCACAGATAAAAGTGTAAATCTAGTTAGTTTCTAGTTATCTCTCCTCCTTCAGGCTTCTTCTTCTTCTGTGGACTTTATATGGCGGTTGGCAACCAACTTTAAGGTGCACTACCACCACCAACTGGACTGGAGTGTGGACCTCAGTTCATCTTTCAATCACCCACGTGGGTATATGCTCCTAAAAACCAATGAGGAGATGGGAGAGGCGGGACTTGCAGCTCATCAAGCGTCACAAATAGAACCAAGTTCTATTTTAGCGCCTGGCAACGCAGACCGTCGTTGACGTGTGCGAGCAGTGTGGGTGCAATGATAACATGAATAACATGTATGTATGTGTACATTTATTTTTGCAACGCTCGTGCACGTGACGCGGGCAGTGTGGTCAGCATGTAAATGTTTAAATAAAACAGTTAGTTGGTTTGGTGATGAACATGCTCTGTAAACATTTGGTAACCCAAGCAAAGCTGCACTGTGAAATCACAATGTTACACTGAAGCTGATGATGCTAGCTATATCTTTCTCATGATTGGCATCCGTCCACAGAGAAGTTCACATGATGTTAGCCGCAGGATGAGATGTTAGCCACATACAGTACACATGTAAGAGCGTGGGACAGGGCACCGGTCTCCTGGCTGCATGGGACTGGTTTGACTCAATCATAGTACTGTATGTAAAGTAGTTCTCACTTTTTTTGGATTCATAAAGTAAAAGTGTTCCCATCTATCACGATCACTTGACCAATGTCCAAATATCACTCACTGCAGCAAAGATCACTCACTGCAGCAAAGATCACTCACTACAGCAAAGTAGCTGCATTTGCATTTGTTTAAGCTGTTTTCTAGTGACGTTTATTTGGATACATCCATAACAATGGGCTAATGAGGTGATGTTCCACCTGGTATTGAAAATGTGCTCACTCGTCAGGACAATGTTGTTTAGAGTAGCTAGTCAACAACACAGCTAACACAATCACTTCAAACTGAAGCTGGAAAGATTGCAAACTAGCTGAACTTCGTTTTGTTTAACCTGTTTTCTATTGACATTTCTTTGTATATATCCATAAAAATTATGCCAGCTGATTCATGATTTTGACTGGCTGAGAAACGTTGCCTGTCTGTCGGTCGGTCTCGTCCCGACTCCCGACACGTTCATTACTATGGGACAGCTGGAGATCGAATTTGAATATTGAAACAATGCTGCAAATGTTGGAGATTCAGACAGCAATGTTTATACAAATCTCCGCTGTTGAAAACTAAAAGTTTGTCTAAAAGAAATGTGAGATAATGTCTAGATGCTTTTTATAGTGGAGATCAAGTTTATAAATTGCCTGGCTGGGCAGATGAGACAGTGGATTGCAGTCAGATGGAACAGAGTAAATAGACATTTTAACATCATAGATTTAGCCGGTGGTAACTTGTGGAATAGACACCGGCTGGAATGTGGTTTTAACCAATCAGCATTCAGGACGTTGTATAAAGGCCAATAACTAAGTCAATATCCAATATTCAATATCCAATAATGTTTGCTGCTTTCACAGTATCTTTTGATTTATTTTTAGCATTGCTGAGTTCTAACCATTGACTCATTCTAACCTCGTTCAGATTGCTGAAGTGTTAGGAGGACATCTGGTGGTAGTCTGCAGTAACTGTTTAAAAGTGAAATTGAGTCCAGAGATACGGGTGGTACATTCTATCTTAGATTTCTGACTGCGTTCAATGTACTCCTTGACCAGAGAGTAAAGCGTGCAAATGAGATATGAATGAAGAATGTAGGCAGGTAGCAGTATTGACCTTCAACACGTGATATATGAATGAAGGACACGCAGGCAGGAATCAGTATTGACCTTAGCCACATGATATATGAATGAAGGACACGCAGGCAGGAATCAGTATTGACCTTAGCCACATGATATATGAATGAAGGACGCAGGCAGGCAGCAGTATTGACCTTCGCCACATGCGACATGAACAGTAATTTCAACCATAACAGATCTAATTCAAGGCAGCAGACTGTACTATGGAGGGAGAATGGTAGGGTACCCATATCACTCACAATAGATCACTATATGTGAACCGTTAATACATTGTTTAACGTTCCAAGGCAGCAAGAAGAGAACACATCAAGAGTTAGGGTCAATAGGTATGGACATAACATAAGACAAGACAAGCGTCTCCAGTCTAGGCACACCGTTGAATAAGCCTGTTTGCAATCACGAAAGGAGAAACGTAACACAGGCGTAAGACAGATCACACTGTTTTCGTTGCTGTCAAGACTGGTCCCAGATCTGTTTGTACTGTTTTTCCAACTTTTATAATCATTGTCACGCCAAAACATGACAGATCTGGGACCAGGGTATATGTTGCTTTATCCTCTTGCTCTTAAATCAGATCACTGTATTGACTGCTACATTAAATATGAATAAGGGTACGTTCCAAATGGTTCCCTATGCTTTATATAGTACACTACTTATGACCAGGGCCATGTGGGCCCATTTGAAACCCAGCCTTGGAACATAGATGGAAATTAATTTTCTGTAGACAGTTATTTGTGCACTCACTGCTTGTTTAAAAGGGGCAATCAGCAGTTCGAACAATAACAAAGTGGCCCACCCTGCCACAGGTTTGGTAACCAGCTGAGGGATGGAGCTGGAGAAATGTAACTACTCTCAAATTCATGGACAAAGCTATGGATACAAGGACTGAACATCCATGATATCTATATGATTGTCATAATAATATTTTGAGGCTATTAATATTTACAATATTTACAAAGAAAGGAATAAAACAGGCTTATATTTTGGTTTCTGATGGAGTACCGTCAGTTGAACTAAGCTATAAGTTATATTCTTCAAGAATCAACGGGTCTATATAAACTTGAATCTCCATCTAAAAATTGATATAAGAACTGCAGATTTGCCCCTTTCAAGTAATCCAACGGCCTTTCCAGACGCAGAGGTTAAATGGTTTTATCCTGTGAATAAAGGACTTAACTGGTTTAGACAAGTGACTATGTAGGTCATGTCAAGACAATGTCTGCGTCCCTAATGACACCCCCTTTCCCTGTACACTGCACGTCTTTTGACCAACGCCCCCAAAGTAGTACACTGTAAAGGGAATATGGCTCCATTTGGGACACATCCAATGGCACTATAATGTTTATGCTGATGTTAGCTCTGCTTAAACCTAGACTGTAAACAAATTCCTGTCAACACTCATCTATAGTATAGTATACACATAGTATAATAAACATATAGTATAGTACACATATAGTATAGTACACATAGTATAGTATATGTATAGTATAATACACATATAGCATAGTGTAGCACACAAATAGCATAGTATACATTTAGTATAGTACACATACAGTATTGTAGAGTACACGTATAGTATAGCACACATATAGATAGTATACGGTTAGTATAGTACACATATGGTATTGTAGAGTGCACATATAGTATAGTATAGTACACATATAGTACACTATAGTATAGTACAGGTATAGCATAGTATATAACATGTATGGTATGGTATAGTACACATATAGTATTGCAGAGTACATGCATAGTACACATATAGTATATTACATGAATAGTACATATATAGTATAGTATAGTACATTTATAGTATAGTACACATATAGTATAGCACACATATAGTATTTATAGAGTACACATATAGTATAGTAAACATATAGTATACATATACTATAGTATAGTACACATATACTATAGTATAGTACTCATATAGTAAAGTACAGTACACATATCGTATAGTGTAGTACATGTATAGTATACACAGTGTTACAATATTGTTTTTAAAAAACAGTAAATACTTACATCGTTTGCATCCACATTTCTTTATCCTTTTGGGATCTGTAATGTCATCGTGGCAAGCTTTGCAGTAGAAAAGTGCCCTATGAAAACACCCCAGACATATTTTAGTATCCAACCATCAGTAAGTCCAGACTAATTTAACATAATTTGATGTCAAACTTTATTTGGAGGCTTTCTGAGTCTTTTCTACAGAGAACAATTAGATACTTTCACATACAGGGCATTCGGCAAACTATTCAGACCCTTTGACTTATTCTAAAAATGAAATTATTTTTTCCCTTATCACTCTAGTATTCAGAGCCTTGAGTCTTCTTGGGTACAAGCTTGGCACATCTGTATTTGTGGAGTTTCTCCCATTCTTCTCTGCAGATACTCTCAAGCTCTGTCAGGTTGGATGGGGAACATTGCTGCACAGCTATTTTCAGGTCTCTCCAGAGCTGTTAGATTGGGTTCAAGTCTGGGCTCTGGCTGGGCCACTCAAGGACATTCAGAGACTTGTCCTGAAACCACTCTTGCGTTGTCTTGGATGTGTGCTTAGGGTCGTTGTCCTATTGTAAGGTGAACCTTCGCCCCAGTCTGAGGTCCTGAGCGCGCTGGAGCAGGTTTTCATCAAGGATCTCTTTGTACTTTGCTCCGTTCATCTTTCCCTCAATCCTGACTAGTCTCCCTGCCACTGAAAAATGTCCCTACAGCATGATGCTGACACCACCAAACTTCCCCGTAGGGATGGTGCCAGGTTTCCTCCAGACGTGACACTTGGCATTCAGGCCAAAGAGTTCAATCTTGGTTTCATCAGACCAGATAATGTTGTTTCTCATGGTCTGAGAGTCCTTTAGGTGCCTTTTGGCAAACTATAAAGCGGCTGTCATGTGCCTTCAATGCTGCAGACATTTTTTGGTACCCTTCCCCCAGATCTGTGCCCGGACACAATCCTATCAGAGCTCTACGGACAGTTCCTTCAACCTCATGGTTTTTTTCTCTGACATGCACTGTCAACTGTGGGACCTTATATAGACAGGTGTGTGCCTTTCCAAATCATGTCCAATCAATTGAATTTAACTTCTTAGGGAGCGGCAGCATAGGTGACGGTTTTGGAGAGTCTGGCGTGCCCAAAGTAAAATGCCTGCCACTCAGGCCCAGAAAATAGGATATGCACATAATTAGTACTATTGGATAGGAAACACTCTGAAGTTTCTAAGAGTGTTAAAGTAATGTCTGTGAGTATAACAGAACTGATATAGCAGGCAAATACCTGAGGAAGATCCATCCGGATTTGCAGTTTTTTTGCATCCACATTAAAGGCAATGCACAAGTACCAACCTCTTAACTTCTTTGGCATCGCTGGCGATAAAGAACCCCAAGGTTCCTTCCTGCATCTTCACATGGTTCCCGGGGTTGATGAGGGTGCTGTTGTAAATACAAACAAAAATAGACGGTCGTCCATGAGGAGAATCATTCTGTTACAGACAGTTAGCATCCTAATGCTCTAACCACAAGGAATGGTATACACTTAGACAAGGCCACTATCTGGTGTGGACAAACAGAGGTCGGTGACTGTACGGTAGCTCATGAGAATCACTGTAAAACAAATGTAAATCAATTATGAAATTGACTGCATCAATCCAATGGGAATTTGTGATGTAATGATTCATGATGATGAATATATACAGTAGAACCTCCGTCTGTCAAGGATGAGAATGAACATTCAGGTAACGTTAGGTGTCTGAAAGAGAACAACATTAGAGCTAAGGTACTGTATACTATATCACCCCAGACCAG
Source organism: Brachymystax lenok tsinlingensis (assembly GCA_030435695.1). NCBI lineage: Eukaryota > Metazoa > Chordata > Actinopteri > Salmoniformes > Salmonidae > Brachymystax > Brachymystax lenok. Next base: position 5,899,224 of record CM059804.1, on the reverse strand, counting down.
CTTGTGTCGTATAGCCAACTCTTATGGTCGTTGGCTTTTTAGGACAACCATACCTGTATACTAGCCTGGTCACCCCAGAACTGTGACAAATCACATAATAATATGTTACATGGACTCTGTTTTAAATAATAGGGGTAGACATGACTTATGAATGACTAACTCAACATCTGTAAGGTCCCGGTCCCTCAGTCAAGTATTGAATTTCATTGTATTGAATTGAAGGACAGATTCAACCACAAATACCAAGGAGCTTTCGAACGCCTCATAAAGAAGGGCAGTGATTGGTAGATGGGTAATAATAACAAATCATACATTGAATATCTCTTTAAGCATGGTCAAGTTAATAACTATGTTGCGGATTATGTATTAAACCACCCAGACACAGCAAAGATGCAGTCGTCCTTCTGAAGGGGTGGCAGGTAGCCTCGTGGTTGGGGTGGCAGGTAGCCTCGTGGTTAGAGCGTTGGACTAGTAACTGAAAGGTTGCAAGATCGAATCCCCGAGCTGACAAGGTAAAAATCTGTCAGTTCTGCCCCTGACCAAGGCAGTTAACCCACTGTTTCTAGGCTGTCATTGAAAATAAGAATATGTTCTTAACTGACTTGCCTAGTTAAATAAAGGTACAAAAAAAAACTGAGCTACAGGAAGGAAACTGCTCAGGGATGTCATCATGAGGCCATAAAACAGCTACAGAATTCCTTTGGCTGTGATGGGAGAAAAACTGAGGATGGATCAACACCATTGTAGTGACTCCACAATAATGACCAATATGACAGAGGGAAAAGAAGAAGACAAATATACAGAATAAAAATATTCCAAAACTTGCATCTTGTATGCAACAAGGTACTAAAGTAATACTGCAACAACAACAAAATCACAGCAAAGGAATACACTTTTTGGCCTAAATACAAAGCCTTTTGTTTGGGGCGATTCCAACACAGGGGCCTCCTGAGTGGTGCAGCGGTCTAAGGCACTGCATCGTAGTGCTAGAGGCGTTACTACAGACTCGGGATCGATCCGTGACTGGGAGACACATGAGGCGGCGCACAATTGGCCCAGCGTCGTCCGGGTTAGGGGAGGGTTTGGCCGGCCGGGATGTCCTTGTCCCATCGCTCTCTCGAGACTCCTGTGGCGGGCCGGGCGCATGCACGCTGACACAGTCGCCAGTATTTCCTCCAACACATTGGTGCGGCTGGCTTCCTGGTTAAGTGAGCAGCGTGTCAAGAAGCAGTGTGGCTTGACAGGGTCATGTTTTCAGAGGACGCATGGCTCTTGACCTTCGCCTCTCCCGAGTCCGTACGGGAGTTGCAATGATGGGACAAGACTGTAACTAGCAATTAGGGAGAAAAAAGTACTAAAAAACAACAACAACACATCACTGTGTAACTGCCTCTTTATTTTCAAGCATGGTGGTGGCTGCATCATGGTATGGGTATGCTTGTCATCGGCAAATACTGGGGAGTTTTTCAGGATAAAAATAAACGGGATGGAGCTAAGTACAGGCAAAATCCTAGAGGAAAAATCTGCTTCAGTCTGCTTTATACCAGACACTGGGAGAGGATTTCCCCTTTCAGCAGGACTAGAACCTACAACACAAGGCCAAATCTACACTGGAGTTGCTTACCAAGAAGACAGTGAACGTTCCTGAGTGTCCGAGTTACAGTTTTGACTTAAATCTGCTTGAATTAAATGTATTGCAAGACTTGAAAATTGCTGTCTAGCCATGATCTCCAACATCTTGACAGAGCTTGAAGAAGTTGCAGAGTATGTTGTGAAGATTGTTGACCAGAAAATTACAATTAAATACATTTCAATACCACTTTGTAACACAATAAAATGTGAATCCAAGGGGTCTGAATACTTTTGCAAGGCACTGTATGTTTCAATGCATGGCTGTGGGTCTGTTTGAAAGAGAGTAGCATCATTGTGACATTATGACAGAAACATTCTGTCATAATTCACAAATGTTAACATTTGTCAAATGGATAACCTGTATAGGGCTGCATGTGACTTGTTCAACATTATTTTTACAATGCAAGGTCTGACAAACATCAATATGTACAATTGGCAATGTATAATACACAAGTAGGAGTGTCTCGACCTCTGAATGCTCGGCTATGAAAAGCCAAATTACATTTACTCCTGAGGTGCTGACCTGTTGCACCCTCTACAAACACTGCGATTATACAGTGGGGAAAAAAAGTATTTAGTCAGCCACCAATTGTGCAAGTTCTCTCACTTAAAAAGATGAGAGAGGCCTGTAATTTTCATCATAGGTACACTTCAACTATGACAGACAAAATGAGGAAAAAAAATCCAGAAAATCACATTGTAGGATTTTTTATGAATTTATTTGCAAATTATGGTGGAAAATAAGTATTTGGTCAATAACAAAAGTTTATCTCAATACTTTGTTATATACCCTTTGTTGGCAATGACAGAGGTCAAATGTTTTCTGTAAGTCTTCACAAGGTTTTCACACACTGTTGCTGGTATTTTGGCCCATTCCTCCATGCAGATCTCCTATAGAGCAGTGATGTTTTGGGGCTGTCGCTGGGCAACACAGACTTTCAACTCCTCCAAAGATTTTCTATGGGGTTGAGATCTGGAGACTGGCTAGGCCACTCCAGGACCTTGAAATGCTTCTACGAAGCCACTCCTTCGTTGCCGGGCTGTGTGTTTGGGATCATTGTCATGCTGAAAGACCCAGCCACGTTTCATCTTCAATGCCCTTGCTGATGGAAGGAGGTTTTCACTCAAAATCTCACGATACATGGCCCCATTCATTCTTTCCTTTACACGGATCAGTCGTCCTGGTCCCTTTGCAGAAAAACAGCCCCAAAGCATGATGTTTCAGCCCCCATGCTTCACAGTAGGTATGGTGTTCTTTGGATGCAACTCAGCATTCTTTGTCCTCCAAACACGACGAGTTTTTACCAAAAGTTATATTTTGGTTTCATCTGACATTCTCCCAATCCTCATCTGGATCATCCAAATGCTCTCTAGCAAACTTTAGACGGGCCTGAACATGTACTGGCTTAAGCAGGGGGACACGTCTGGCACTGCAGGATTTGAGTCCCTGGCGGCGTAGTGTGTTACTGATGGTAGGCTTTGTTACTTTGGTCCCAGCTCTCTGCAGGTCATTCACTAGGTCCTCCCGTGTGGTTCTGGGATTTTTGCTCACCGTTCTTGTGATCATTTTGACCCCACGGGTGAGATCTTGCGTGGAGCCCCAGATCGAGGAAGATTATCAGTGGTCTTGTATGTCTTCCATTTCCTAATAATTGCTCCCACAGTTGATTTCTTCAAACCAAGCTGCTTACCTATTGCAGATTCAGTCTTCCCAACCTGGTGCAGGTCTACAATTTGGTTTCTGGTGTCCTTTGACAGCTCTTTGGTCTTGGCCATAGTGGAGTTTGGAGTGTGACTGTTTGAGGTTGTGGACAGGTGTCTTTTATACTGATTACAAGTTCAAACAGGTGCCATTAATACAGGTAATGAGTGGAGGACAGAGGAGCCTCTTAAAGAAGAAGTTACAGGTCTGTGAGAGCCAGAAATCTTGCTTGTTTGTATGTGACCAAATACTTATTTTCCACCATAATTTGCAAATAAATTCATAAAAAATCCTACAATGTGATTTTCTGGATTTTTTTTCCTCATTTTGTCTGTCATAGTTGAAGTGTACCTATGGTGAAAATTACAGGCCTCTCTCATCTTTTTAAGTGAGAGAACTTGCACAATTGGTGGCTGACTAAATACTTTTTTTCCCCACTGTATATGAACGTTCGAACCTCTTGAAGAACGATCTGGACTTAATAATAGCCATGTACATACTCTTATAATCTCCACCCAGCACAACCAGAAGAGGACTGGCCACCCCTCAGAGCCTGGTTCCTCTCTAGGTTTCTACCTAGGTTCCTGCCTTTCTAGGGAGTTTTTCCTAACCACCGTGCTTTTACACCTGCATTACTTGCTGTTCGGGGTTTTAGGCTGGGTTTCTGTGTAGCATTTTATGACATCAGCTGATGTAAAAAGGGCTTTATAAATACATTTGATTTGAACTGTACCTGCTTTCCCTTATATCAGACTTGTACTCGATAGCGATCAGTAGCAGCTTTAGCTTCACATAGCAGAGTCTAGAGAGGAGCATTCAAAAACATCAATATTATTAAACAATCAATGGGACGAGAGAGAGAGAGACAGAGAGAGAGAGAGACAGAGACAGAGACAGAGAGCGAGAGAGGAATGTCGAGAGCGAACGATGGCGATAGAGAGAGTGAAAGAGAGAGAGAAAGAGAGAGAGAGCGAGAGAGAGAGAGGAATGTTGAGAGGGAACAATGGAGAGAGAGAGACAGACAGAGGTAGAGAGAGAATGAAAGTTGTAGATAGAGAAAGAAAGAAAGAAAGAAAGAAAGAAAGAAAGAAAGAAAGAAAGAAAGAAAGAAAGAAAGAAAGAAAGAAAGAAAGAAAGAAAGAGAGAGGTGGGTGATGGTGATTGAATATAATCAATATAGTAGGTACTTCAGAAAACAGTGTCATACTTACTCACAAATGGTGGGGAAGGATAAGCCCACAAAGGCACTAGACAGGTACTCAGTATACATTTCATTGGCTACTCCTTCCAGGTAATACTTCTGCCACGTGTCCTCTTCAATCTGAAACAATAACGGATAAAACATGGCTTGCAAAGGTACAGTATGTTATCAAGAACATATTTTATTTCACTCGCAACAAAAAGTTAACAAAGTGACCATAAAGCAAATAACCCTGTAAGTGTAGGTACATCTACGGTGTAAACTTAAATATAAAACAAGTATTCTGAAATTACAAATACAGTCAGAATATGGAATACTCTGTATATTAATAGTCTGAATATTCCCTTCGTCTTTACTAGGACCCAGGCACCTACAGACAAAGTGTGGCCAAAGGATGAAGAACAATGCTGTACAAAAGCCTGTGGAAAAGTGGAATAATCTCCAGCTCTTCCTGGTAATTCGAGACGGATTTTAACAAGGATTACAGTCTGTTTAGGTCTCCCCGACATGTACCTTGATGAAGGACCTCATGGAGAAGAGGTTGGCCAGCATGGTGGAGAGGCCCTGAGCCAGACAACTCTGTGCGATGAAGCCAAGCTTCAGCTCAGCAAGGCAAATGGCATCGTCACCCTCCTTCCAGTTCCAACTGGGAATGTTCAAAAGGTGGGCCTGGGGACACGCAGGAAAGATGCAGAGAGATTAGGGTTACAAAATATTGGCAATTGTCCCAAAATTCCAAAGGCTTTGTAGCAATCCTGGTTGGAGAATTCCGAATGTCCTCTTAATCCATTCTGATTCCGGGAATCTGGAAAACCTGGGAATTTTGCGAAAGTTACCAGAATTTTGCAACCCTAATATATAATTGAGGTGTAGGAAGAACATCAGTAGAGAACTCATGTTCGCCTGCCTCCGCTGGAGTTCAATGGCACAGTGTAATAAGTAGCACTCTGAAGGGGTTGTACTGTACACACCTTGTTGTGGTACTGCAACATCTGGGTAATGATTCTGATCTTCGGGTGGTAGTTCTTGATGGATATCACCCTGGAATATTGTTACAAGAAACAATGTAAGACCCATCTACAGAATCTTGGACTCAGTAGTAACACCGTTTTCTTGCTTAGGGAACTTGAGAGTTGACATTGGCATATTGTATGGCAGTCAGCTATAAAAGTCAATTATTTTTGGTACATTATCTATTATCAATGCATTACTCAAGAATACATACAGTTGAAGTCGGAAGTTTACATACACTTAAGTTGGAGTCATTAAAACTAGTTTTTCAACCACTCCACAAATTTCTTGTTAACAAACTATAGTTTTGGCAAGTCGGTTAGGACATCTACTTTGTGCATGACACAAGTCATTTATCCAACAATTGTTTACAGACAGATTACTTCACTTATAATTCACTGTATTACAATTCCAGTGGGTCAGAAGATTACATACACTATGTTGACTGTGCCTATAAACAGCTTGTAAAATTCCAGAAAATGATGTCATGGCTTTAGAAGCTTCTGATAGGCTAATTGACATCATTTGAGTCAATTGGAGGTGTACCTGTGGATGTATTTTAAGGCCTACTTTCAAACTCAGTGCCTCTTTGTTTGACATCATGGGAAAATCAAAAGAAATCAGCCAAGACCTCAGAAAATAAATTGTAGACCTCCACAAGTCTGATTCATCCTTGGGAGCAATCCAAACGCCTGAATGTACCATGTTCATCTGTACAAACAATAGTACGCAAGTATAAACACCATGGGACCACGCAGCCATCATACCGCTCAGGAAGGAGTTAGTTCTGTCTCCTAGAGATGAACGTACTTTGGTGCGAAAAGTGCAAATCAATCCCATAACAACAGCAAAGGACCTTGTGAAGATGCTGGAGGAAACAGGTACAAAAGTATCTATATATACAGTAAAACGAGTCCTATGTCGACATAACCTGAAAGGCCGCTCAGCAAGAAAGAAGCCACTGCTCCAAAACCGCCATAAAAAAGCCAGACAACGGTTTGCAACTGCACATGGGGACAAAGGTCGTACTTTTTGGAGAAATGTCCTCTGGTCTGATGAAACAAAAATATAACTGTTTGGCCATAATGACCATCGTTATGTTTGGAGGAAAAAGGCTTGCAAGCCGAAGAACACCATCGCAACCGTGAAGCACAGGGGTGGCAGCATCATGTTGCGGGGGTGCTTTGCTGCAGGAGGGACTGGTGCACTTCACAAAATAGATGGCATCATGAGGGAGGAAAATTATGTGGATATATTGAAGCAACATTTCAAAACATCAGGAAGTTAAAGCTTGGTCGCAAATTTGTCTTTCAAATGGACAGTGACAGCAAGCATACTTCCAAAGTTGTGACAAAATGGCTTAAGGACAACAAAGTCAGGATATTGGAGTGGCCATCACAAAGCCCTGACCTCAATCCTATAGAAAATTTGTGTGCAGAACTGAAAAAGTGTGTGCGAGCAAGGAGGCCTACAAACCTGACTCAGTTACACCAGCTCTGTCAGGAGGAATGGGCCAAAATTCACCAAACTTATTGTGTGAAGCTTGTGAAAGGCTACCCGAAACGTTTGACCCAAGTTAACCAATTTAAAGGCAATGCTACCAAATACTAATTGAGTGTATGTAAACTTCTGACCCACGGGGAATGTGATGAAAGAAATTAAAGCTGAAATAAATCATTCTCTCTACTATTATTCTGACATTTCACATTCTTAAAATAAAGTGGTGATCCTAACTGACCTAAGACAGGGAATGATTACTAGGATTAAATGTCAGGAATTGTGAAAAACTGAGTTTAAATGTATTTGGCTAAGGTGTATGTAAACTTCCTAGTTCAACTGTATTCACAGGCTCTCAAGCATAATTGTTGTCCTCTAGTCATGTTTCAATGGGATAGTAAATGTAATATGTTTTGTAAATCAACATAACTTTGCAATGTATATTTGTTCAACACAATAGGTTGATGAAGTTGTCTCTGTACCTCATGATGTTGGAAGCATCCTCAGCATCAGGGTCTGCACAGTATTTATTAGCTAGGATCAAACAGGCATCTGCAGACTCTATCTGAGGGATGACAGAGAGACTAGATAAGACCTGACTATATGAGGGATGACAGAGAGACTAAATAAGACCTGACTATCTGAGGGATGACAAAGATAAGACCTGCCTATCTGAGGGATGACAGAGAGACTAAATAAGACCTGACTATCTGAAGGATGACAGAGGGACTAAATAAGACCTGACTATCTGAAGGATGACAGAGAGACTAAATAAGACCAGACTATCTGAGGGATGACAGAGAGACTAAAAAGACCAGACTTTCTGAGGGATGACAGAGAGACTAAATAAGAACTGACTATCTGAGGGATGACAGAGAGACTAAATAAGACCTGGCTATCTGAGGGATGACAGAGAGACTAAATAAGACCAGACTATCTGAGGGATGACAGAGAGACTAAATAAGACCTGACTGTCTGAGGGATGACAGAGAGACTAAATAAGACCTGACTGTCTGAGGGATGACAGAGAGACTAAATAAGACCTGACTATCTGAGGGATGACAGAGAGACTAAACAAGACCTGACTATCTGAGGGATGACAGAGAGACTAAATAAGACCTGACTATCTGAGGGATGACAGAGAGACTAAATAAGACCTGGCTATCTGAGGGATGACAGAGAGACTAAATAAGACCTGACTGTCTGAGGGATGACAGAGAGACTAAATAAGACCTGACTATCTGAGGGATGACAGAGAGACTAAATAAGACCTGACTATCTGAGGGATGACAGAGAGACTAAACAACACCTGACTATCTGAGGGATGACAGAGAGACTAAATAAGACCTGACTATCTGAGGGATGACAGAGATACTGAATAAGACCTGACTATCTTGAGCGATTCATAAAGGTAACCGTATCGTAACTCTTCATAAAGGTAACCGTATTGTAACTCTTTATAAAGGTAACCGTATTGTAACTCTTCATTAAGGTAACCGTATTGTAACTCTTTATAAAGGTAACCGTATTGTAACTCCTTATAAAGGTAACCGTATTGTAACTCTTCATAAAGGTAACTGTATTGTAACTCTTTATAAAGGTAACCGTATTGTAACTCCTTATAAAGGTAACCGTATTGTAACTCTTTATAAAGGTAACTGTATTGTAACTCTTTATAAAGGTAACCGTATTGTAACTCTTCATAAAGGTAACCATATTGTAACTCTTCATAAAGGTAACCGCATTGTAACTCTTTATAAAGGTAACCGTATTGTAACTCCTTATAAAGGTAACTGTATTGTAACTCTTCATAAAGGTAACCATATTGTAACTCTTCATAAAGGTAACCGTATTGTAACTCTTTATAAAGGTAACCGTATTGTAACTCTTCATAAAGGTAACCGCATTGTAACTCTTTATAAAGGTAACCGTATTGTAACTCCTTATAAAGGTAACTGTATTGTAACTCTTTATAAAGGTAACCGCATTGTAACTCTTTATAAAGGTAACTGTATTGTAACTCTTCATAAAGGTAACCATATTGTAACTCTTTATAAAGGTAACCGTATTGTAACTCTTCATAAAGGTAACTGTATTGTAAGTGTGACCAAATTGACTTATACAATAAGGACCTGGTATAGTTCTTGAAGAGTTGGCGGGAGATGCACTGTTGAGGCCGTTTGCTCTGCTATAACAGCTGTAAGGGATGAGTCAGGTAGGTTCATATTCATTGAAACAGGCCAGTTACCTTGACTCTAGCCAGATCGTGTGGGTTGAGAACAGATCCCTGGTAGAACTCCACCTGGGTGAAGTGCCGTTTAAACAAGGCTTCCAGCTCAAGATTAGGGGAAATACTGGGATAGAAAGTAGAGTGTGTTAATGTTAACCAAGGCCTCCACCTCCATATTAGGTTGTGCACTGAGACAGACAGGAGACCTGTGGTAATGTTAGGGGTGAGGTCTCCTCCTCAGCAAGTCAAAGTGCAATTCATTGTGTAGTAATTGAAGTGTAATTTATTCTAATGATGCAACGGGTCGGCTCTAGCGATGGTTTCCACGGCTTCCATGGATCTGGGTGCTTATCAGGATATAGTCATTGTAGAGTCTGAGTATTCCAAAACAAGGAAAGATGGTAGCAGCTCCCAAAAGGATGTTGGGGTCATTTTTGGGAGCTGCTATCACCTTTCCTTCTCTGAAACACTCAGTATTGTTATGAGTCTTGGGGCCATTTTCCCAGACTCAGATTAAACCTATAGTCCTGGAATAAAGCACACTTTCAATGGACTTTCAATGGGGTTTTATGGTTTTTAGTCCAGGACTAGGCTTAATCTGGGTCCGGGAAACTGGCCCGTAAAGTGTAAGGAAAAAACATGGTACACTTACTTATGGAGAAAAACAATTTCTACATTGACATCATCCCTGTCCTTGTGTAGGAAGTCTTTAAGGAAGTTGGACACACTTTCAAGGGTAATATGACCACAGACCACGATGTGCCTATAGGAAATAAGATCCAGGAATAGTCATAAGATTTAAACTACGGTTTGCTGAAAAAGCTGCAGCCAAAATAAAGACGTTGATAAACTGATGGATGTTTCACGTTCTTTCTTGACTCTGAAATTAAGATTAAATCATACGTTGGATCTGACAGAAAACCAGTCGTCCACACCTCAATAAATTAAAAAATACCTGAAAAAGTCAGTTTCCGTGTAGACAACACACACACAGCCAGCCCACTGTTTATTACCAAAAAAAACACATCATTCTCCCTGGTTTCTACAGTACATGTTCTTTGATGAACAGAAGTCCATTGTTATGTGAACAGTTGGCAGAACTAAAGCCCTTTAGACTGTACAGTCAGTCCTATGTAAGGCCTGAAGGACACGTCAGGAAAAATCAGAGCAGAGCGCATTCTGGCTTCCCACTAACAGATTAAAAAATAATGACAATTTCCTTTGTTGGAGATTATGATGCGATTGCTACATTCTACAATCCAGGAAAGAGCTTATCTTTAGCAAAATTCATGTTGCCTCCACATGGGGGTAACTTTCCATCAGACAGTATCCCTGCTACAGGATAGTACCCGCAGGATTGTGAGATAAATTCTTCATCGTGAGATAAACTCAGGATGGGGTTAAGAAGGGCATTTCTTTAAGCTGTTATTGCAATGGTCAGTTCCATCACATATTGTACCAAACTTATTGGTTTGAATACGTAGATACAAGTCAATTATCCTAACAACTCCTCACATACTGCACATGATTTAGAAATACATCTAACATCGTATCTTATTACATTTCTTATTTATCATATTGTATCTTGTTTACGTTATAGCATTGGGTCTTTAATTATGTGAATATTACAGATTAGTTCTATTCTTATTTGTATATGAAAAGGTATGAAAAAAGGGAATGTACAGGACAGTAGGACTGAGAGATAAGATTATGAATCACATGAAACAGAAATACACATACTTCAGAACGCAGAAGAAAGGAGAAGAGTATAAATTACCATGTCAGACGCTGGCTATAGAGACTTGACAAAAACGTTTTATAAATTACCATATCAGACGCTGGCAAAAGAGACTTGACTAAAAACAAGTCCCCAAAAAATTATCCACAACAAATTAAACAACAAAAAATTGTAAAAGCGAGCCAAGAGAAGTTTGTTCAGAGGGATGAGGCATCCAGGGATTGAGGGCAGAATCCTAATGTGCTTTGAGAAACACATGTGTAACTTGAATTTCTGCGTGAATCATTCATTGATTGATGTCAATGGGAGATTTGCATGGAAATTTGAGTTATGCGCACACATCTCAAGGTAATATTTGGCCCCTTAGGGTGTAGGTCTGACTGAAGATTAAGGCCAGGAATGTAGCAGGGCTTGGAAAATCTAATGAACTGGTGGTACCAGACAAAAAAACAAGGAAATAAAAGTCAACTGGAAGCAAGCGAGGAACATGCAAGAGCGTATGTGGACATGAAAAAGACGCGAAAGGTAGGTAGCTAAGACCACTTTATTAACATGAATTTTAAATATAATCTGAGAATAAATTTATATTTAGATCAGCTGATTATTTAACTGCAGGTTAGTCCCGTTTTGGAAGTCTGTTTGTTTGGACACTTAAGACAAGTCACACAATTTTTTTTTTTTTATTGTGCAGTATTTTCAATGACATCATCTCTGTCATTAAGATAGAAACACATCATGTTAAAAATGCAATATATTCATGAATTTATAAATGCTATAAAAATGACTTGGAATGAGTCCTGACCTTCCGTGCCACCCCCAAGAAATAATAATAAATAATAATAGGTGCATTGTGGTGGGTGGTAAGATGCATATGACCGGCAAACACAAAACACTGACACAAGCACGTAAGCATTCTACTTAAATAAACGAGTAAAACGTTCAAGCAAATAATGCTTTTGACACGATGACGGCTAGCACACAAATACCGGTACAAAGCAATAGCGTAAGCTCTTCATGGCCAAACTCTCCAGTCACCTGTGTGACTTTAAAAAAAATATATAAAAAAAGTTCTAAACTTTTTCAATAGAAAACATTTTTGAATAATTACTGGTACCCCTCTTTAGGAGAGGGGGGGCAATTTGAGAAGTCACACTAAAACCACACCCTTTTAGAATAATTTTTTTGTTTGTTTATTTGTTTGACTTACTTTCTGCCTCGGGTCGAGTTATAACTCCCTCCGTATTTCTTCCGATTAAGGATGAGAGCAGCAATTTCTGGCACGTAGCGAGCAAACATGGCCTACATGCATGGAACAGAGAAAGAAAAGGGCATGCAGAGGACGGTTCTACTGCGGCAGAGGCAGTAGAGCCTCCCAGTAAATACTTACTTTCTCCCATTAACAGCACTATAGGAACCACCATATTTCTTGCGGTTTCCTATTAACTCTATGATTTCAGGGACGTAGCTCGCAAACATGGCCTAAGGAGAAGATAGGAGACAGAAGAAGAGACTAAAACAAAGATAGGCAAAGAGAGAGAGAGAGAGAGAGAGAGAGAGCAGGGCGTCTATTTTTGCTTCAAATATATCCGTAAAATCTGAAAATTCAATAAATAAAAAAAATTTGAAAAAAATAATAGAATAGAAAACGGGACCCAAAAAATTGTTAATTGCTCTCGATACAATAGTTGATGGATAGAACAAGTTAGACTACTACATTATAGTAAAAGTTAGAACAAAATCTGAAATTATGTAAACGTTATCATATTCAGATTCTAGGGGATAAAAGTAGGATGAGCAATGAAAAAAAAAAAAAGTGACTTTTTTTTTAAACTTTTACGGATATTTAGTTAGGAAAAAAAAGCAGGAAAATGACACAGTTGACACTGTACGCCAATCTGTTATTGAAAAAGTTGAAAGTAATAAAAAGGAAGAAAAAAACCTTACATGCCATGTTTTGTCCAACAAACACTTATGCCAGGTTGATTTGAATAGCACAGCCCACTGTAACATATCTGCAAATTTAAATTTGCTGAAAAAATGTGTTTATCCAATAGATTTGAGGCCTTGTGTATGCTTAAACTTGACTTGTAATATAATGTATAAACTTACAGTATATACAAAGTGTACATAACTGATATACAGTATTGTATACATGTATATTAACTATAAAAACATAACTTACATTAATGTAACTAAACCTGGGTGGGAGAGTGATTGATAATCATCAAATTGGTAATGTCACTGATAATACTCAGGCACAAAGTCCAGAGATGAAGGAGAGGCCTTTGCGTGACACTTGACTACTGTCTGAACTACTGTAGCAGTACTGTACTACTGTCTGAACTGACTATTGTAGTAGCACTGTACTAATGTCTGAACTACTGTAGCAGTACTGTACTACTGTCTGAACTGACTATTGTAGTAGCACTGTACTAATGTCTAAACTACTGTAGTAGTAGTGTACTACTGTCTGAACTGACTACTGTAGTAGCACTGTACTAATGTCTAAACTACTGTAGTAGTACTGTACTACTGTCTGAAAAAGCTACTGTACTACTGTCTGAACTAACTACAGTAGTAGCACTGTACTACTGTCTGAACTGACTACTGTAGTAGCACTGTACTACTTTCTGAACTACTGTAGTAGTACTGTACTACTGTCTGATCTAACTACAGTACTACTGTACTACTGTCTGATCTAACTACAGTAGTAGTACTGTACTACTGTCTGAACTAACTACAGTAGTAGTACTGTACTACTGTCTGAACTAACTACAGTAGTAGTACTGTACTACTGTCTGATCTAACTACAGTAGTAGCACTGTACTACTGTCTGATCTAACTACTGTACTACTGTACTACTGTCTGATCTAACTACAGTAGTAGTACTGTACTACTGTCTGATCTAACTACAGTAGTAGCACTGTACTACTGTCTGATCTAACTACTGTACTACTGTACTACTGTCTGATCTAACTACAGTAGCACTGTACTACTCTCTGATCTAACTACAGTAGTAGTACTGTACTACTGTCTGATCTAACTACTGTAGTAGTACTGTACTACTGTCTGATCTAACTACAGTAGTAGCACTGTACTACTGTCTGATCTAACTACAGTAGTACTGTACTACTGTCTGAACTAACTACAGTAGTAGCACTGTACTACAGTCTGATCTAACTACAGTAGTACTGTACTACTCTCTGAACTAACTACTGCAGTAGTACTGTACTACTGTCTGATCTAACTACAGTAGTACTGTACTACTGTCTGAACTAACTACAGTAGTAGCACTGTACTACTGTCTGATCTAACTACAGTAGTACTGTACTACTGTCTGAACTAACTACAGTAGTAGCACTGTACTACTGTCTGATCTAAATACAGTAGTACTGTACTACTGTCTGAACTAACTACAGCAGTAGTACTGTACTACTATCGGAACTAAGCCTTCTTCCATTGATATCTGGTTACAAAGTTGAATGGTTTTGGTTACATCATGCTAAGTGTCTGCTGTGTGTAACTGGTCTAAACTGACGTGCCATGTTGACCATCACGCTGGTCTATAGATCACTCCTTACACAGGGTTTGTTGGAATTTGGGGAGGGGACCTCAAGCATTGAGTGATCTAAAACCACACATTACTTTAGTTAACAGTGAGAATTATTAAACCAATCTTACTCGGTTTGAACCATATAGCAATTCAGTATGAACCATATAGCAATTCAGTATATACTCAGAAAAAAAAAAACGATACACAATATAATAATACATGTAAATGTGTATACCTTCAGTACAATTATTATTTAATAAGTACAATGGGGCGTTTAATAATTACAAATATAATGAATTTGACAGTAATAAACGGCCATGGGTAACTCAGCCACAGAAAAACATCCAACTACAAGACAATAATAGAGCTTTGATTTCAAGAGGCCTTGAAGTGCAGAGCTGTTGGCAAGAGCAGCGGGTTGAGGGCGGTGGGGGGCTAGGTATCATGATCTTATGCATGAAGGATATAAACGGGTTAGGTATAAATAAAATAAGAGGTATTTTTTTTACCAAACCACCAAGGATGAAGAACACCATGAAAAGTCGTCCCAGGGTAGTTTTGGCATACACGTCGCCATAGCCCACAGTGGACATGGTAACCATGAGCAAGTAGACACATTCCCAGTAGGAAAGTGACTGGGAATTTTGGAAGTTTTCCCAAGGATCCCCTGAGTTTTCCACCTAGAACAAAGGTCACAATACTGGATATTGAAAGAGAGGAACATGCAGAGCCTTTTTGATGTACTCAATCTTGTATTACAATTTACTCACTGACTAACTCACTCTCACTAACTCTTACTCTAACTCACTAACTCTCACTAACTCACTCTCACTAACTCACTCTCACTAACTCACTGTCACTAACTCTTACTCTCACTCACTAACTCTCACTCACTCACTCTCACTAACTCTCCCTCACTAACTCTCACTAACTCACTCTCACTCACTCACTCTCACTCACTCTCACTCACTAACTCTCACTAACTCACTCTCACTAACTCACTCTCACTAACTCACTCTCACTAACTCACTGTCACTAACTCTTACTCTTACTCTCACTCACTAACTCTCACTCACTCATTCACTCTCACTCACTCTTACTCTCACTCACTAACTCTCACTTACTCACTCTCACTAACTCACTCTCACTAACTCACTGTCACTAACTCACTGTCACTAACTCACTGTCACTAACTCTTACTCTTACTCTCACTCACTAACTCTCACTCACTCTTACTCTCACTCACTAACTCTCACTCACTCACTCTCACTCACTCTTACTTTCACTCACTCACTCTCACTCACTCACTCGCTCTCACTAACTCACGCTCACTCTCGCTCACTAACTCACTCTCACTAACTCACTCTCACTAACTCACGCTCACTCTCACTAACTCGCTCTCACTCACTAACTCGCTCTCACTCACTAACTCGCTCTCACTCACTAACTCGCTCTCACTCACTCACTCACTCACTCACCACTCACTCACTCACTCTCACTCACTCTCACTCACTCACCTAACTTATTACTTACTTACTCACTAACTCACTCTCACTAACTAACTCTCACTAACTCACTGTCACTAACTCACTGTCACTAACTCACTCTCACTAACTCACTCTCACTAACTCACTCTCACTAACTCACCTCATGTATTACTTACTTACTCAGTTATTTCTTAGTTACTTTGTTACTCAACACCTTATCAATGATGTACTGTCTCCAGAACTGTAATACACTTTTACATTTTCAGAAGCAATGATTATGCTACCATCTAGAGGCCCAACACATTTTAAAAACAGACTCATACATATTCCACAGTTATAACATGCATCTAAGTACTGTACCTATATCTCTGTAGAATATATCTGTAGGATATCTACTGTATGTAGGATGTCTCTGTAGGATATCTCTGTAGGATATCTACTGTTTGTAGGATATCTCTGTAGGATATCTCTGTAGGATATCTACTGTTTGTAGGATATCTCTGTAGGATATCTCTGTAGCTATATCTCTGTAGCTATATCTCTGAAGGATATCTCTGTAGCTATATCTCTGAAGGATATCTCTGTAGCTATATCTCTGAAGGATATCTCTGTAGCTATATCTCTGTAGGATATTTCTGTAGCTATATCTCTGTAGGATATTTCTGTAGCTATATCTCTGTAGGATATTTCTGTAGCTATATCTCTGTAGGATATTTCTGTAGCTATATCTCTGTAGGATATTTCTGTAGCTATATCTCTGTAGGATATTTCTGTAGCTATATCTCTGTAGGATATTTCTGTAGCTATATCTCTGTAGGATATTTCTGTAGCTATATCTCTGTAGGATATTTCTGTAGCTATATCTCTGTAGGATATTTCTGTAGCTATATCTCTGTAGGATATTTCTGTAGCTATATCTCTGTAGGATATGTCGTGTATCCCTTTCCTGCAGTCAAATTACCAATCCTCCACCCACGCCATGGGTGGAATGTTATTCATATTTTTCACAATTTCCTAATTAATAAACATCGATTTTTTTTAAACCTTCGGAAAATCTGGTGGTTCTATATCAAACGTTTTTGTAATATTTCAGTCTTCTATGATGTATATCAAGTGTAATATTGGGATTCAAACTCAAAATGGAATACATTTCATTTCTATATCTGACATGGTGCAGGTGTCTTCTTTTTTTGAAAGCCCATAACCATGTGTGTGAGGTGTGTACTTTTTGTTTCAAAGAAGATTTGTTTAAGACTTCCAAGAAACACTCTGATTTAGCCCACTGCAGGATTAAAGGGGCTAGGTTGTACAATACCGTACTTAAATTGATGTCTGTTAGATGTGTCAGAGACTGAATATTCACAATCATATTAGTTCTTCTGTGTCACCTTTATGGCGCCGGGTAACTCACCAAATGTATGAAGCCTGCAGCTGTTAGCCATGTGCTTATGAAGATTGAACACAAGTTCACCAGTTTAATGGAATTGCTATTGAAAACAAGAGAGCCAGACAATATCAATGAACATTGATAGTGTTCAACAACAAAATACCAGCCTTGTGAAAGTTTAAAAGAAGTTGTACGAGTACCGATCCATATTTGGTAACAAAATGTCAGTAGCACTTTAATTGAACTGTTTGTCAAAACAGTGCCGTAATATAGTCATGAACATAACAAAAAGTAGTTTGGTTGCTCCAGTTGTTACTATGTTACCTTGCACTATAAGTGCCTAACGGGGATTTTGTTTAAAGAACCTCCTTTAAGATAAAGGATAAATAGGTGGTTACAGAACCTCCTTTGGGATAACAGGTGATATCTGGTTACAGAACCTCCTTTAGGATAAAGGGTGATATCTGGTTACAGAACCTCCTTTAGGATAACGGGTGATATCTGGTTACAGAACCTCCTTTAGGATAACGGGTGATATCTGGTTACAGAACCTCCTATAGGATAACGGGTGATATCTGGTTACAGAACCTCCTATAGGATAACGGGTGATATCTGGTTACAGAACCTCCTTTAGGATAACGGGTGATATCTCGTTACAGAACCTCCTTTGGGATAAAGGATGAAATCTGGTTACAGAACCTCCTTTGGGATATTACAGTCTTTACTGTATATTCCTGAGGTAATGTCACAGTCTTTACTGTATATTCCTATGGTAATATTACAGTCTTTACTGTATATTCCTATGGTAATATTACAGTATTTACTGTATATTCCTATGGTAATATTACAGTCTTTACTGTATATTACTATGGTAATGTCACAGTCTTTACTGTATATTACTATGGTAATGTCACAGTCTTTACTGTATATTCCTATGGTAATGTCACAGTCGTTACTGTATATTCCTATGGTAATATTACAGTCTTTACTGTTTATTCCTATGGTAATATTACAGTCTTTACTGTATATTCCTATGGTAATATTACAGTATTTACTGTATATTCCTAAGGTAATGTCACAGTCTTTACTGTATATTCCAAAGGTAATGTCACAGTCGTTACTGTATATTCCTAAGGTAATGTCACAGTCGTTACTGTATATTCCTAAGGTAACGTTACAGTGACTTGCATTGTCCCGTCTATTTATGCACTGTTTGTTCTGTCCTGCTCTGCCCTTACCTTCATCACAGTTAATGAGTCTGGGGCTTATTCTAAAGCATTTTGTTGAGCTATAAGCTCTTCCTGACATCTGTTGCATCACAAGCTTTAATTCTAAGCAGTAGGGCAAATGACATAATTCATCATGCTGCACGATGTCCAATAGGTTTCAAAGAGCAGAATCATCAATTCAGAATCAATTTGAAATTTAAGAAAAATTGAATATAGGATATATTATAGATCCTAAAGAACAATTCCAAACGTGTTATCACTTTAGTTTTTAAAAGTGAAATATATGATTTGCTTGTTATCACAGCAGTACAATATAATATAATACGGTAAATTCTTTATTTCCCCAAATATGACAGAAATATACCAAACTGTTCCCCCAATAATCCAGCAGGACTGAAAGTAGGCCATGCTCAGTTGACTAGTTTCCAATAAAGAAATATTTGATCCAATTATAAAGTTGGATCAAAGTTGCACAAGGTCTAAGACGTAGTTATATATTTAACAATTTACAGTAGCTACTGTGCATTAAAAAGCCCACTGTGCATTAAAAAGCCCACTGTGCATTAAAAAGCCCGCTGTGCATTAAAAAGCCCACTGTGCATTAAAAAGCCCACTCTGCATTAAAAAGCCTGCTGTGCATTAAAAAGTCTGCAGTATCAGAAGAGCCAGTAAATGTATTGTATAATTGTAACTGTGTCAATATTCATCACAAATGAAGTCAGAATTGTAAACATTGTCATAACATAGTGCATGCAAATTATTTGAAATACTTAATACAAATCGAATTCGACTTAACCTAAATACACTGAAGGTGGAGAAAATTAAAATGCACTTACCTTGTTTTTAATATATTCAAAAACTGTAAGATTTCTGAGAACTGTATCAATCTTAAGGCCCTTAAAAACCGTAAGCCTGTGTGAGAGAAAAGTACAAGTAGAGGTTACTCAGAGTGAATTCTTTGCACATGTTATTTACATCAAGTCATTGTTATTCGCCTGTACACAAATCAAGTAAAAGCACAGCAAACCAAACGACATACCTTTGAAGCCTTCATCCATCTTTAAAAGCTTTAATGGATTCATAGCTAATAACAAACTAAAGAGCCCTTCAAAACACTAAAATAGCAGCGCCAAAAAGTACAGCCAAGGTACAGACCTCTCAAAACAGCAGCAGTAAAGCAAGTAGCACAAACTACAAAACAAAAGTATTTAAAAAACCTTATTCAAAACAACACACTCTGCATCAAAGAATCTTCTGAAGGAATAAATACAATGCCTAATGTCTCATACAGAGTTTTAATCTCAGGAGACTCACTAAATCACAAAGCATCTACCAGAATCATTTTTTTCATTACTAAGGACTAAAAGAGTGAAACAGCAAGAGATGAAAACATGGATTAGTCAGACCAAAGACAGGTGGACCGGCCCAGTTTAGACGGGTCAACAGCCATGACGTCAAATAATCCCACATTTGTAGCCATAAAAAAAAAAAAAAAATCTAAGTACCCTTCCAAGAGCTCAAGGTCAAAGGTGAATTGCCACAAGCTGTTGCATCACTACCTTCAAAGGTCTTTGCCACACACACACTCTCTCTCTCTCACACACACTCTCACACACACACTCTCACACACACACTCTCACACACACACTCTCTCTCTCACACACACACAGAGTATAATCTGATTATCCAACAAATGGATGTGAAATAATTAATTGCTTATTGTTATAGCACCGAAGGCTGTTTCAGTATGGCATGCAGCTGTATTCAATCCCACAATACCCTGCTGGGAATAACTATGTGTACTACAGCAGATGCACTGTAGACGTAAGCCTACTGTGTTGTCAATGTTGTGTCACTGAGAATATTTATTTATATTTATTTGTTTTATAATTGTATTTTCCTCCTTCCTCAATGATTATTGTCCATAAATCCCTAAATTATAACATCAGAATATGTAACTCATAATAAGCTTGGAAAGTGAAAGAATAATGCACAATTCTAGGCCACTGAAACCTCTTACATGTACTGTACCAGCACTAGAGTTGTGTACCATGGTGTCCATGACTCACTCTGATTAAGTCCTGCACTGTAAACAAACTACTCTTTGGATCAACCTAAAACAAAATGTGTCAACTTGTTACAAGTAAATTAATTCTCAATTTAAATAAACGAAATTTGGTGAAAAAAAAATTATACATTTCACTGCCGTTATATTTGATTATTAACAAACCTATATTTCAAGTTGTAACCTATTTCTTTCACTCAACCTAATTTGCCCTTTGGTTAAATGACATAAATACTCACTAATATATATATATATATCAAGTAGATTTTTCACTCTGGAATAACTTATCCAAATTTCTTACATTTCATAATTTCCTGTTCATCAAATATTAAGTTGGTTCCATAACATGGAACAATGGCTCCAAACAATTTCTTTACATAACACTGTCGCATTAAATGCACTGTCATTTACTGCCAGTCAGTCTTGTCGCTGCAACTCCCCCTACGGACTCAGGAGAGGAGAAAGTCGAGAGCCATGGGTCCTCCGAAACACGACCATGCCAAGCCACACTGCTTCTTGACACACTGCTTGCTTAACCTGGAAGCTAGCTGTACCAATGTGTTGGAGGAAACACCGTCCAACTGATGACCGAAATCAGCTTGCAGGTACCTGGCCTGCCAGAAGGAGTCGCTAGAGCACGATGAGACAAGGAAAACCCGGCTGGCCAAACCCTCACCGAACCCGGAAAACAATGTGCCAGCTATGATCGAACCCAAGGCTGTAGTGGCGCCTCAGCACTGTGATGCAGTGCCTTAGACAGCTGCGCCACTCGGGAGGCCCTGTACCTTTTTTTTTACAGTAACTTAGAGATCCTATTAAATTACTAGAATGGCTATGTCATGAAACCTCAAAGTTCCAGAATGCGGTGAAAATGGCAGCCATATCGGTCAGTGAGAAATCCACACTAGTCTAAATGGAATTGATGGCAGTAGAGGCATAATCCTGATTTTACTTATGCAGGAAAATAAAAGTATTCTATTGTGTAATATAATTATTGTCAACCTAAAATATTGTCAAATAATTATAAATACAGTTTATATGGGTTTTATACACTTTTTCTGTATAAATAGCCTCTAAAATATATGGAAACAGAACATAAAAGATTTCTTTGAAAGCTGTGAGTGCTATTATATGATACAATATCACTAATTCCAACTTGTCTAAGTCCTATCATCAACTGATTTCAGCCAGTGTATGACTGTGAATTGACTGCTTTGTTTTAATTTAATAAAAAAAATATATATTTAACTTGGCAAGTCAGATAAGAACAAATTCTTATTTACAATGACAACCTACACCAGACGACGCAGGGCCAATTGTGCGCCACCCAATCAAGGCTGGTTGTGATACAGCCTGGAATCAAACCAGGGTGTCTGTAGTGACACCTCTAGCACTGAGATGCAGTGGCTTAGAGCGCTGCGCCACTCGGGAGCCCTTGTTTGAATGGAATGTTGCTATATTGTCAGTTAATTAGAAACATTTATGGAATCGTTCCTCTAACACTGACTTGCTATAGCTAGCTAACAAACATTCAGTGGAGATATATTAATCAAATTCATTATTTGACACAATATCTTATCATAGCACTGGAAAACCGTTGTTGACCAAGTCCCTGACCAAAATGGCTGCCCTTTAGTTCCATCCAGGTTCCTGTCCATTCTATTATTCTAAATCTATGCTTACAGATAACTTTGATTTGATTTGAACGAGCTGCCAGTAAGTTACTATTAAAAACAACAGGATTTTTTTTACAGTATGGGTACAATATTGTAACCAAATGGTGACCGTCTGATCAACGGAAACCTTTGTAGGCTTTTTATGTCATTGAAGATTCAGAGCTGGCAGTGAACATATAATTATATAAAAAAACATTGCACATTACCTGGAATGACAGGTGGACAGAAATAACAAACTGGAAGTCCCGCCCCCAATAGGCCATGCCTCCAACTCTTCTGATAGGCTGCCCGCTACGCAATGCGAATTCACATGAGGTGTTGAAAGGAATTTAAACGTTTTCTTTCAACAACAACAAAAAATCACATTGATCTGTCAAATTCGTTAGCCAAACTGCAGCCCCAAGAGTAAACAATCACGTGAAATATCCCCTGCCTTTGGTAACAAAAATGTTACAGATGAAAGACGCTGCAGTAAATCAAATATCTATAAGCTATAAATACAACATAAACCATTCAGTGTCTCACTTCCTCATGCTTATTTTTGTATTGATGTTACAGAAAATCCCCGACCTGAGCTCTCTCTCCATCTCTCGTTCTCCAACTGACATGGTGGCCGGCAGTGGAGGAGTTTTTGGACCAGTCAAAGAACAACAACCTCTGGGTTTATATTACATCCTACTGATAATTTCCTACATTGTCTAGCCAGGTCTTACGGTCTTACCCCTAGTAGGAGATGAAACGGAAGCAGGTCTTACCCCTAGTAGGAGATGAAATGGAAGCAGGTCTTACCCTAAGTAGGAGATGAAATGGAAGCAGGTCTTACCCTTAGTAGGAGATGAAATGGAAGCAGGTCTTACCCCTAGTAGGAGATGAAATGGAAGCAGGTCTTACCCCTAGTAGGAGATGAAATGGAAGCAGGTCTTACCCCTAGTAGGAGATGAAATGGAAGCAGGTCTTACCCCTAGTAGGAGATGAAATGGAAGCAGGTTTTACCCTTAGTAGGATATGAAATGGAAGCAGGTCTTACCCCTAGTAGGAGATGAAATTGAAGCAGGTCTTACCCTTAGTAGGAGATGAAATGGAAGCAGGTCTTACCCCTAGTAGGAGATGAAATGGAAGCAGGTCTTACCCCTAGTAGGAGATGAAACGGAAGCAGGTCTTACCCCTAGTAGGATATGAAATGGAAGCAGGTCTTACCCTTAGTAGGAGATGAAACGGAAGCAGGTCTTACCCCTAGTAGGAGATGAAATGGAAGCAGGTCTTACCCCTAGTAGGAGATGAAATGGAAGCAGGTCTTACCCCTAGTAGGAGATGAAACGGAAGCAGGTCTTACCCCTAGTAGGAGATGAAATGGAAGCAGGTCTTACCCCTAGTAGGAGATTAAATGGAAGCAGGTCTTACCCCTAGTAGGAGATGAAACGGAAGCAGGTCTTACCCCTAGTAGGAGATGAAATGGAAGCAGGTCTTACCCCTAGTAGGAGATGAAACGGAAGCAGGTCTTACCCCTAGTAGGAGATGAAACGGAAGCAGGTCTTACCCCTAGTAGGAGATGAAACGGAAGCAGGTCTTACCCCAGTGGGAGATGAAATGGAAGCAGGTCTTACCCCAGTGGGAGATGAAATGGAAGCAGGTCTTACGAAGCAGGTCTTACCCCAGTGGGAAATTACATGGAAGCAGGTCTTACCCCAGTAGAAGATTAATTGGAATCAGTTCTCACCCCAGTGGGATATTAAATGGAAGCAGGTCTTACCCCAGAGTATGATATTAAATGGAAGCATATCTTACCCCTAGTAGGAGATGAAATGGAAGCAGGAAGACACAGGTTGTCCCGCTCCTCTTTCTCCACGGCCTGCTGTTGTTGGTCCATCTTGACCCTGTAGCCGTGCTCCCCGCACGACTTCTTACGTCGCCGCGTGTTCTGAAACATCCCAGAGCGCGTGCCCCCCATCTGGCCCTCTGTACACTAACATCTTAGTCAGAATCATTATGTCTAATGTCTTCTAAGACTGACAAATAATTAAGTTGGCAAAGCTTCTTCAAATCCATAGTAAGTCTAGATATGGTTCTGTTTAAAGGCTTCACTACATCCTCTGGATCCGCGTAACCCAATTCCTTACAACAGCTTACTCGATCTATCCCCATGCCTCTTTCCCCTTTCCTTTATCACACAGCAAATCATTCAAAGGCTCTCAGTATCCATCTCAGACAGCAGAGCAAATAGGAGCAGGTGGGCGCAACATGTCTCTGTCCACCAAGAAGAGAACCAAATAAAACGTGTTCTGTAGGTCGTGTCGGGATCAGATTTCTCACAGATACTGTAGTATCCTCGTTATGATCATCAGTGGTGTACGTCAAGCTGAAAACAAGCCCTTGTTCTGTTCCATCAGGATATTACAGCATAAGCTCCTTGATTGAGCTCCTTGATTGAGCTCCTTGATTGAAAGTTGCCATAACAATCATCATGATACTGTATGAATAAATATACTATTATGGCAGCTTTCAATCAATGTAATGTAATGCTTTTCAGTCTGTTGTACAGTAGGATTGCTGCATTTTCCTGCTTTGAGCTGCTATGTGGTATGTGACCGATAGCTAGCAGTCATCTTTTATAACGGCAGTTGTCATTAATTCAGGGTCATTGCTCTTCCACTAAAATCCAGAGAAAACAATTGTTAATGATTGCTAAAGCCTCTCAGCTCTAGACAAGAGTTTGACTCGGCACTGACCCATCACGTGGTGGGTTGCACATTCTTTCTGGTGACAGTTTTGAGGAGTTACGATGCGTTCTATACCATAAAAGGACTGTCTATGACAGAGCGTGGCCGACTGCTGTCTGATGAGATGTACTGTACATTGTCTGGTAGTAATGGGGCAGACTTGCCTCACAATCTGGTTGGTTTCAGTCTTGTCCTGTATGGGTCTGCTAAGTCATATCAAAACATCGTAGGCCTATAGATTTCCAGTGAAATCACAATGTCCAGAATCAAGACACAACATAAAAACCTTTCCAGCGAGATTACAGAATATAACATTTTCAAAAGCATCTCTTTAAGTGCAATCGTTAAGGCTAGTTTCAGTGGACAGCTGAACGGTTAAAAGACTATTTCTGTGATTACTTGTACAGCTCATGAGTAAAAAGCTGGAGCATTTGGAACAAGAATTAGCTGCCGTATGTTCTGTTGATCGCTGGCTTTCATCCCTACAAGGCTCTCACAAAGTTACTTACTAAAACAGCAATGGTTTGAATTTAATTGGAATGACAAACAGTTTTTTTTTCTGTCCAAAGGTATCAAAAACTAAATCAGTTGAACTTCCAACTAAGAATCATTCAACATGGAAACTCAACAGAACAGCAATCAACAGAATGACTTAGTATGTTGCCGAGGGTAGCCTATAAGCAGTTATCTATAGAATTAACTTGGAGGGTAGCCTATAAGCGGTTATCTATAGAATTAACTTGGAGGGTAGCCTATAAGCGGTTATCTATAGAATTAACTTGGAGGGTAGCCTATAAGCGGTTATCTATAGAATTAACTTGGAGGGTAGCCTATAAGCGGTTATCTATAGAATTAACTTGGAGGGTAGCCTATAAGCAGTTATCTATAGAATTAACTTGGAGGGTAGCCTATAAGCGGTTATCTATAGAATTAACTTGGAGGGTAGCCTATAAGCGGTTAACGGTAGTAGTATCTTGGCATCTGTAACAGTTTACTTCCAACTAAGGTTGACACCAATTAGTCGACTTGTCGATTGTTTGGTCGATAGGCTGTTGGTCGACCGAGATTTAAAAAAGAAATCGAGCAGTAGCAAATATATACAGTGGATTCGGAAAGTATTCATACCCCTTGACTTTTTCCACATTTTGTTACGCTACAGCCTTATTCTAAAATTGATTAAATATTTATTTTTTCTCATCAATCTACACACAATACCCCATAATGACGAAGCGTAAATATCACATTTACATAAGTATTCAGACCTTTTACTCAGTACTTTGTTGAAGCACCTTTGGCAGCAATTACAGCCTCGAGTCTTCTTGGATACGAAGCTACAGGCTCGGCACACCTGTATTTGGAGAGTTTCTAACGTTCTTCTCTGAAGATCCTCTCAAGCTCTGTCAGGTTGGATGGGAGCATCGCTGCAAAGCTATTTTAAGGGGAAACATTTAAATGTCTTGGAATGGCCTAGTTAAAGCCCAGTCCTCAATCCAATTGAGAATATGTGGTATGACTTAAAGGTTGCTGTACACCAAACCCATCCAACTTGAAGGAGCTGGAGCAGTTTTGCCTTGAAGAATGGGCAAAAATCCCAGTGGCTTGATGTGCCAAGCTTATAGAGACATCCCCAAGAGACTTACAGCTATAATTGCTGCAAAGGTGGCTCTACAAAGTATTGACTTTGGGGATGGGGGTGAATAGTTATGCACGCTCAAATTTTCTGTTTCTTTTGTCTTATTTCTTGTATGCTTCACATAAAAAAATATTTAGCATCTTCAAAGTGGTAGGCATGTTAATTCCAGGTTGTAAGGAAACAAAATAGGAAAAATGCCAAGGGGGGTGAATACTTCCGCAAGCCACTGTAAATGGGCCTGCATGGTGATCTGATACTATTTCTGATTGGCTTAACGCAACACCACTAATGACCTGTGGAGCTTCTCAAAGTAATATTTTCTTCACCTCAAACAGCAAGCAAACAAAGTTCTGTTTTGGATGTTTTTACATCCATTGAGAATAACAACAATGTATTTGAAAAATCATTCGAGCCCTCTCTCCCTTTCGATGACCACTCAGCATAAAATTTAAAAATGACATGTTCTGATCAAGTGAAAACGTCATAAAATAGACCTATCTGAGCTCGTATTTCTTGTGCAAACAGCCTACAGCAGTATCTGTCCTGAGCTCACTGGCGCAGGAAAGAATATTTTATGCAATGTTGCAAGTTTGCTAGTGTGAGCTTCCAGCTGGACCCAAATTGATAGTTGTTACAGTGTTTCAACTTCGTTGCAGACTAGTTACGTTTAGCCAATGTCTTTTTATCTGGATACTTTCTACTTGCAGGCTACAATGCTTATTGCGTCATGATTGCAAGGTGTCCCAATATCTATTGCAACTGTCCCGTTTTCTGGTTTTAATGACCATTTTTGAATGCCGTTCTAACCAATCAGAAACGAGTATTCAACAATGCTGTGGTATAATATAAATTAAATGAAACTGTTCCACGAAAATGTGCATATGAAAAACATAAATGGCACTCAGATCGGTAGAAATGGTAAGATAAATCGACATTCCACATGAGAAATGTTGCAGACTCCTCGTGTAGCAGCCGATTACCGGAACTTCAGGAGAGTAACGGCAGAATCTGCCGAAAGCCAGCAGGAGATCGATCGATTGATTGATTGGTCGAAAGAACAGACAAAAGTCGAGCAAGTTTTTTGTTGTTGTTGTTGGCGACAGCCCTACTTCCAACTGACATAACAGTCCTGAGTGCTTTCTTGGTAGGTGAATGTTTGCATACCGTGTTTGAGTGCGTAGTTGTGGATGTGTGGATGTTTTTGACTTTTCAGACAGAAGATTGGAGAAATGGCTCTTTGGCCAATGAGAGACTGATCCTGATTAGGGATATGACAGGTTATTATGGCTGGAGTCCCAGGTCTGCTACAGTGTGACCTCCTGGCTGGAGTCCCAGGTCTGCTACAGTGTGACCTCGTGGCTGTAGTCCCAGGTCTGCTACAGTGTGACCTCATGGCTGTAGTCCCAGGTCTGCTACAGTGTGACCCTGTGGCTGTAGTCCCAGGTCTGCTACAGTGTGACCCCGTGGCTGTAGTCCCAGGTCTGCTACAGTGTGACCTCATGGCTGTAGTCCCAGGTCTGCTACAGTGTGACCCTGTGGCTGTAGTCCCAGGTCTGCTACAGTGTGACCCCGTGGCTGTAGTCCCAGGTCTGCTACAGTGTGACCTCATAGCTGGAGTCCCAGGTCTGCTACAGTGTGACCTCATAGCTAGAGTCCCAGGTCTGCTACAGTGTGACCTCATGGCTGGAGTCCCAGGTCTGCTAGAAATGCACCCCTACATCCTATATTCATAATCCCTATATACAAATCTCCACAAGTACATAAGGGGTTGACTTAAGTTGAGTGAGAACACATTCTCATTTACAGCATCAACCTGGGGAATAGTTACAGGGGAGAGGAGGGGGAGATGAATGAGCCAATTGTAAGCTGGGGATGATTAGGTGACCATGATGGTATGAGGGACAGCTTGGGAATTTAGCCAGGACACCGGGGTTAACACCCCTACTCTTACGATAAGTGCCATGGGATCTTTAATGACCTCAGAGAGTCAGGACACCCATTTAATGCACCCTACACAGGTCAATGTCCCCAATCACTGCCCTGGGGCACTGGGATATTTTTTTAGACATGAGGAAAGAGTCCCTCCTACTGGCCCTCCAACACCACTTCCAGCAGCATCTGGTCTCCCATTCAGGGACTGACTAGGACCAGCTTCAGAAGCAAGCTAACAGTGGGATGAAGGGTGGTATGCTGCTGGCTGATTGGCCCATTTGACCAGGAACCATAGGACTCTATTCCCTATATAGTGCACTACATTTGACCAGGGACCATAGGACTCTATTCCCTATATATTGCACTACATTTGACCAGGAACCATAGGGCTCTATTCCCTATATAGTGCACTACATTTGACCAGGGACCACATGGCTCTATTCCCTATATAGTGCACTACATTTGACCAGGGACCATAGGGCTCTATTCCCTATATAGTGCACTACATTTGACCAGGGACCACAGGGCTCTAGTGTCTAGTCAAAAGTGAGTCTGGCAGGTGCCAGTTAACAAAACCCAATAAATGTTAATATAGGTTCATCATGTACAGCACTTTCAATCAGTTCAATCATCATTACAGGTAGCTAGGTACAACAACAAAAAATATCTCGTTCTTTGAGATGATGGATGAAGGGCATTCAAATTACCTTTTGTAGTCCGTCGTGGAAGTCCTGACCTGGGTTTCTTAAACTATGGCTTGGGAGCCAAAGTGGGCCCTGAGCATGTGAGAGGTGGGTCGCGAGTTATGAGTAAAAATGTATGATCACACACTATTTCTTCTTCATTTGGGTCATTCGAGGACAGTACATCTCTCATTTGGGTCATTCGAGGACAGTACATCTCTAATTTGGGTCTCGAGCTGAAGAAAGCTGAAGAACCTCTGGTCTAGACTGATGCCAGCCCAGCAACTAGTGTACGCCACAACATTGTGAAGCCAGAAACTATTAAAACTAAGTAAACACAACATTGTGAAGCCAGAATCCATTAAAACTAGGTAAACAGAACATTGTGAAGCCAGAATCCATTAAAACTATGTAAACATAACATTGTGAAGCCAGAATCCATTAAAACTAGGTAAACACAACATTGTGAAACCAGAAACTATTAAAACTAGGTAAACACAACATTGTGAAACCAGAAACTATTAAAACTAGGTAAACACAACATTGTGAAGCCAGAAACCATTAAAACTAGGTAAACACAACATTGTGAAACCAGAAACTATTAAAACTAGGTAAACACAACATTGTGAAACCAGAAACTATTAAAACTAGGTAAACACAACATTGTGAAACCAGAAACTATTAAAACTAGGTAAACACAACATTGTGAAGCCAGAAACCATTAAAACTAGGTAAACACAACATTGTGAAGACAGAATCCATTAAAACTAGGTAAACACAACATTGTGAAACCAGAAACTATTAAAACTAGGTAAACACAACATTGTGAAGCCAGAAACCATTAAAACTAGGTAAACACAACATTGTGAAACCAGAAACTATTAAAACTAGGTAAACACAACATTGTGAAGCCAGAAACCATTAAAACTAGGTAAACAAAACATTGTGAAGCCAGAATCCATTAAAACTAGGTAAACACAACATTGTGAAACCAGAAACTATTAAAACTAGGTAAACACAACATTGTGAAACCAGAAACTATTAAAACTAGGTAAACACAACATTGTGAAACCAGGAACTATTAAAACTAGGTAAACACAACATTGTGAAACCAGAATCCATTAAAACTAGGTAAACACAACATTGTGAAGACAGAATCCATTAAAACTAGGTAAACACAACATTGTGAAATCAGAAACTAATTAAAACTAGGTAAACACAACATTGTGAAACTGTCAGTAAACAACCAACACCGTTATTACAGTCAGAATAGTCCCAAATTGCACCCTATTCCCATTATAGTGCACCACTTTTGACCAGGGCCCATCAGTCAACACAAGCAGCTACTAGCTGTGTCTTTTAAAAAGAGGGATGCTGTCCAAGATAAGATAACCAGGTCAAACCAGAGACAAAATCCATGTGGCTCAACTGGAAAATAATTTAATAATTCAACGATCAAGTTTAAAGCACTGTAATACACAGAAAATCCACTGGGGTGCGCTGCAGACCAGATCTCAATCAAAGCTGAACTAAAACACCGCTCCCCACATTTGTCAGGTGCTATATACTGGTGCTGTACTTACCAAGCCAGCTCCTGTTGAGATAGACGGACACGAACACCGGGGGAACAGTGAAGAAGTCCACCACTGAGTTCACCTCCAGCCAGAACCACAGCTTGTCGTTGGCCGCAATGAACTGGGGGGGGGAGATACCAGTTAACTATAATCCAACATCCTACTTTTGAATGTTAATACATGACTGTAGGTTGTTCAGGGTACAAAAGGCATTAAAGAAAGTCATGAAAGATAAGGCATGGGGGGGGTATATGGCCAATATACCACGGCTAAGGGCTGTTCTTAGGCACGACGCATCACAGAGTGCCTGGACACACACAGCCCTTACCCGTGATATATTAGCCATATATCACAAACTCCAGAGGTGCCTTATTGCTATTATAAACTGGTTACCAACGTAATTAGGGCTAGTAAAAAAAAAACAAGTTTTGTCATACCCGTTGTATACGGTCTGATATACCACAGACCGTATACAACGGGTCAGCCAATCAGCATTCAGCGTTCGAACCACCCAGTTTATAAATATCTTTTATTTCACGACGCGATTTAAACTTCAGTGGCGTAACAACTTGTGTCCACGTCTAATGTAGCATTGCCTTTACTTACCCGCAGACCAAAGTACAAGAGGAAGAAGACGTTGAAAGCCATGTCGATCTGTAGCGTGAAGTCTTTGTAGAAGTTCTGACAGGACTCGATGGGGCTGTCAGAAAACAACACAGAAAACAAAACATGGTAGAAACGTCTCACTTATTGAACATGGCATTTGCTTTTTTTTTTTTTTTTTTTCTGAAAATGTTTTTTAAAAGAAGAATGAGGAATGAAAGAACTTCAAAAAAAAGTGCCACGTTTAGTATTTTACAAAGAACGTGCATAAAAAATTAAAAA
The DNA here is from genome assembly GCA_030435695.1 of Brachymystax lenok tsinlingensis. Classification (NCBI taxonomy): domain Eukaryota; kingdom Metazoa; phylum Chordata; class Actinopteri; order Salmoniformes; family Salmonidae; genus Brachymystax; species Brachymystax lenok. The sequence goes on along the minus strand of CM059804.1, from coordinate 5,867,392 downwards.
AAATACACGGAATTGTAACATGTTCATAATACCCCTGATTAACCCCTTAAAGAACTGTGTGTACTTCACTATTCTGAAAATCACTTTGACATAGAAGAAATGAATACGTAGTAATTCATTCAATATCCTCACAGTACACTGTGTACAGTTGAAGGGTTATAGCTAAGGGGTGGTGTTTTAGTCCATCAAAAGGCTATTTTGACACGGGAATAAGAAGGACTGTTTGGGGTCTTCAAGGCTAGAGGTGTGTACAGTGGCAGTGGCAGTGGCAGTGGCAGTAGTTTAAGGGTTAATAGCATGCAGGGGTTAAGACATCTTTCATGTCATCAAGCAGCCCATAGCAGATGCTAGCAATGTAGTGTAGCAGTCTCACCCTCCACCCTTGTACCTGGCACTAAGAATTCAAATTAAAAATAAATAAATAAATAACCAATTATATGTTATGAGTTTGGAATTACTGTCACCACTGTACATGGTGGGGCGGCAGGTAGCCTAGTGGTTAGAGCGTTGGACTTGTAACCGGAGGGTTGCAAGTTCGAATCCCCTAGCTGACAAGGAAAAAATAAAAAAATCTGTCGTTCTGCCCCTGAACAAGGCAGTTAACCCACTGTTCCCCGGGCGCCGAAGACGTGGATGTCGATTAAGGCAGCCCCCTGCACCTCTCTGATTCAGAGGGGGTTGGGTTAAATGCGGAAGACGCATTCGGTTGTACAACTGACTAATAATGGTGACTTTGACATCATGTGAACCAAATCCAGGTATGTGTAATGACATATTTATATGTACATACTCGTATTCATTCCTTTACTATAAGGTAGTTGTTGTTATAAGGTAGTTGTTGTGAATTTATTAGATTACTTGTTAGATACTACTGCATGGTCGGAACTAGAAGCACAAGCATTTCGCTACACTCGCATTAACATCTGCTAACCATGTGTATGTGACAAATACAATTTGATTTGATTTGACAGTTCAAGCTTATTGTAAACATCATATGCTGTTACAGTACAGGCATATAGTCCTATATTGCATCTCACGTGGATACAACCTACCATACCGTGTTAACACATATACTGCCTGACCTACATAACTAGGTAGGCTATATCCTAAAATACGTCAGAGTATGGCCAATAGAGTGGCCAATAGAGTGGACAACATGAGAGACAGCCAACCTGCCATCAAACTGAGACCAGATAGGAATGCTATTGTTGTTAAGTAAAGTCATACAGTCACCAAGTACACTCTTCAAAGTGAAGCCCTGGACACAGACTAAACTACCCAGATCTAAGAGCAATGCATTTCAGTTGATATCCTGTCGTATATCAGCGCCGCTATCGCCTGCTAATATCTGGATCGGGACAGTGTGACTGAATATGTCTACCTACCTAGTGTGCTATATTTGTCTAATCCTTTATACAGTAAGATACATTATTGTGTCAATACATGTGCATATAAAGCTTATGATGTCAGTTATACTATGCATTACCAATAACAGCAACTGCCAATTCTAAGATTAGTCCAAGCATTGTGAATATTTTCAACCCTTCACTTCAGGTGACAATAACTACAGTATATCTAGAGTGCATCCCAAATGGAGCCCTATTTCCCTATATAGTGCACTAATTTTGACCAGAGCCTACAGGGAATAGGATGCAATGCAGGATTCATCCCAGTGAGAATCCTCAACGGTAGTTGGATAACAGAGAAGAGTAATGACCGTAGGGAGGCCAGATCTGGACTGCTCAATAATTGAGTGGCTGGTCAGGAAGTGGTGGCTTTGTCTCTATAAGAGCCATAAAACATAGAGGGGAAAGGCTGCCAGTGGCTACCTTGCTTTAAACCAAAGATGCATGAACAGTGAAGCAGACTGAATATAAAATTATATTCAGCAACTCTTGGAAGGACAATGGTATTCTATCTTTTATTGTTAAAAACCCTCTTCATAAAAAAATCTCTGAGCGCTCTCTATCCCCTTCCTTGTACTCAGGCACACAGAGGCACGGCCGTGCATGAGTCACTGAGAGTCGTAGCATTTTGGCCAAACTGTGGAATTGTTATTGGCTCAGATACATTTAAATTTACTAAATATAAAACAAAGAACGCTGTTGTACACAAATGGTGATCTGAGGATATCAATTCAACGTAATTCAATCAAAACCTAGATCAGAGAAAAACAAAAAACAACAGTTTGCTGCTTGAGATAATGTCAAAAGACCAACACGCTAACTCTAGAGAGAGAGAGAGAGAGAGAGAGAGAGAGAGAGAGAGAGAGAGAGAGAGAGAGAGAGAGACACCATCAAACTTGGTTCTGACTTGGTTCTGATATGAAGCTAGACTTATTCTAGGTCAAGCGTCAACAGGCCAGCCTGCCAGCTGGATGGATCTCCACCTTCTCGCTCTCTTTCTGTGGTTAATGGTATTTTATGAGGACAGAATAGTGTTGACTTTTCTCAGTTGCTTCCTGGTGATTTTAGCAGTGAGCTCAATCTGTCTGAACTAAGGTGTACATTTGAGGAAATCCTCAGCCTTGAGAGGTTGACATTTCACTCAAGGAGGGTTGAGGCTTGAGGCTGAGAGTGTCCTAAAATGTACACCGTACTCTGTCTGTCGAAAATTCTGTTTCAGTACACCTACAAGGCTAATTACAGGAAGTACCCACATCTGTTACGACCTGCTGTCACTGAACACACAACACGCTAACCAACAAGTTCCTGCTGCTTGCCACAGTGTGACTGAGGCAAGCAGAGAGACTTGCTGTTAACATTGGGTCAGTTAATGACATTGGGTCAGATAATGACACCTGGATGTTCAGATAATGACAGATAATGACATGAGAGTATACCTGGATGACAGTCAATGACAGTCACCATTATTAGTCAGTTGTGAAATGTGTCTTGTGCATTTAACCCAACCCCTCTGAATCAGAGAGGTGCGGGGGGCTGCCTTAATCGACATCCACAGCACCCGGGGAACAGTGGGTTAACTGCCTTGTTCAGGGGCAGAACGACAGATTTTTACCTTGTCAGCTCAGGGATTCGAACTTGCAACCCTCCGGTTACAAGTTCAACGCTCTAACCACCAGGCTACCTGCCGCAGGGTGAGAGTACACCTGGATGACAGGGTGAGAGTAGCCCTGGATGACAGAGGGAGAGTACACATGAATGACAGGGGGACAATTTTCTGGATGACAGGGTGAGAATACACCTGGATGACTGGGGAGAATACACCTGGATGACAAGGGTGAGAATACACCTGGATGACAGGGTGAGAATACACCTGGACGACAGGGTGAGAATACACCTGGATGACTGGGGAGAATACACCTGGATGATAGGGGAGAGTACACCTGGATGACAGGGTGAGAATACACCTGGATGACAGGGTGAGAATACACCTGGATGACAGGGGGAGAGTACACCTGGATGACAGGGTGAGAATACACCTGGATGACAGGGTGAGAATACACCTGGATGACAGGGTGAGAATACACCTGGATGACAAGGGGAGAATACACCTGGATGACAAGGGGAGAATACACCTGGATGACAGGGTGAGAATACACCTGGATGACAGGGTGAGAATACACCTGGATGATAGGGGAGAATAGACCTGGATGACAGGGTGAGAATACACCTGGATGACAGGGGGAGAGTGCACCTGGATGACAGAGTGAGAATACACCTGGATGACAGGGTGAGAGTACACCTGTATGACAGGGTGAGAATACACCTGGATGACAGGGTGAGAGTACACCTGGATAACAGGGGGAGAGTAGACCTGGATGACAGGGTGAGAATACACCTGGATGACAGGGTGAGAATACACCTGGATAACAGAGTGAGAATACACCTGGATGACAGGGTGAGAATACACCTGGATGACAGGGTGAGAGTACAACTGGATGACAGGGTGAGAGTACACCTGGATGACAGGGTGAGAGTACAACTGGATGATAGGGGAGAATACACCTGGATGACAGGGGGAGAGTGCACCTGGATGACAGAGTGAGAATACACCTGGATGACAGGGTGAGAATACACCTGGATGACAGGGTGAGAGTACACCTGTATGACAGGGTGAGAATACACCTGGATAACAGAGTGAGAATACACCTGGATGACAGGGTGAGAGTACACATGTAAGACAGGGTGAGAATACAACTGGATGATAGGGGAGAATACACCTGGATGACAGGGGGAGAGTGCACCTGGATGACAGAGTGAGAATACACCTGGATGACAGGGTGAGAGTACACCTGGATGACAGGGTGAGAATACACCTGGATGACAGGGTGAGAATACACCTGGATGACAGGGTGAGAATACACCTGGATGACAAGGGGAGAATACACCTGGATGACAAGGGGAGAATACACCTGGATGACAGGGTGAGAATACACCTGGATGACAGGGTGAGAATACACCTGGATGATAGGGGAGAATACACCTGGATGACAGCGTGAGAATACTCCTGGATGACTGGGGAGAATACACCTGGATGATAGGGGAGAGTACACCTGGATGACAGGGTGAGAATACACCTGGATGACAGGGTGAGAATACACCTGGATGACAGGGGGAGAGTAGACCTGGATGACAGGGTGAGAATACACCTGGATGACAGGGTGAGAATACACCTGGATGACAGGGTGAGAATACACCTGGATGACAAGGGGAGAATACACCTGGATGACAAGGGGAGAATACACCTGGATGACAGGGTGAGAATACACCTGGATGACAGGGTGAGAATACACCTGGATGATAGGGGAGAATACACCTGGATGACAGGGTGAGAATACACCTGGATGGCAGGGGGAGAGTGCACCTGGATGACAGAGTGAGAATACACCTGGATGACAGGGTGAGAGTACACCTGTATGACAGGGTGAGAATACACCTGGATGACAGGGTGAGAGTACGCCTGGATAACAGGGGGAGAGTAGACCTGGATGACAGGGTGAGAATACACCTGGATGACAGGGTGAGAATACACCTGGATAACAGAGTGAGAATACACCTGGATGACAGGGTGAGAATACACCTGGATGACAGGGTGAGAGTACAACTGGATGACAGGGTGAGAGTACACCTGGATGACAGGGTGAGAGTACAACTGGATGATAGGGGAGAATACACCTGGATGACAGGGGGAGAGTGCACCTGGATGACAGAGTGAGAATACACCTGGATGACAGGGTGAGAATACACCTGGATGACAGGGTGAGAGTACACCTGTATGACAGGGTGAGAATACACCTGGATAACAGAGTGAGAATACACCTGGATGACAGGGTGAGAGTACACCTGTAAGACAGGGTGAGAATACAACTGGATGATAGGGGAGAATACACCTGGATGACAGGGGGAGAGTGCACCTGGATGACAGAGTGAGAATACACCTGGATGACAGGGTGAGAATACACCTGGATGACAGGGTGAGAATACACCTGGATGACAGGGTGAGAATACACCTGGATGACAGGGTGAGAATACACCTGTATGACAGGGTGAGAGTACACCTGTTTGACAGGGTGAGAGTACACCTGGATAACAGAGTGAGAATACACCTGGATGACAGGGTGAGAGTACACCTGTATGACAGGGTGAGAATACACCTGGATGACAGGGTGAGAGTACACCTGGATGACAGGGTGAGAGTAGACCTGGATGACAGGGTGAGAATACACCTGAATGACAGACTGAGAGTACACCGGGATGACAGGGTGAGAATACACCTGGATGACAGGGTGAGTATGGCCACCACTCCCTCCTCCTTGTTCTGTATGAAGTATGGCCACCACTCCCTCCCTCCTTGTTCTCTATGAAGTATGGCCACCACTCCCTCCCTCCCTGTTCTCTATGAAGTATGGCCACCACTCTCTCCCTCTCTGTTCTGTATGAAGTATGGCCACCACTCCCTCCCTCCCTGTTCTGTATGAAGTATGGCCACCACTCCCTCCCTCCCTGTTCTCTATGAAGTATGGCCACCACTCCCTCTCTCCTTGTTCTCTATGAAGTATGGCCACCACTCCCTCCCTGTTCTCTATGAAGTATGGCCACCACTCCCTCTCTGTTCTCTATGAAGTATGGCCACCACTCCCTCCCTCCTTGTTCTCTATGAAGTATGGCCACCACTCCCTCCCTCCCTGTTCTCTATGAAGTATGGCCACCACTCCCTCTCTCCTTGTTCTCTATGAAGTATGGCCACCACTCCCTCCTCCTTGTTCTGTATGAAGTATGGCCACCACTCCCTCCCTCCTTGTTCTCTATGAAGTATGGCCACCACTCCCTCCCTCTCTGTTCTCTATGAAGTATGGCCACCACTCCCTCCTCCTTGTTCTCTATGAAGTATGGCCACCACTCCCTCCTCCTTGTTCTCTATTAAGTATGGCCACCACTCCCTCCTCCTTGTTCTCTATGAAGTATGGCCACCACTCCCTCCTCCTTGTTCTCTATGAAGTATGGCCACCACTCCCTCCTCCTTGTTCTCTATGAAGTATGGCCACCACTCCCTCCTCCTTGTTCTCTATGAAGTATGGCCACCACTCCCTCCTCATTGTTCTGTATGAAGTATGGCCACCACTCCCTCCCTGTTCTCTATGAAGTATGGCCACCACTCCCTCCCTCCCTGTTCTCTATGAAGTATGGCCACCACTCCCTCCCTCCTTGTTCTCTATGAAGTATGGCCACCACTCCCTCCCTCCCTGTTCTCTATGAAGTATGGCCACCACTCCCTCCCTGTTCTCTATGAAGTATGGCCACCACTCCCTCCCTCCTTGTTCTGTATGAAGTATGGCCACCACTCCCTCCTTGTTCTCTATGAAGTATGGCCACCACTCCCTCCCTCCCTGTTCTCTATGAAGTATGGCCACCACTCCCTCCCTCCTTGTTCTCTATGAAGTATGGCCACCACTCCCTCCTTGTTCTCTATGAAGTATGGCTACCACTCCCTCTCTCCTTGTTCTCTATGAAGTATGGCCACCACTCCCTCCCTCTCTGTTCTGTATGAAGTATGGCCACCACTCCCTCCCTCCCTGTTCTGTATGAAGTATGGCCACCACTCCCTCCCTCCCTGTTCTCTATGAAGTATGGCCACCACTCCCTCCCTCCTTGTTCTCTATGAAGTATGGCCACCACTCCCTCTCTCCTTGTTCTCTATGAAGTATGGCCACCACTCCCTCTCTCCTTGTTCTCTATGAAGTATGGCCACCACTCCCTCCCTCCCTGTTCTCTATGAAGTATGGCCACCACTCCCTCCCTCCCTGTTCTGTATGAAGTATGGCCACCACTCCCTCCCTCCCTGTTCTCTATGAAGTATGGCCACCACTCCCTCCCTCCTTGTTCTCTATGAAGTATGGCCACCACTCCCTCCTCCTTGTTCTGTATGAAGTATGGCCACCACTCCCTCTCTCCTTGTTCTCTATGAAGTATGGCCACCACTCCCTCCTCCTTGTTCTGTATGAAGTATGGCCACCACTCCCTCCTCCTTGTTCTCTATGAAGTATGGCCACCACTCCCTCCCTCCTTGTTCTCTATGAAGTATGGCCACCACTCCCTCCCTCCTTGTTCTCTATGAAGTATGGCCACCACTCCCTCCCTCCATGTTCTCTATGAAGTATAGCCACCACTCCCTCCCTCTCTGTTCTCTATGAAGTATGGCCACCACTCCCTCCTCCTTGTTCTCTATGAAGTATGGCCACCACTCCCTCCCTCCTTGTTCTCTATGAAGTATGGCCACCACTCCCTCCCTGTTCTGTATGATGTATGGCCACCACTCCCTCCTCCTTGTTCTCTATGAAGTATGGCCACCACTCCCTCCCTCTCTGTTCTCTATGAAGTATGGCCACCACTCCCTCCTCCTTGTTCTGTATGAAGTATGGCCACCACTCCCTCTCTGTTCTCTATGAAGTATGGCCACCACTCCCTCTCTGTTCTCTATGAAGTATGGCCACCACTCCCTCCTCCTTGTTCTCTATGAAGTATGGCCACCACTCCCTCCTCCTTGTTCTGTATGAAGTATGGCCACCACTCCCTCCCTGTTCTCTATGAAGTATGGCCACCACTCCCTCCCTCCCTGTTCTCTATGAAGTATGGCCACCACTCCCTCCCTCTCTGTTCTCTATGAAGTATGGCCACCACTCCCTCCCTGTTCTGTATGAAGTATGGCCACCACTCCCTCCTCCTTGTTCTCTATGAAGTATGGCCACCACTCCCTCCCTGTTCTGTATGAAGTATGGCCACCACACCCTCCTCCTTGTTCTCTATGAAGTATGGCCACCACTCCCTGCCTCTCTGTTCTGTATGAAGTATGGCCACCACTCCCTCCCTCCTTGTTTTCTATGAAGTATGGCCACCACTCCCTCCCTCCTTGTTTTCTATGAAGTATGGCCACCACTCCCTCCCTCCTTGTTCTCTATGAAGTATGGCCACCACTCCCTCCCTCCTTGTTCTCTATGAAGTATGGCCACCACTCCCTCCCTCCTTGTTCTTTATGAAGTATGGCCACCACTCCCTCCCTCTCTGTTCTCTATGAAGTATGGCCACCACTCCCTCCCTCCTTGTTCTCTATGAAGTATGGCCACCACTCCCTCCCTCCTTGTTCTCTATGAAGTATGGCCACCACTCCCTCCTCCTTGTTCTGTATGAAGTATGGCCACCACTCCCTCCCTCTCTGTTCTCTATGAAGTATGGCCACCATTCCCTCCTCCTTGTTCTCTATGAAGTATGGCCACCACTCCCTCCCTCCTTGTTCTCTATGAAGAATGGCCACCACTCCCTCCTCCTTGTTCTGTATGAAGTATGGCCACCACTCCCTCCCTCCTTGTTCTCTATGAAGTATGGCCACCACTCCCTCCCTGTTCTCTATGAAGTATGGCCACCACTCCCTCCCTCCCTCCCTGTTCTCTATGAAGTATGGCCACCACTCCCTCCCTCCCTCCCTGTTCTCTATGAAGTATGGCCACCACTCCCTCCTCCTTGTTCTGTATGAAGTATGGCCACCACTCCCTCCCTGTTCTCTATGAAGTATGGCCACCACTCCCTCCTCCTTGTTCTGTATGAAGTATGGCCACCACTCCCTCCCTCCTTGTTCTCTATGAAGTATGGCCACCACTCCCTCCCTCCTTGTTCTCTATGAAGTATGGCCACCACTCCCTCCTCCTTGTTCTGTATGAAGTATGGCCACCACTCCCTCCCTCCTTGTTCTGTATGAAGTATGGCCACCACTCCCTCCCTCCTTGTTCTGTATGAGGTATGGCCACCACTCCCTCCCTCCTTGTTCTCTATGAAGTATGGCCACCACTCCCTCCCTCCTTGTTCTCTATGAAGTATGGCCACCACTCCCTCCTCCTTGTTCTGTATGAAGTATGGCCACCACTCCCTCCCTCCTTGTTCTGTATGAAGTATGGCCACCACTCCCTCCCTCCTTGTTCTCTATGAAGTATGGCCACCACTCCCTCCCTCCTTGTTCTCTATGAAGTATGGCCACCACTCCCTCCTCCTTGTTCTGTATGAAGTATGGCCACCACTCCCTCTCTGTTCTCTATGAAGTATGGCCACCACGCCCTCCCTCCTTGTTCTCTATGAAGTATGGCCACCACTCCCTCCCTCTCTGTTCTGTATGAAGTATGGCCACCACTCCCTCCCTCTCTGTTCTGTATGAAGTATGGCCACCACTCCCTCCCTGTTCTCTATGAAGTATGGCCACCACTCCCTCCTCCTTGTTCTGTATGAAGTATGGCCACCACTCCCTCCTCCTTGTTCTGTATGAAGTATGGCCACCACTCCCTCCCTGTTCTCTATGAAGTATGGCCACCACTCCCTCCTCCTTGTTCTCTATGAAGTATGGCCACCACTCCCTCCCTGTTCTCTATGAAGTATGGCCACCACTCCCTCCTTCCCTGTTCTCTATGAAGTATGGCCACCACTCCCTCCCTGTTCTGTATGAAGTATGGCCACCACTCCCTCCCTCCTTGTTCTCTATGAAGTATGGCCACCACTCCCTCCCTGTTCTCTATGAAGTATGGCCACCACTCCCTCCCTCTCTGTTCTGTATGAAGTATGGCCACCCCTCCCTACCTCTCTGTTCTGTATGAAGTATGGCCACTACTCCCTCCCTCCTTGTTCACAATGAAGTATGGCCACCACTCCCTCCCTGTTCTGTATGAAGTATGGCCACCACTCCCTCCCTCTTTGTTCTCTATGAAGTATGGCCACCACTCCCTCCCTCCTTGTTCTCTATGAAGTATGGCCACCACTCCCTCCTTGTTCTGTATGAAGTATTGCCACCACTCCCTCCCTCTCTGTTCTCTATGAAGTATGGCCACCACTCCCTCCTCCTTGTTCTCTATGAAGTATGGCCACCACTCCCTCCTTGTTCTGTATGAAGTATGGCCACCACTCCCTCCCTCTCTGTTCTCTATGAAGTATGGCCACCACTCCATCTCTCCTTGTTCTTTATGAAGTATGGCCACCACTCCCTCCCTCTCTGTTCTCTATGAAGTATGGCCACCACTCCCTCCTCCTTGTTCTCTATGAAGTATGGCCACCACTCCCTCCTTGTTCTGTATGAAGTATGGCCACCACTCCCTCCCTCTCTGTTCTCTATGAAGTATGGCCACCACTCCCTCCTCCTTGTTCTCTATGAAGTATGGCCACCACTCCCTCCTTGTTCTGTATGAAGTATGGCCACCACTCCCTCCCTGTTCTCTATGAAGTATGGCCACCACTCCCTCCCTCTCTGTTCTCTATGAAGTATGGCCACCACTCCCTCCCTGTTCTATATGAAGTATGGCCACCACTCCCTCCCTCCCTGTTCTCTATGAAGTATGGCCACCACTCCCTCCCTCCCTGTTCTCTATGAAGTATGGCCACCACTCCCTCCCTCTCTGTTCTCTATGAAGTATGGCCACCACTCCCTCCCTCCTTGTTCTCTATGAAGTATGGCCACCACTCCCTCCTTCCCTGTTCTCTATGAAGTATGGCCACCACTCCCTCCCTCCCTGTTCTCTATGAAGTATGGCAACCACTCCCTCCCTGTTCTCTATGAAGTATGGCAACCACTCCCTCCCTGTTCTCTATGAAGTATGGCCACCACTCCCTCCCTGTTCTATATGAAGTATGGCCACCACTCCCTCCCTCCTTGTTCTCTATGAAGTATGGCCACCACTCCCTCCTTCTCTGTTCTGTATGAAGTATGGCCACCACTCCCTCCCTCTCTGTTCTGTATGAAGTATGGCCACCACTCCCTCCCTGTTCTCTATGAAGTATGGCCACCACTCCCTCCCTCCTTGTTCTTTATGAAGTATGGCCACCACTCCCTCCCTCCTTGTTCTCTATGAAGTATGGCCACCACTCCCTCCCTGTTCTCTATGAAGTATGGCCACCACTCCCTCCCTGTTCTCTATGAAGTATGGCCACCACTCCCTCCTCCTTGTTCTGTATGAAGTATGGCCACCACTCCCTCCCTCCTTGTTCTCTATGAAGTATGGCCACCACTCCCTCCCTCCTTGTTCTGTATGAAGTATGGCCACCACTCCCTCCCTCTCTGTTCTCTATGAAGTATGGCCACCACTCCCTCCCTCCTTGTTCTCTATGAAGTATGGCCACCACTCCCTCCCTCCTTGTTCTCTATGAAGTATGGCCACCACTCCCTCCTCCTTGTTCTGTATGAAGTATGGCCACCACTCCCTCCCTCTCTGTTCTCTATGAAGTATGGCCACCACTCCCTCCCTCTCTGTTCTGTATGAAGTATGGCCACCACTCCCTCCTCCTTGTTCTCTATGAAGTATGGCCACCACTCCCTCCCTCTCTGTTCTGTATGAAGTATGGCCACCACTCCCTCCTCCTTGTTCTCTATGAAGTATGGCCACCACTCCCTCGCTCCCTGTTCTCTATGAAGTATGGCCACCACTCCCTCCCTCTCTGTTCTCTATGAAGTATGGCCACCACTCCCTCCTCCTTGTTCTCTATGAAGTATGGCCACCACTCCCTCCTCCTTGTTCTCTATGAAGTATGGCCACCACTCCCTCCCTCTCTGTTCTGTATGAAGTATGGCCACCACTCCCTCCCTCTCTGTTCTCTATGAAGTATGGCCACCACTCCCTCCCTCTCTGTTCTGTATGAAGTATGGCCACCACTCCCTCCTTGTTCTCTATGAAGTATGGCCACCACTCCCTCCCTCCTTGTTCTGTATGAAGTATGGCCACCACTCCCTCCCTCCTTGTTCTCTATGAAGTATGGCCACCACTCCCTCCCTCTCTGTTCTCTATGAAGTATGGCCACCACTCCCTCCCTCCTTGTTCTCTATGAAGTATGGCCACCACTCCCTCCCTCCTTGTTCTTTATGAAGTATGGCCACCACTCCCTCCCTCTCTGTTCTCTATGAAGTATGGCCACCACTCCCTCCTCCTTGTTCTGTATGAAGTATGGCCACCACTCCCTCCCTCCTTGTTCTCTATGAAGTATGGCCACCACTCCCTCCCTCCTTGTTCTGTATGAAGTATGGCCACCACTCCCTCCCTCCTTGTTCTGTATGAAGTATGGCCACCACTCCCTCCCTCTCTGTTCTGTATGAAGTATGGCCACCACTCCCTCCTCCTTGTTCTCTATGAAGTATGGCCACCACTCCCTCCTCCTTGTTCTCTATGAAGTATGGCCACCACTCCCTCTCTGTTCTCTATGAAGTATGGCCACCACTCCCTCCTCCTTGTTCTCTATGAAGTATGGCCACCACTCCCTCCCTCTCTGTTCTCTATGAAGTATGGCCACCACTCCCTCCCTCCTTGTTCTCTATGAAGTATGGCCACCACTCCCTCCCTCCCTGTTCTCCATGAAGTATGGCCACCACTCCCTCCCTCCCTGTTCTCTATGAAGTATGGCCACCACTCCCTCCCTCCCTGTTCTCTATGAAGTATGGCCACCAGTCCCTCCCTCCCTGTTCTCTATGAAGTATGGCCACTCCCTCCTCTCTGGGCTTTACAAAAACCTTTCAGACCTTTTACTTTCTTATCTGCAACATCAGAAGGCTAAATAAAAGCAATATAGCCCTTTTAAGGGGGGGAGTGGTTCAATGGAGGCTGCTGAGGGGAGGACGGCTCATAATAATGGCTGGAATGGAGAAAACGGAATGGCATCAAACACATGGAAACCCTGTGTTTTATGTATTTGATACCATTCCACTTATTCCGATCCAGCCATTACCATGAGCCCGTCCTCCCCAATTAAGGTTCCACCAAACTTCTGTGGTGTGGTTATGGCGTTGAACTGAGTGGATGTGTTTTTGGTGCTCTCCTGCCAACTTCGGCTAAATTATTTGAATCTCTTATTTTAAATCCTCGTATTACGAACAGCAATTTTATTGGACAATTTCAGGCATATATACATCCATTATGCATCGACTCAAACATAGTCCTAAAACAAGAAGAACAACTCACATCGACAAAGTGGTCCAGGCTAGGCAAGTTAGCCCTGCTAATTCAGCTTGCTCTACTAGCCCAATTAGCCCTGCTAAATTAACTAGCTCTACTAACCCAGTTAGCTCTGCTATTTCAGCTAGCTCTACTAACCCAGTTAGCTCTGCTATTTCAGCTAGCTCTACTAACCCAGTTAGCTCTGCTATTTCAGCTAGCTCTACTAACCCAGTTAGCTCTGCTATTTCAGCTAGCTCTACTAACCCAGTTAGCCCTGGCAATTCATCTACTTCTACTAACACAGTTATACCTGCAAGCTCAGCTAGCCCCCTCACACCTCGAGTCCGACATGGCAACCAACAATGTCGACGACCTAAACCAGAACCAGAGTAAAGGGGTCTTGGAAGCAATCTCTGCCATGAGGGCGGACTAAACTCGAAGGTGTCCTAACGTGGATTAGTGAGGTTAAATGTGACCTACAAGACTACTCCACGTGCTTGGACAAAGCAGACGAACGCATTAGCACAGTGGACGATACTGTAGATACTGTAATGTTGTGGATCTTAATGTTTTTCCTCATAATCCTGGACTATCGGACCACCATTTTATTACGTTTGCAATCGCAACAAATAATCTGCTCAGACCCCAACCAAGGATCATCAAAAGCGTGCTATAAATTCTCGGACAACCCAAAGATTCCTAGATGCCCTTCAAGAATCCCTCCGCCTACCCAAGGACGTCAGAGTACAAAAATCAGTTAACCACCTAACTGAGGAACTAAATGCAACCTTGCGCAATACCCTAGATGCAGTCGCACCCCTAAAAACAAAAAAACCTTTGCCACAAAAAACTAGCTCCCTGGTATACAGAAAATACCTGAGCTCTGAAGCAAGCTTCCAGAAAATTGGAACGGAAATGGCGCTACACAAAACTGGAAGTCTTCCGACTAGCTTGGAAAGACAGTACCGTGCAGTATCGAAGAGCCCTCACTGCTGCTCGATCATCCTAGTTAATTGAGGAAAATAAGAACAATTCAACATTTATTTTTGATACTGTTGCAAAGCTAACTAAAAAGCAGCATTCCCCAAGAGAGGATGGCTTTCACTTCAGCAGTGATAAATTCATGAACTTCTTTGAGGAAAAGATCATGATCATTAGAAAGCAAATTACGGACTCCTCTTTAAATCTGCGTATTCCTCCAAAGCTCAGTTGTCCTGAGTCTGCACAACTTTGCCAGGACATAGAATCAAGGGAGACACTCAAGTTTTTTAGTACCATATCTGTTGACACATTGATGAAAATAATCATGGCCTACTGGACCCTATTCCAACTAAACTAATGAAAGAGCTGCTTCCTGTGCTCGGCCCTCCTATGCTGAACATAATAAACGGCTCTCTATCCACCGGATGTGTACCAAACTCACTAAAAGTGGCAGTAATAAAGCCTCTCTTGAAAAAGCCAAACCTTGACCCAGAAAATATGAAAATCTATCGGACTATATAGAATCTTCCATTCCTCTCAAAAAAAATTGAAAAAGCTGTTGCGCAGCAACTCACTGCCTTCCTGAAGACAAACAATGTATACAAAACGCTTCAGTCTGGTTTAAGACCCCATCATAGCACTGAGACGGCACTTGTGAAGTTGGTAAATGACCTTTTAATGGCGTCAGACAGAGGCTCTGCAACTGTACTCATGCTCCTAGACCTTAGTGCTGCTTTTGATACCATCGATCACCACATTCTTTTGGAGAGATTGGAAACCCAAATTGGTCTACACGGACAAGTTCTGGCCTGGTTTTGATCTTATCTGTTGGAAAGATATCTCTGTGGATGGTTTGTCAAATCAACAGTAAACTTCTGTGTTCTGTCCTGGAAAAAGTGGTTTTGACAGATTGCCTCCCTTATGAAAATGCCCATATAAGGGCATATGAATGCAGTACCTATAGCTTCCTCTGGATGTCAACAGTCTCGAGAAAGTGTTCTGATTCTTCTTAGTTGCTTTTAGAGCAGAGAAGAAGACGAATAAGGAAGTGTCCACAGAGAATGTCAATAGGAGTAAATGCGCGTTGACGGCTGGCACGCTCTGCGTTTTTTTCCTTTCTTATCGCCCAGTTTATATTCCGGTTGCAATATTATGCTATTTATACATAAAAGTGTTCCTAAGGATACATTTAAAATTATGTTTGATTGTTCTTGGACAAGTTTATAGGTATAAGTTGAACGAGTTCTCTTCACGTTTCAATGGACGATTGGAGAGAAAATATAACGCGATTTATGGATATAATGCATTACATTTTCTAACAAAAGAACCATGGATTGTCTTCGTTGGACACTTGGGAAGCCCTCAGCAGAAGTACTTCAAAAGGTAATTGATTTGTTTTTGCTGTGAAATGTGTTTTGTGTGAACCGCATGGTTTATGAATTTATGGTAATGGGAAAAATATGTGGGGTGCTATCCTCAAACAATCAAATGTGGTGCTTTCGCCGTAAAGCCTTTTTGAAATCTGAAAACGCTGTGATATTGCCAAGAAGCAGAGCTTTTGATGACTATGAAACACTTGTATATTGATGCATGTGTTTAATAATTCAACTTTAGGATTTTGAATTTGGCGCCTTGCATTTCACCTGGTAGTGTCGGGAGTGGGGCGCTAGCGCCCCAGCGCATCTTGCTGCTCCTGAAGAAGTTAAGTCTTTATTGAAGACTCATCTCTTCAGTATGTCCTATGAGTGAGTGTAGTCTGGCTCCGCCACGGCACAACCCAAGGGGGGAGATCTTGTGGGCTATACTCGACCTTGTCTCAGGATGGTAAGTTGGTGGTTGGAGATATCCCTCTAGTGGTGTGGGGGCTGTGCTTCGGCAGAGTGGGTGGGGTTATATCCTGCCTGTTTGGCCCTGTCCGGGGGTATCGTCGGACGGGGCCACAGTGTCTCACGACCCCTCCTGTCTCAGCCTACAGTATTTATGTTGCAGTGGTTTATGTGTCGGGGGGCTAGAGTCCGTCTGTTAAATCTGGAGTATTTTTCCTCTCTTATCCGGTGTCCTGTGTGAATTTATGTATGCTCTCTCTAATTATCTCTCTTTTTCTCTCTTTCTTTCTCTCTCTCTCTCTCTCTGAGGACCTGATCATTAGGACCATTCCTCAAGGCCTACCTGGCCTGATGACTCCTTGATGTCCCCAGTCCACCTGGCCGTGCTGCTTCTCCAGTTTCAACTGTTCTGCCTGTTTTATGAACATATTAAAACCTTGTCCATGTTCTGTTATAATCTGCACCCAGCACAGCCAGAAGAGGACTGGCCACCCCTCAGCCTGGTTCCTCTCTAGGTTTCTTCCTACGTTCTGGCCTTTCTAGGGAATTCTTCATAACCACCGTGCTTGTACACCTGCATTGCTTGCTATTTGGGGTTTTAGGCTGGGTTTCTGTACAGCACTCTGTGACATCAGCTGATGTAAGAATGGCTTTATAAATACATTTGATCTTCCCGAGTCCTTATCATGATATTTCTCAACTTTCTAGACAAAGAGAGTGATGCGGAAAGCCAGGGCTAAGGGCAAGGTGATGAACGGGGACCAAGAGATCATGACTTTGGTCGCCAGCTGTACAGTGTTTCCTCCGACACATTGGTGCGGCTGGCTTCTGGGTTCAGCGAGCAGTGTGTCAAGAAGCAGTGCGGCTTGGCAGGGTCATATTTCGGAGGACGCATGGCTCGAGCTTCGCCTCTCTCGAATCCGGGAGTTGCAGCGATGGGACGAGACTGTAACTACTAATTGGATATCATGAATTTGGGGAGAAAAATGGGTAAAAGTACCACAAAAACAGTAAAATCTGAGAATTGATGAGGGAAGTAAAACCAGGAATTATTTGCTCTTAAAACTTCTTTGGGAGCAGTGCATGAGGTGACCGTTTTGGAGAGCCTGGCGTGCCCAAAGTAAAATGCCTCCCATTCAGGCCCAGAAAATAGGATATGCATATATTTAGTACCGTTGGATAGGAAACACTCTGACTTTTCCAAAACTGTTAACCATGTGTCTGTGAGTGAAACAGAACGCATATGGCAGGCAAAACCCTGAGGAATTTCTGTCCTGGAAAAAGTGATTTTGACACATTGCTCATTTGGGAACCCCTCCCCTATTGAAAATGACCATATAAGGGCATATGAATGCAGTACACGTCGCTTCCTTATGATGTCAACAGCCTCGAGATGGTGTATTTTTTCCATTTTGGATGAATTAGACCAGAGAAAACGACCAAACAAGTGAGTCCCCTCTTGATGACAACAGTACCCAGCGCGCGCGCCCGAGAAGTCACGGAGTTTCTTTTTTACCGTCGTTATCGATCAGTTTATATTCCGGCTGATTTATAATAGTAAATATACGTAAAAGTGTTCCTAAGGATACATTTAAAACTATGTTTGATTGTTCTTGGACAAGTTTATAGGTATAAGATGAACGAGTTCGCGCCGCGTTTCAATGGACTAGTGGAGGCTGTAGTTTCTGATTATAACGCGCTAACCAAATGGAGGATTTATGGATAAAATACGTTACTTTTTCTAACAAAAGAACCATGGATTGTCTTCGTTGGACACTTAGGATGACCTCAGCAGAAGTTCTTCAACAGGTAATTGATTTGTTTTCGCTGTGAAATGTGTTATGTGTGTGCCATGATGGCTAATCGATACATGGCTATTGGAAAAATATGTGAGGTGCTAGCCTCAAACAATGAAATGTGCTGCTTTCGCCGTAAAGCCTTTTTGAAATCTGACAACGCTGTGATATTGCCAAGAAACAGAGCTTTTGATGAGTATGGAACACTTGTATATTGGTGGATGTTTAATAATTCAACTTTGGGATTTTGAATTTGGCGCTTTACATTTTCCCTGGTAGTGTCGGGACGAGCCCGCTAGCGACCCACTGGGCCACCTTTCCACTTCAATGGCTGCAAACCGCTTAACAAGGCTGAAACAGTCCTTCTATGACCAAGGTTAAATGCCCAGTAAATTGCTGGCCTGGCACATTAAGAAGCTAAATTCAGACAGCGTCATTAATGCAATTTATAATTTACAAGGACAATTATCAATGGATCCTGTAGAAATAAACCAAACATTTGCTTCCTACTACAACACACTTTACAGTTGTGAATCTCCTGAGAACTTATATAATCAGACATCATTTTTTTTTATTTAGATTTTCCCTCTATTTCAGAAGATACAAAATTGGATCTGGAGAAGGAATTGGACGATGTTGAAGGGAGGTAAAGCTCCCAATAGATATTCATAAGACATTTAAGGCCAAACTTCTAGGTCAATGTTTGGATACTGTATGTATGCTGAATCCTTTCAGCAAAGTTCCTTCCTCTCCTCTCTAAGGAGTGATTTAATCACTCTTATTCTGAAACCTGATCAATCCCCATCGAAATGTGAAAGTTACAGACCGTGCTCCCATATCAAATACACAAAGACCAAAATGGCTTCGTGTGAGGAGAGTGCTAATCATATTGTATATGTGAAGGGTCCCTGATACTGCAACGTAACTGGGACAAAACAACAAAACGAACGAGACCGATGCTCGCAACATAGACAAAACACTTTAGCTATGCATAAACAATAACCCACAAACCCCTAGTGCAAAATACAAACATATATATGGTTCCCAATTAGAGGTAACGACCCTCAGCTGCCTCTAATTGGGAACCATTACACCAATATAGAAATAGAGAACCTAGAACAGAAAAAACCCTACACCAAAACAAAACTAAACACGCCAGCCTGTCTTCTCAGGCCTGGACGTGACATTGATTAATAACTTTGGTCAGTTTTCTGAGTTTAAAGTTAATAAAACCTAATGTTCCATTTGTACAGCATCCATTTGTGAATACAGAACAAGGTTTTACATATCTTGGTATTACAATCACACCAGAAAATAGCTCCTTGAGTTCAACAAATTCTGAACCATTGGTAACGAGTGTAACAGAAAACATCAACAGATGGACATCATTATAGCCTGTATATAGTACTGGTACAGATGGAAATCATTATAGCCTGTATATAGTACTGGTACAGATGGACATCATTATAGCCTGTATATAGTACTGGTACAGATGGACATCATTATAGCCTGTATATAGTACTGGTACAGATGGACATCAATATAGCCTGTATATAGTACTGGTACAGATGGACATCATTATAGCCTGTATCTAGTACTGGTACAGATGGACATCATTATAGCCTGTATATAGTACTGGTACAGATCGACATCAATATAGCCTGTATATAGTACTGGTACAGATGGACATCAATATAGCCTGTATATAGTACTGGTACAGATGGACATCATTATAGCCTGTATATACTACTGGTACAGATGGAAATCATTATAGCCTGTATATAGTACTGGTACAATACATATCTACCCAAATGTCTTGATCTATTTCAATCAATTCCTCTGACTCCATCACCTTTATTTTTCCCAAAGATCAAAAATATACTCTCAAATTATATCTGGAGCAACAGAAAACCAAGGCACTTTATTTTCCCTATGACAGACAACTTCCAAATGGTATTACTGGGCTGCCCAATTGAGGGACGCAATGTTCTGGTTCTCCAAGGTATCTTAGTTACCCTGGCTGCAGACTGAAATTTTGTCCACAAATGGCTTATCTTCGGATGGATATTTGTACTCTGCTCCCTTTAAGAAACTAAAAATGAATACTACTAATCCCTTTGTTAAAAGCACCCTAACTACAGTGCATTCGGAAAGTACTCCTTCCATTTTTCCATATTTTGTTACGTTCCATCATTATTCTTCAATGGATTAAATAAAAAAATTTCCCTCATCAATCTACATACAACACAATGACGATGCAAAAATAGGTTTTTAGATTTGTTTTGCAAATGTATTAAAAATAAAAACAGATACCTTATTTACATAAGTATTCAACGAGCTTCAATGCCATACAACACTCTTTCCGTGGCCTCCAACTGCTTTTAAATGCTAGTAAAACTAAATGCATGCTCTTCAACCGATAGCTGCCCGCACCCGCCTGTCCGACTAGCATCACTACTCTGGACGGTTCTGACTTAGAATATGTGGACAACTACAAATACCTAGGTGTCTGGTTAGACTGTAAACTCTCCTTCCAGACTCACATGAAGCATCTCCGATCCAAAATAAAATTTAGAATCTGCTTCCTATTTCGCAACAAAGCCTCCTTCACTCATGTTGCCAAACATACCCTCGTAAAACTGACTATCCTACCGATCCTTGACTTGGGCGATGTCATTTACAAAATAGCCTCCAACACTCTACTCAGCAAACTGGATGTAGTCTATCACAGTGCCAACTGTTTGGTCACCAAAGCCCCATATACTACCCACCACTGCGACCTGTATGCTCTCATTGGCTGGCCCTCGCTACATATTCATCGCCAAACCCACTGGCTCCAGGTCATCTATAAGTCTTTGCTAGGTAAAGCCCCGCTGTATCTCAGCTCACTGGTCACCATAGCAACACCCACCCGTAGCACGTGCTCCAGCAGGTATATTTCACTGGTCATCCCCAAAGCCAACACCTCCTTTGGCCGCCTTTCCTTCCAATTCTCTGCTGCCAATGACTGGAACGAATTGCAAAAATCACTAAAGCTGGAGACTTATACAGTGAGGGGAAAAAGTATTTGATCCCCCTGCTGATTTTGTACGTTTGCCCACTGACAAAGAAATGATCAGTCTATAATTTTAATGGTAGGTTTATTTGAACAGTGAGAGACAGAATAACAACAAAACAATCCAGAAAAACTCTGCTTTCGCCATAAAGCCTTTTGTAAATCTGACAACGGAGTTACATTTTGAATGCTGTAACACACTTGTATTTCTATGAATGTTTAATATTACGATTTTTTATTTTGAATTTGGCAATTTCACCGGATGTTGTCGCAGGCAGTCCACCGATCCCTTAGAAGTTAATGGAAGACGTTTGGAGCCACCAAGACTCTTCCTAGCTTGGTGTCCGGCCAAACTGAGCAATGGGGGAGAAGGGCCTTGATCAGGGAGGTGGCCAAAAACCTGATGGTCACTATGACAGAGATCCAGAGTTCCTCTGTGGAGATGGGAGACCCTTCCAGAAGGACAATCATCTCTGCAGCACTCCACCAATCAGGCATTTATGGTAGAGTGGCCAGACGGAAACCACTCCTCAGTAAAAGGCACATGACAGCCTGCTTAGAGTTTGCCAAAAGGCACCTAAAGGACTCAGACCATGAGAAACAAGATTATCTGGTCTGATGAAATCAAGATTGAACTCTTTGGTCTGAATGTCAAGCGTCACCTCTGGAGGAAACCCGGCACCATTCCTACGGTGATGCATGGTGGTGGCAGCATCATGCTGTGGGGGGTGTTTTTCAGAGGCAGGGACTGGGAGACTAGTCAGGTTCGAGGGAAAGATTAACAGAGTAAAGGACAGAGAGATTCTTGATGAAAACCTGCTCCAGAGCGCTCAGGTCCTCAGACTTGGGTGAAGGTTGACCATCCAACAGGACAAAGACCCTAAGCACACAACCCATCGGCGCCAGTATGTGATGGCGCCGATGGGTAGGGCTGCCGTCTTATCGGCCCTCAACCAATCATGCTATTTTGTTTGTTTTTTGGCGTTTTTCGTCTTAATGTTGCTGCTACCGTCTCCTATGACCGAAAAAGAGCTTCTAAACATCAGAACTGGGATTGTTCACCTCAAACTGGATGAAGAGTTTTTCTTCAATGTGCCAGACGCGATGGATATACTGTTGACATCCGACCAGGCCCCGATCCCTGTGATTTGCTGGAGAAGAAAACTGAGATTTCGGGGGCAAAAGATCAGGGTTCCTTGTGAGGACCAGGCGACGAGTGGCAAATCTGCCCTTGCCCTCCGTTCTGCTAGCTAACGTTTAATCGCTAGCAAATAAATGGGATGAACTGAAAGCACATACTGTATATCCTACCAACGGGAAATTAAAAACGGTAATATTTTATGGTTTACCGAGTCGTGGATGAACGGCGAAAGGAAGAACATAGAGCTGGCGGTTAATACACTCTATCAGCAAGACAGAACAGCAGCCTCTGGTAAGACGCGGGGCCTATGCATTTATGTAAACAACAGCTCGTGCACGATATCTAAGGAAGTCTCAAAGTTTTGCTCGCCTGAGGTTGAGTATCTTATGATAAGCTGTAGACCACACTATTTACCCAGAGAGTTTTCATCTGTATTTTTAGTAGCTGTCTACAAACCACCACAGAGCGAGGTTGAAACTAAAAACCGCACTAAATGAGCTGTATTCCGCCATAAGCAAACAGCAAAACGCTCATCCAGAGTCCGCATTCCTAGTGGCCGGTGACTTTAATGCAGGGAAACTAAAATTTGTTTAACCGAATTTCTATCAACATGTTAAACGTGCAACCACCTCTACTCCACACACAGAGACGCGTACAAAGCTCTCCTTCGCCCTCCATTTGGCAAATGTGACCATAACTCTATCCTCCTGATTCCTGCTTACAAGCTAAAATTAAAGCAGGAAGCACCAGTGACTCGGTCTATAAAAAAAGTGGTCAGATGAAGCAGATGCTAAACTACAGGACTGTTTTGCTAGCACAGACTGGAATATGTTCCGGGATTCCTCCAATGGCATTGAGGAGTACACCACATCAGTCACTGGCTTCATCAATAAGTGCATAGAGGACGTCATCCCCACAGTGACCGTACGTACATACCCCAACCAGAAGCCATGGATTACAGGCAAAATTCTCACTGAGCTATAGGGTACAGCCGCCGCTTTCAAGGAGCGGGACTCTAACCCGGGAAGCTTATAAGGAATCCCGCTATGCCCTCCGACAAACCATCAAACAGGCAAAGCATCAATACACGTCAAGCCTGCCTCTTGAAAAATGTACCTATATACCAAAAAATAAAGCCCCAGAGTTTTTAAATTTTTGCAAACAGGTGATATTATAGAAGCATTAGAAATATGTATGTTCTCTATATTTTGATGTGAATATTGGCTATAGTAATCTGCATTATCTGCAACTACATAGTATGTATTGATTATTGGAAATGTGAGCACTTAATGTTGGGTTGTTGGAAATGTGAGGATGGTTGTTGGAAATGTGAGGACTTAATGTTGGGTTGTTGTCATTTATGTTTTTGTCTTTGGTTTGGGGGTGGGGGTTGAAAAATAAGAAAATGGTATTTCTTTTGGGGGTTGAAAAATTCGAAAATGGTATTTCTTTAACTGTTGATTTTCCTATTTGGAACTAATAAATACATGTGTGTTATAAATGATTTCATATGATTTAAATGTTCAATGATGACTAAATGAATTATACTTCTGAGATAATGATATAAACAATAACTAACAGTATTTTTATAAAGGGCTTGAATGTGTGTGCTTAAGAAAGTAGTAACTTATGACCACTGTGAAACTGATAAGAGGAAGAAGGTCTCTCCACCCAGGGAGGGGAAAACACTGTTGGGCTTGTAATAAGATTGTGAAACATGTTGCAGGACAAGATAATAAATGTATGTTTTGGAGTAGACGAGGAGGGACATTTATGACGCTATGTGAGACTATATAAACAAATGTGCATTGTATCATCGAGAGCTCGCATGAATAAACATTTTGACATTTGACTATTGTGTGGACTGGGCCTCTGTTTGTCTCATTTCAACCAGTATCTTACAAATTCTGGGTAACAGACAGAGTTGTTTAATTGAAGTTCAGTTTATGAACATTGAGCACAAAATTTCCATAACAATTTGTAAAAATATATATATACGTATATAGCCCTTTGTAATGTGCACGCTAATAATCAGGAATCAGTTACAGGGAGTGAATTTAATAAATAAAGGAACATGGAACAAAACAAGAATCACAAGTAGCGTACAGACATGAAATATATAAACAGAATCAATAACACCTGAGGAAGGAACCAAAGGGAGTGACAGATATAGGGGAGGTAATCAGGAAGGTGATGGCGACCAGGTGAGTCTCATGAGGCGCAAGTACGCTTAACGATGGCGGCAGGTGTGCGTAATAATGAATAAGCTGGTGACGTCGAGCGCCGGAATGGAGGAGCGGGAGTAGACCTGACACTCTTTTAATGCAAAACACAGCAGAAAATCGGAAAGGGAGATTCATTGGCGTTTCCTAGAACTTGAATGATGAATAATGCTGATTATTCTAGAGCAGGAACTTTGGTCTTTCCTGTCTCTTCTGTCCTGTTCTGTTCTGTCCTGTTCTACTCTGTTCTGTTATACTCTGTTCTGTCCTGTTCTACTCTGTTCTGTTCTACTCTGTTCTGTCCTGTTCTACTCTGTTCTGTTCTGTTCTACTCTGTTCTGTTATACTCTGTTCTGTTCTGTTCTGTTATGCTCTGTTATGTTCTACTCTGTTCTGTTATGTTCTGTTCTGTTATGGTCTGTTCTGTTCTACTCTGTTCTGTTCTACTCTGTTCTGTTCTTCTCTGTTCTGTTCTGTCCTGTTCTACTCTGTTATGTTCTGTTATGCTCTGTTCAGCTCTGTTCTGTTCAGCTCTGTTCTGTTCTGCTCTGCTCTGTTCTGCTCTGTTCTGTTCAGCTCTGTTCTGTTCTGTTCAGCTCTGTTCTGTTCTGTTCTGTTCAGCTCTGTTCTGTTCTGTTCAGTTCAGCTCTGTTCTGTTCAGCTCTGTTCTGTTCTGTTCTGTTATGCTTTGTTCTGTTCTGTTCTGTTATGCTCTGTTCTGTTCTACTCTGTTCTACTCTGTTCTGTTCTACTCTGTTCTGTTCTACTCTGTTCTGTTCTGTTCTACTCTGTTCTGTTATGTTCTGTCCTGTTCTACTCTGTTCTGTTCTGTTCTACTCTGTTCTGTTCTGTTCTGTTATGCTCTGTTCAGCTCTGTTCTGTTATGCTCTGTTCTGTTATGCTCTGTTCTGTTATGTTCTGTTCTGTCCTGTTCTACTCTGTTCTGTTCTACTCTGTTCTGTTCTACTCTGTTCTGTTCTGTTATGCGCTGTTCTACTCTGTTCTGTTCTACTCTGTTCTGTTCTACTCTGTTATGTTCTGTTCTGTTATGTTCTGCTATGTTATGTTATGTTATGCTCTGTTATGCTCTGTTTTGCTCTGTTCAGCTCTGTTCTGTTCAGCTCTGTTCTGCTCTGTTTTGCTCTGTTCAGCTCTGTTCTGTTCAGCTCTGTTCTGTTCAGCTCTGTTCTGCTCTGTTTTGCTCTGTTCAGCTCTGTTCTGTTCAGCTCTGTTCTGCTCTGTTTTGCTCTGTTCAGCTCTGTTCTGTTCAGCTCTGATCTGTTCTGTTATGCTCTGTTCTGTTCTGTTATGTTATGCTCTGTTCTGTTCTGTTATGCTCTGTTCTGTTATGCTCTGTTCTGTTCAGCTCTGTTCTGTTCAGCTCTGTTCTGCTCTGTTCTGTTCTGTTGTGCTCTGTTATGCTCTGTTCTGTTCTGTTATGCCCTGTTCTGTTCTGTTCTGTTCTGTTGTGCTCTGTTCTGTTCCGTGCCTCTGAACCTTGCATTATAGAGATTAAGCAATTTCATCTGTGAGTAAAGGATTGTCGGCGGTGGGCGCTCTGTGTCGTTGAAATGTTTTGTAACCCGTTTACCTGGAAAGGATTTATCTCTCAAATGAAGAGAGGACAGGAAAGGACAGGACAGGAGAGGACAAGACAGGACAAAATGGAGGGAAAGGACAAGAGACAGGACCAGACATGACAGGACAGAAAGGACAGGACAGGAAGGACAGGAAGGACCGGACATAAAGGACAGGAGGCAGTACAGAAAGGACAGGGCAGGACATAAAGGACAGGGCAGGACATAAAGCACAGGGCAGTACATAAAACACAGGGCAGGACAGAAAGGACAGGAGGCAGGACATAAAGGACAGGGCAGGACATAAAGGACAGGAGGCAGGACATAAAGGACAGGGCAGGACATAAAGGACAGGGCAGGACATAAAGGACAGGAGGCAGGACATAAAGGACAGGGCAGGACATAAAGGACAGAACATAAAGGACAGGACAGGACATAAAGGACAGGAGGCAGGACATAAAGGACAGGGCAGGACATAAAGGACAGGGCAGGACATAAAGGACAGGAGGCAGGACATAAAGGACAGGGCAGGACATAAAGGACAGGACATAAAGGACAGGACAGGACATAAAGGACAGGGCAGGACATAAAAGAGAGGGCAGGAGGTGCGCTCCG
Source organism: Brachymystax lenok tsinlingensis (assembly GCA_030435695.1). Taxonomy (NCBI): domain Eukaryota; kingdom Metazoa; phylum Chordata; class Actinopteri; order Salmoniformes; family Salmonidae; genus Brachymystax; species Brachymystax lenok. The sequence continues at coordinate 5,840,768 of CM059804.1, read as the reverse complement.
ATATACAGCATCATCAGGGTTATAACCACACCGTGTGCTGAGGATGAATGATACAGTACAGTGTAGAGGCGTGTGAAAGGTCCAGAGGTCTCAGGGTAATAAGTAACGATACATACTTCTGTTCCAGTGCCTTTTTTGTCCTATTACTCACAATCCCCATCCCAAAGTACATAGATGATTTAGAATTTACAGGAAACCACAACGGCATCACCACAGCCATAACTCCCTGACAGTAAGTACATCTACAGTTACCGTTCTATTATCTACTTAGCAGGTCATCAAAACGTTTCACATGTGTAAAGGAGCATGTATTTTAGTTCAGACCTCATATTTACAGCATCTTTATGAATCAGGTTACAACGTCATTAACCACATGAATCCTCTATTCATTAACCAGATTAGACGTGGATGCCGTTGACAAAAGAAAATAGAATCTCACTGTTGAGGAGTGAAGCTCCGTCACAGTGTAAAAAAAACAACTTCTGGTAGATTATCAGAACAACAAGCATGCTCTAAACTCTAAAGGTATTAGGGGTCCTAACTGTAAAAACGAATACTTACTCAGATGAATCTATGAAGTATATTACGAGCGCTCCGATGCTGAGGGCAAAGACAAGCACCACCTGAAAAAGGAGAGAAAGGTAAGAGGAAAGGTTGGTCTCTAAGCATTGCACTATTAAAACACAGAGAGACCATCTAGTGCAGGGGTTTCCCCGAACTCTGTTCTGCCACCCCCTGGGTGCACATTTAGGTGTTTGCCCCTTAGCACTACACAAGCTGATTCAAATAACAAAAAACTGGATGATGAGTCAGTGACTTGAACCAGCTGTGTAGCGCTAAAGGGGGGGGGGGACCCTGGTCTAATGCATTCACCGCGGTGATGTTATCAAGTAGCACACTGACAGGTAACATTTAGTGTAAAGGTCCCAGTAATTAGCCCGTTCTGGGCATATCGCATTCACCGAGGTAGATCATATGTTTATTAAGGCCAAGGATAAATAATTCATAGCTGCCACTGTCAAGAGTATAGGCAGTAGTTACACATCACAGTATAGGTAGTAGTTACTCATCACATCACAGTATAGGTAGTAGTTACACATCACAGTATAGGTAGTAGTTACACATCACATCACAGTATAGGTAGTAGCTACACATCACATCACAGTATAGGTAGTAGTTACACATCACAGTATAGGTAGTAGTTACACACCACATCACAGTATAGGTAGTAGTTACACATCACATCACAGTATAGGTAGTAGCTACACATCACATCACAGTATAGGTAGTAGTTACACACCACAGTATAGGTAGTAGTTACACATCACATCACAGTATAGGTAGAGAGAGGGGAGGTGACAGTAACAGGCAGTGAGACAAGGGGAGGTGACAGTAACAGGCATTGACACAAGGGGAGGTGACAGTAACAGGCAGTGACACAAGGGGAGGTGACAGTAACAGGCAGTGACACAAGGGGAGGTGACAGTAACAGGCAGTGAGACAAGGGGAGGTGACAGTAACAGGCAGTGAGACAAGGGGAGGTGACAGTAACAGGCAATGAGACAAGGGGAGGTGACAGTAACAGGCAGTGAGACAAGGGGAGGTGACAGTAACAGGCAATGAGACAAGGGGAGGTGACAGTAACAGGCAATGAGACACGGAGAGGTGACAGTATCAGACACTGAGACAAGGGGAGAAGACAGTAACAGACAGTGAGACAAGGGGAGGTGACAGTAACAGGCAGTGACACAAGGGGAGGTGACAGTAACAGACAGTGAGACAAGGGGAGAAGACAGTAACAGACAGTGAGACAAGGGGAGGTGACAGTAACAGGCAGTGAGACAAGGGGAGGTGACAGTAACAGGCAATGAGACAAGGGGAGGTGACAGTAACAGGCAATGAGACACGGAGAGGTGACAGTATCAGACACTGAGACAAGGGGAGAAGACAGTAACAGACAGTGAGACAAGGGGAGGTGACAGTAACAGGCAGTGACACAAGGGGAGGTGACAGTAACAGACAGTGAGACAAGGGGAGAAGACAGTAACAGACAGTGAGACAAGGGGAGGTGACAGTAACAGGCAGTGAGACAAGGGGAGGTGACAGTAACAGGCAGTGAGACAAGGGGAGGTGACAGTAACAGACAGTGAGACAAGGGGAGGTGACAGTAACAGACAGTGAGACAAGGGGAGGTGACAGTAACAGGCAGTGACACAAGGGGAGGTGACAATGTAGCTCACTAGAGTTTCTACAGGAAGAGAGGGAGAGTAGAAATAGTGATGCAGCGAATCCCTGATCCTAGTCACAGAGCTACAGTATCACAACAACAACCCTGAACCTAGTCACAGAGCTACAGTATCACAACAACAACCCTGAGCCTAGTCACAGAGCTACAGTATCACAACAACAACCCTGAGCCTAGTCACAGAGCTACAGTATCATAACAACAACCCTGAGCCTAGTCACAGAGCTACAGTATCACAACAACAACCCTGATCCTAGTCACAGAGCTACAGTATCACAACAACAACCCTGAGCCTAGTCACAGAGCTACAGTATCACAACAACAACCCTGATCCTAGTCACAGAGCTACAGTATCACAACAACAACCCTGATCCTAGTCACAGAGCTACAGTATCACAACAACAACCCTGATCCTAGTCACAGAGCTACAGTATCACAACAACAACCCTGAGCCTAGTCACAGAGCTACAGTATCACAACAACAACCCTGAGCCTAGTCACAGAGCTACAGTATCACAACAACAACCCTGATCCTAGTCACAGAGCTACAGTATCACAACAACAACCCTGAGCCTAGTCACAGAGCTACAGTATCACAACAACAACCCTGAGCCTAGTCACAGAGCTACAGTATCACAACAACAACCCTGAGCCTAGTCACAGAGCTACAGTATCACAACAACAACCCTGAACCTAGTCACAGAGCTACAGTATCACAACAACAACCCTGATCCCAAAAGGCACCCTATTCCCTATACTGCATATTTTGACCACACTTCAGTGCTCTATACAGGGTGCCATTAGGGATGCAGCCTGTGAGTGGCCTTCAGTAAACTGACTGAGAAAGCAGTTAACTGCAGTTAAATAAGGCCAAGAGTTGGATATCATTTTAGGGCACTCTCTTCTTTATTAAGTAGTCCGTTGGCAGGACAACAGGGGAGAAGGAAATCAACTTGAGACTGCAGCTTCTATTTTTTCGTATCTTTTTTCCCCCCCTAATTTATGAAATACTCCACACGACATCAAACGTTATTAAAAAAAAAAGCCCATAAGGGACAATTATAGTCATCTTTTTTCATCTTCTTCTTCTAAAAAATAAAAGGAGTAGGGCAGTCCCACAGTTTATTAGATAGGAGGATAGGAGGAGAGGTGTGGTGGAATAGCAGTGGGTTGGATTCAAACCCACACTCACACAGGACATGTAGGCTACATGTAATTCTGAAGGCAGCGGCTTTCAGTTCACCAGTCCACAATACTAAGAATATTATAATTGTTACAAAATGAACGACCCAAATCCCTCAAAATTAAAACCCCAGTGCATGTAATGTGGTCCGGCCAGGACGCCACTGTACTGTAATCCTGAGAAGCACAGATGAGAATATTATCAGAGGTTAACTCCTCTCACAGAGGCAGCATCCACACCTGGGTTCAAAAAAGGTATTCAGAGGTCTTCAAACACTTTTGAGATTTTGCTTAAAGTAGAACTGGCTTCGTTTTAACTATTTTGCAGATGTAAAACAAGCAGACAATCATATCAGTAAAAAAAATATTAAATTCTCAGTTTATGGTACAAAAAAAACAACTTTAACTTCAGGTTTAAAAAAATAGGTTTTATCTGACAAACAACTATATGACATAGAGTAAGGTAGTGTTGTCAGAATAGATGGATGCAGTTCAATGCATGATTAATATAATTCACCAATATATCGCTCGGTAGTCCAACAAATATTGCTATCAAGTTGTAAATCACAGCTGGACTGGTACATTGTTTGCTGCCTCTATTCAGGATGCACTGTTTCAGTTTAAATGACTCAATATTTTAGGCCAAAATGGATGAATGTAGCTAAGGCTGGGAATGTCAATACAATCAAACTAGCGAGGGCAATGATCGCCAGTCAGTCATAACGTGGCTAAGAGGCTAGCGTATTTCTAATTATGTAGCAAGCTAAAACACGGAGACTAACGTTAGCTAGAGAGCTAGCTGCTAGGATGATGTCATGTCATGTCATTGGAGGAGTGGGTAAATGACTGACCTTTTCCCCTCATATTGGTTTTCGACGACTCAACACAGCTAAAGATGCAGGTGTCATTTGGTTAGCTAGCAATAACTTGAAAGACTGTTATCCAATTAGCATATCCTTAGCGTTTGCAAAATCCCATTGGCTATCTACTCCGATTTCAGCGCACTCCTGTTAGAGTGTGCCAGAGCGCAGAATAACTGAACAGCTGCTGAATATATATATATATATATCTGTATCTCTCTCTGTATCTCTCTCTGTGTATCTCTCTGTGTATCTCCTCTCTGTATCTCTCTGTATCTCTCTCTGTATCTCTCTCTCTGTCTCTCTACCTCTGTATCTCTATCTTTATCTCTCTTTGTATCTCTCTCTGTATCTCTCTCTCTGTATCTCTCTCTCTGTATCTCTATGTTTGTATATCTCTGTTTGGAAGATGTCTGGAAAAATCCCATACAGATGATGTACATGAGAATGGGTCATGGGCCTCGCTTTGAAGATAACACAGTGCCACCGACGCTCCAAAGGACTGTGGGCTCTCGTTCTCCGTGCCCAACGTGAGTAAAACTTTTAACTTCTTAGGGAGCGGTGGGGCGCTATACTACTACCACTCCCGACACTACCAGGTGAAATGCAAGGCGCCAAATTCAAAATCCAAAATTTGAATTATTAAACATCCACCAATATACAAGTGTTTCATAGTCATCAAAAGCTCTGCTTCTTGGCAATATCACAGCGCTGTCAGATTTCAAAAAGGCTTTACGGCGAAAGCACCACATTTGATTGTTTGAGGGTAGCACCTAACATATTTTTCCCATTACCATGAATTCATAAGCTATCACGGTTCACACAACACATTTCACAGCGAAAACAAATCAATTACCTTTTGAAGAACTTCTGCTGAGGGCTTCCCAAGTGTCCAACGAAGACAATCCATGGTTCTTTTGTTAGAAAAAGTAAAGTATTATATCCATAAATCTCTGTTTGGTTGGCGCGTTATAATGAGAAAATAGAGCGTTGACTCCTCCATTGAAACGTGAAGAGAACTCGTTCAATTTATACCTATAAACTTGTCCAAGAACAATCAAACATAAGCGTATTAACCCTTGCAAGGCTGCCGGCCCAGACGGCACTTCATGATGACAGAAGTGAGTGCTATGGGGCGATAGTAAAAATATCGCCCCATAGCACTCACTTCTGTCATCATGAAGTGCTTTGAGATGCTAGTTAAGGATCATATCACCTCTACCTTACCCTAGACCCACTTCAATTTGCTTACCGCCCCAATAGAGTCACAGACGATGCCCTCTCTCATCTGGACAAGAGGAATACCTATGTAAGAATGCAGTTCATTGACTATATCTCAGCATTCAACACCATAGTACCCTCCAAGCTCATCATTAAGCTCGGGGCTCTGGGACTGAACCCCGTGCAACTGGATCTTGGACTTCCTGACGGGCCGCCCCCACGTGGTGAAGGTAGGAAACAACACCTCCACTGTGCTGATCCTCAACACAGGGGCCCCACAAGGGTGCGTGCTCAGCAAGTTCTCCAAGTACTCCCTGTTCACCCACGAGTGCGTGGCCATGCACACCTCCAACTCAATCATCAAGTTTGCAGACAACACAACAGTAGTAGGCCTGAATGCCAACAATGATGTGACAGCCTACAGGGAGGAGGTGAGGGCCCTGGCAAAAATAACCTCTCTCTCAACGTCAACAAAACAAAGGAACTGATTGTGGACAACAGGAAACATCAGACGGAGCACGCCCCCATCCACATCGACGGGACCGCAATGGAGAAGGTGGAAAGCTTCAAGTTCCTTGGCGTACACATCACTGACAATCTGAAATGATCCAACTTCAGGATAATGAAGAAATGTGTCTTTGCCTCTAAGAGCCTCAGAAACTTCTACAGATGCACAATTGAGAGCATCCGGTCGGGCTGTATCACCGCCTGATACGGCAAGTGCACCGCCCGCAACCGCAGGGCTCTCCAGAGGGTGGTACGGGGGCACACTGCCTGCCCTCCAGGAAACCTACAGCACCCGATGTCACAGGAAGGTCAAAAAGATCATCAATGACAGCAACTTGTCACGTCTACTCCCTCTCCTCCTCTCTGGTGTTCGTTGTTGCCAGTATACTCATCGTTAGGCGCACCTGCGCTTCATGAGACTCACCTTGACTCCATCCCCTTCCTGATTACTTCCCCTATATCTGTCACTCCCGTTGGTTCATTCCCCAGGCGTTACTCACTCTGTTTATGTGTTTCATGTCTGTACGCTTGTTTCTTGTTTTGTACTATGTTCTATTTATTATTACATTTGCACTCCCTGTACTTGCTTCCCGACTCCCAGTGTACACGTTATAGATTAACGCCTCACCAAAGGAAAGCAACGCCTCACCAAAGGAAAGCAAATAATTCTTTTTTTTATTTTATTTTTTACTGCTACGTCGGGTCCAAGGGCGGCTGCCCAAGCAACTGGGGATGCCTCAGCTGGTTCGACAGGTTCTCAAGCCTCCGTTGGCACGTCAGGCTTCGATTGACGAAGCTACCGGGGATGCCTCAGCTGGATCGACAGGTTCTCAAGCCTTTGTTGGCTCGTCAGTCTTTCATGCCTCAGCTGGCTCATCGGGATCCCATGCCTCGGTTGGGTCGTCAGATTCCCATGCCTCAGCTGGTTGACTGGTTCCCACACCTCAGTTGACTCTACAGGCTCCCACGCCTCAACTGGCTCCACAGGTTCCCGCGCCTAAGATGTCTCTACAGTTCTCGCGCCTTAGCAGAAATTATTGGCTTGGTACATAGGTCGGCGTCCTGCGGCTAGAGCCGTTGCGGCTAGAGCCATTGGCGCTCGTTGTCGCCAGTTTACTCATTATTACGCACACCTGCAACCATCGTTAGGCGCATCTGCGCCTCATGAGACTCACCTGGACTCCGTCACCTTCCTGATTACCTCCCCTATATCTGTCACTCCCTTTGGTTCCTTCTGTCACGACCTTCTTTAGGGACGGACCAAGACGCAGCGATGCTTCCAGTATACATACTTTAACGTAACGTAACTGGCAAAACAATAAACAAACAAAGATCGTAACAACAGTGTGGCTAAACAGGCGCACACACACATACTAGATAACAATGACCCACAAAACCCCAGTGAAAAACACACAAAAAAACATATATATGGTTCCCAATTAGAGGTAACGACAATCAGCTGCCTCTAATTGGGAACCATTAACCCAACATAGAAATATATAAACTAGAACAAAAACCCTCCTAAACAAAACACAACTAAACACGCCAGCCTGCTAACTCAGGCCTAGACGTGACACCTTCCTCAGGCGTTACAGAAGGCGAGGTCAGTACAGGTGCAACAAAGCTGGGACGTATCTACGTATCTCTCTGTATCTCTCTCTGTATATATCTCTGTATCTTTCTCTGTATCTCTCTCTGTATCTCTCCCTGGATCTCTCTCTGTATCTCTCTCTGTATCTCTCTCTGTATCTCTCTCTATATCTCTCTGTATCTCTCTCTGTATCTCTCTGTATCTCTCTCTGTATCTCTCAGTATCTCTCTCTGTATCTCTCTTTATCTCTCTCTGTATATCTCAGTATCTCTCTATGTATCTCTCTCTGTATCTCTCTGTATCTCTCTCTGTATCTCTCTCTGTATCTCTCTGTATCTCTCTGTATCTCTCTCTGTATCTCTCTCTCTGTTTCTCTCTCTGTATCTCTCTCTCTCTCTCTCTCTCTCTCTCTCTCTGTATCTGTATCTCTCTCTGTCTCTCTCTGTATCTCTCGTTGTATCTCTCTCTGTATCTCTCTCTGTATCTCTCTCTGGATCACTCTGTATCTCTCTCTGTATCTCTCTCTGTATCTCTCTGTATCTCCGTCTCTGTTTCTCTCTCTGTATCTCTCTCTGTATCTCTCTCAATATCTCTCTGTATCTCTCTCTGGATCTCTCTCTGGATCTCTCTCTGGATCTCTCTCTGTATCTCTCGTTGTATCTCTCTCTATATCTCTCTGTATCTCTCTCTGTATCTCTCTGGATCTCTCTCTGTCTCTCTTTGTATCTCTCTCTGTATCTCTCTGGATCTCTCTCTGGATCTCTCTCTGTCTCTCTCTCTGTCTCTCTCTCTGTATCTCTCTCTCTGTTTCTCTCTCTGTCTCTCTCTGTATCTCTCTCTCTGTATCTCTCTCGGTATCTCTCTCTGTATCTCTCTGTATCTCTCTCTGTCTCTGTATCTCTCTCTGTATCTCTCTCTGTGGATCTCTCTCTGTCTCTCTCTCTGTCTCTCTCTCTATCTCTCTCTGTATCTCTCTCTGTATCTCTCTCTGTATCTCTCTCTGTCTCTCTCTGTTTCTCTCTCTGTATCTCTCTCTGTTTCTCTCTCTGTATATTTCTGTATCTGTATCTGTATCTCTCTCTATATCTCTCTCGGTATCTCTCTCTGTATCTCTCTCTGTATCTCTCTCTTCTCTCTACCTCTGGATCTCTATGTTTGTATTTCTCTGTTTGGAAGATGTCTGGAAAAGTCCAATACAGATGGTGTACATGAGAATGGGTCATGGTCCTGTAAACTAAACAAGCTAAACACCACTTTGAAGATAACACAGTGCCATCGACGCTCCAAAGGACTGTGGGCTCTCGTTCTCTGTGGCCGATGTGAGTAAAACGTTGAAGCGTATTAACCCTTGCAAGGCTGCCGGCCCAGACGGCATCCCTAGCCCCGTAGCTAGATAACTAGCTGCTAGGAGGATGTCATGCCATTGGAGGAGTGGTAACTGAAATAAATGACTATCGCCCCATAGCACTCACTTCTGTCATCATGAAGTGCTTTGAGATGCTAGTTAAGGATCATATCACCTCTCCCTTACCTGATACCCTAGACCCACTTCAATTTGCTTACCGCCCAAATAGGTTCACAGAGGATGCAATCGCCATCGTACTGCACACTGCCTTATCCCATCTGGACAAGAGGAATACCTATGTAAGAATGAAGTTCATTGACTATATCTCAGCATTCAACACCATAGTACCCTCCAAGCTCATCATTAAGCTCGGGACCCTGGGACTGAACCCCGTGCAACTGGATCTTGGACTTCCTGACAGGCTGCCGCCAGGTGGTGAAGGTAGGAAACAACACCTCCACTGTGCTGATCCCCACAAGGGTGCGTGCTCAGCAAGTTCTCCAAGTACTCCCTGTTCACCCATGACTGCGTGGCCGTGCACGCCTCCAACTCAATCATCAAGTTTGCAGACAACACAACAGAAGTAGGCCTGATTGCCAACAATGACGTGACAGCCTACAGGGAGGAGGTGAGGGCCCTGGCAAAAATAACCTCTCTCTCAACGTCAACAAAACAAAGGAACTGATCGTGGACTTCAGGAAACATCAGAGGGAGCACGCCCCCATCCACATCGACGGGACCGCAATGGAGAAGGTCGAAAGCTTCAAGTTCCTTGACGTACACATCACTGACAATCTGAAATGATCCAACCACACAGACAGTATGGTAAAGAAGGCGCAACAGCGCCTCTTCAACTTCAGGATGATGAAGAAATGTGTCTGTGCCTCTAAAAGCCTCAGAAACTTCTACAGAAGCACAATTGAGAGCATCCGGTCGGGCTGTATCACCGCCTGATACGGCAAGTTCACCGCCCTCAACCGCAGGGCTCTCCAGAGGGTGGTACGGGGGCACACTGCCTGCCCCAAAGGAAACCTACAGCACCCGATGTCACAGGAAGGTCAAAAAGATCATCAATGACAGCAACTTGTCACATCTACTCCCGCTCCTCCTCTCTGGTGTTCGTTGTTGCCAGTATACTCATCATTAGGTGCACCTGCGCTTCATGAGACTCACCTGGACTCCATCCCCTTCCTGATTACTTCCCCTATATCTGTCACTCCCGTTGGTTCATTCCCCAGGCGTTACTCACTCTGTTTATGTGTTTCATGTCTGTACGCTTGTTTCTTGTTTTGTACTATGTTCTATTTATTATTACATTTGCACTCCCTGTACTTGCTTCCCGACTCCCAGTGTACACGTTATAGATTAACGCCTCACCAAAGGAAAGCAAATAATTCTTTTTTTGATTTTATTTTTTACTGCTACGTCGGGTCCAAGGGTGGCTGCCCAAGCAACTGGGGATGCCTCAGCTGGTTCGACAGGTTCTCAAGCCTCCGTTGGCACGTCAGGCTTCGATTGACGACGCTACCGGGGATGCCTCAGCTGGATCGACAGGTTCTCAAGCCTTTGTTGGCTCGTCAGTCTTTCATGCCTCAGCTGGCTCATCGGGATCCCATGCCTCGGTTGGGTCGTCAGCTGGTTGACTGGTTCCCACACCTCAGTTGACTCTACAGGCTCCCACGCCTCAACTGGCTCCACAGGTTCCCGCGTCTAAGATGGCTCTACAGTTCTCACGCCTTAGCAGAAATTATTGGCCTGGTACATAGGTCGGCGTCCTGCGGCTAGAGCCGTTGCGGCTAGAGCCATTGGCGCTCGTTGTCGCCAGTTTACTCATTATTACGCACACCTGCAAACATCGTTAGGCGCATCTGCGCCTCATGAGACTCACCTGGACTCCGTCACCTTCCTGATTACCTCCCCTATATCTGTCACTCCCTTTGGTTCCTTCTGTCACGACCTTCTTTAGGGACGGACCAAGACGCAGCGATGCTTCCAGTATACATACTTTAACGTAACGTAACTGGCAAAACAATAAACAAACAAAGATCGTAACAACAGTGTGGCTAAACAGGCGCACACACACATACTAGATAACAATGACCCACAAAACCCCAGTGAAAAACACACAAAAAAACATATATATGGTTCCCAATTAGAGGTAACGACAATCAGCTGCCTCTAATTGGGAACCATTAACCCAACATAGAAATATATAAACTAGAACAAAAACCCTCCTAAACAAAACACAACTAAACACGCCAGCCTGCTAACTCAGCCCTGGACGTGACACCTTCCTCAGGCGTTATTGATTCTGTTTAAATGTTTCATGTCTGTACGCTACACGTGTTTCTTGTTTTGTTCCATGTTCCTTTATATATTAAATTCACTCCCTGTACTTGCTTCCCGATTCTTAGAGTACACGTTACACAACGACCCGAGCCACGGGCAGTTCACCCCGCTATCATCCAGAAGGCGAGGTCAGTACAGGTGCAACAAAGCTGGGACATAGAGACTGAAAAACAGCTTCTATCTCAAGGCCATCAGACTGTTAAATAGTCATCACTAGCCGACTACCACCTGGTTACTAAACCCTGCACCTTAGAGGCTGCTGTCCTATGTACATAGACATGGAATCACTGGTCACTTTAAAAATGGAACACTAGTCACTTGAATAATGTTTACATACTGCTTTACTCATTTCATATGTATACACTGTATTCTCAATGTATTCTATTCTACTGTATTTTAATCAATGCCACTCCGACATTACTTGTCCTGATATTTATATATTTATTAATTCCATTCTTTTACTTTGAGATGTGTGTATTGTTGTATATTGTTAGATACTACTGCACTGTTGGAGCTAGGAACACAAGCATTTCGAAACTCCCTCAATAACATCTGCTAAACACGTGTATGTGACCAATAACATTTAATTTGATTTAAATTATGTTGTACGTTAATGAGAAAAGACAGAAAGATAACCGAAAAACAGTGCCATGCTATTCTATAGTTCATTCACTGTTTAACTAGGGTGAGTAACTAAAGTAGAAGCCTACAGTATGAACGGACAGAAAAAACATCCTTCCCTGACTGCTTAACCCTCAGCTGTATCCCTCCCTAGACCATTCTCTCATTCGGATCCTTACCCTGACTGCTTAACCCTCAGGGACAGTACACCCGCACTGACATCACATCCCGGAGTGACAAAAATCACAAACTTATTGAACTCCTCCTACAGTACAATAGTATTACCAGCACTCAACACTGACACCACAGCTACTTCAGGGAACTAGCCTGTAGTCCTCAGGCACTAAACATGCCTACTACAGGGAACTAGCCTGTAGCCCTCAGTCACTAAACATGCCTACTACAGGGAACTAGCCTGTAGCTCTCAGTCACTAAACATGCCTACTACAGGGAACTAGCCTGTAGCACTCAGTCACTAAACATGCCTACTACAGGGAACTAGCCTGTAGCCCCCAGTCACTAAACATGCCTACTACAGGGAACTAGCCTGTAGCCCCCAGTCACTAAACATGCCTACTACAGGGAACTAGCCTGTAGCCCTCAGTCACTAAACATGCCTACTACAGGGAACTAGCCTGTAGCCCCCAGTCACTAAACATGCCTACTACAGGGAACTAGGCCTGTAGCCCCAGTCACTAAACATGCCTACTACAGGGAACTAGCCTGTAGCCCTCAGTCACTAAACGTGCCTACTACAGGGAACTAGCCTGTAGCCCTCAGTCACTAAACGTGCCTACTACAGAGAACTAGCCTGTAGCCCTCAGTCACTAAACATGCCTACTACAGGGAACTAGCCTGCAGCCCTCAGTCACTAAACATGCCTACTACAGGGAACTAGCCTGTAGCCCTCAGTCACTAAACATGCCTACTACAGGGAACTAGCCTGCAGCCCTCAGTCACTAAACATGCCTACTACAGGGAACTAGCCTGTAGCCCCCAGTCACTAAACATGCCTACTACAGGGAACTAGCCTGTAGCCCTCAGTCAACTAAACATGCCTACTACAGGGAACTAGCCTGTAGCCCCCAGTCACTAAACATGCCTACTACAGGGAACTAGCCTGTAGCCCTCAGTCAACTAAACATGCCTACTACAGGGAACTAGCCTGTAGCCCCCAGTCACTAAACATGCCTACTACAGGGAACTAGCCTGTAGCCCTCAGTCACTAAACGTGCCTACTACAGGGAACTAGCCTGTAGCCCTCAGTCACTAAACATGCCTACTACAGGGAACTAGCCTGTAGCCCCCAGTCACTAAACATGCCTACTACAGGGAACTAGCCTGTAGCCCCCAGTCACTAAACATGCCTACTACAGGGAACTAGCCTGTAGCCCTCAGTCACTAAACATGCCTACTACAGGGAACTAGCCTGTAGCCCTCAGTCACTAAACATGCCTACTACAGGGAACTGGCCTGTAGCCCTCAGTCACTAAACATGCCTACTACAGGGAACTGGCCTGTAGCCCCAGTCACTAAACATGCCTACTACAGGGAACTAGCCTGTAGCCCCCAGTCACTAAACATGCCTACTACAGGAACTAGCCTGTAGCCCTCAGTCACTAAACATGCCTACTACAGGGAACTAGCCTGTAGCCCTCAGTCACTAAACATGCCTACTACAGGGAACTAGCCTGTAGCCCCCAGTCACTAAACATGCCTACTACAGGGAACTAGCCTGTAGCCCCCAGTCACTAAACATGCCTACTACAGGAGCAGGAGCCGGCATGTACTGGGCTCATGATGCGCACTGGCACTCTGGTGCGGGGAGCAGGAACGGGCCGTACTGGACTCATGACGCACACTGGGACTCTGGTGCGGGGAGCAGGAATGGGCCGTACTGGGCTCATGAAGCGCACTGGCACTCTGGTGCGGGGAGCAGGAACGGGCCGTATTGGGCTCATGACGCGCACTGGGACTCTGGTGCGGGGAACCCTGTGCCCGTGCTGGGTCCACGACGGGCACAGGGATCCTGGAGCGTGGAGCAGGGACAGGACGTGCTGGGTCCACGACGGGCACAGGGATCCTGGAGCGTGGAGCAGGGACGGGACGTGCTGGGTCCACAACGGGCACAGGGATCCTGGAGCGTGGAGCAGGGACAGGACGTGCTGGGTCCACGACGGGCACAGGATCCTGGAGCGTGGAGCAGGGACTGGACGTGCTGGGTCCACGACGGGCACAGGGATCCTGGAGCGTGGAGCAGGGAGCAGGGACAGGACATGCTGGGTCCACGACGGGCACAGGGATCCTGGAGCGTGGAGCAGGGACTGGACGTGCTGGGTCCACGACGGGCACAGGGATCCTGGAGAGTGGAGCAGGGACAGGACGTGCTGGGTCCACGACGGGCACAGGGATCCTGGAGCATGGAGCAGGGACAGGACGTGCTGGGTCCACGACGGGCACAGGGATCCTGGAGCGTGGAGCAGGGACAGGACGTGCTGGACTCTCTAAGCGCACAGGGGGCCTGGTGAGGCGGAGCCGGAACAGGACGTGCTGGACTCTCTAAGCGCACAGGGGGCCTGGTGCGCGGAGCCGGAACAGGACGTACTGGGCTGTGGATGCGAACCGGAGACCCCACACGCAGAACCGGTGCAGGATATCTCGGTCCCAGAAGGTGTACTGGAGACCTAGCGCGCAGAGCCGGCACCACTCTTCCAGGTAACACTCTTACCCTCCCCTGGCAGATGAGTGGAGCTGGAATCTCACGCACCGGGCTCTGGACACGCACCGGAGACACGGCACGCAGAACCGGTGCAGGATATCCTGGTTCAAGGAGGCGCACCGGAGACCAGGAACGCTGAGTCGGCACCACTCTTCCAGGCTGCACACTCACCCTCCCCTGACTGATGAGTGACGCTGGAATCTCTCGCACCGGGCTGTGAACGCGCTCTGGAGACACTGTGCGCAAAACTGCATAGCACGGCGTCTTACCAGTGTGACGCTCCCTCCGACGCTCCCTCCAGAGAACACGAGGAGTTGGCTCAGGAGTCCATCCTGAACCGGCCAAACTCCTCGTGTGCCCCCCCAAAAAGGTTTTTTGGGGCTGCCTTTCCGGCTCAGCCCTCGCTACTCTTTTCTCCCTGGGGTGACGATGCTCCGCCGTCTTCTCCCAAGGTCCCTTACCAGCCAAAATCTCCTCCCAAATCCAGGACCCCTTTCCAACCAAGTCCAGAACTCCCGGGTCTCTCGCTGCTTGGTCTTTTCATGGTGGGTTATTCTGTCACGATCTCCGTGAGTGACAGACCAAGGCGCAGCGAAGTATCCAGTATACATGCTTTATTTACACACGTAACTGGGACAAAACCACAAAACGAACGAAAACGAAGATCATAACAATAACATAGAGTGAAACACAAAGCTATGCTCAAACAATAACCCACAAACCCTTAGTGCAAACTACAAACATATATATGGTTCCCAATTAGAGGTAACGACACTCAGCTGCCTCTAATTGGGAACCATTACCCCAACATAGAAATGGATAACCTAGAACGGAAAAAACCCTACACCAAAACAAAAACAAAACACGCCAGCCTGTCTTCTCAGGCCTGGACGTGACACAAAGTCCACTAGCCTTACAGTATGTTATTACATATTAATTTGTAGTATTCTAAAACTATCGATACATCTGTTGTCGTGGTAATTCTAAACATAAGTTGAGAGACTGATCTGCTAAATCAGTTCTGTTATACTCACAGACATTATCTTAACAGTTTTAGAAACGTCAGAGTGTTTCCTACCCAATAGTACTGATTATGTGCATATCCTAGTTTCTGGGCCTGATTGGCAGGCATTTTACTTTGGGCACGTCAGACAGGCGAAAATTCGGAAAATGGGACCCTAGCCCTAAGGTGTTATTGACAAAGATTGGGGAAATTGAGGGTCAAGCAAATGCGGAGGGAGTCGAAAAGAGAACACCAAAGGCTGTTGTATAAAACACCTGTTTCTGGATTACATCTTCAAACTAAAGGCAACCATGGCATCCATGACAGAGAGGGAGAAGCGTTCTTCCATGTATACAAGTAAGAGTCTAGCTACATTTTCAGATATTGTACATTTCTATTTTAGTCAGAATGTCGTTTTCATTTTAAGTTAAAGCGTACTATTAGCTAGCTAACATTGAACCTAGTTGGTTAGCTTTAGCTACTTGCAGATTCATGCATTCTGCAGCAATACGCCATTCCATCTGGTTTGCGCTTAATGGGACTATCATTTGTTTTTTAACAGGACAATGACCCAAAACACACCTCCAGGCTGTGTAAGGGCTATTTGACCAAGAAGGAAAGTGGTGGAGTGCTGCATCAGATGACCTAGCCTCCACAATCACCCAACCTCAACCCAATTGAGATGGTTTGGGATGAGATGGAGCACAGAGTGAAGGAAAAGCAGCCAACAAATGCTCAGCATATGTGGGAACTCCTTCAACACTGTTGGAAAAGTATTCCTAATGAAGCTGGATTCGTAATGTTTAGGCTGTTACAAATGTACTGATATAAGTGGATACACGTAGCATTCTGGCAAATCTTAGACAAAACAACTTAGTTGTGTCTGTTGTTCACACGCGTATCTGCCTTCTCATTGGCTAGAATGGTCCCAGCTGATCTTGCCTCCTCCCACCTACCTTCCATCTTTGAGGACATGTATTGTACTTTTGGTGGAGACCAACTTCAGAGCTGCGCAATTTGCGGCCATTTCGGCGATGCAGGTGGTGATTCTACTTCTTTCCGCTGCATTATTTTTCTTGACCGCTGGGACACTTTTTTTGCCTTTGAATACAGTGTGAACTGGCAGAGTAAGCCCATGGGTTGTTGCATCCCCTCGTCTTAGCTGTAGGAACACGCCTACCGTTTTCGTCATACTGTAGGAACACCTGTATGTGCATACCTGGGTTCAGATACATTCAACACTCAAAGTGCCCTCAAAACTCATCACTAAGCTAAGGACCCTGGGACTAAACACCTCCCTCTGCAACAAGATCCTGGCCTTCCTGACAGGCCGCCCCCAGGTGGTGAGGGTAGGAAACAACACATCCGCCACGCTGATCCTCAACACGGGGGCCCCTTAGCGGTGCGTGCTTATTCCCCTTCTGTACTCCCTGTTCAGCCACAAATGCGTAGCCGCGCATGACTCCAACACCATCATTAACAGTGGTAGGCCTGATCACCGACAACGATGAGACAGCCAATAGGGAGGAGGTCAGAGACCTGGCAGTGTGGTGCCAGGACAACAACCTCTTCCTCAATGTCAGAAAGACAAAGGAGCTGATCGTGGACTACAGGAAACTGAGGGTTGAGCACGCCCCTATTCACATCTACAGGGGTGTAGTGGAGTGCTTCAAGTGCCTCGGTGTCCACTATGGATCTATCATGGTGCACACACACCAACACAGTCGTTAAGAGGGCATGACAACGCCTCTTCGAAAGGTTCTACAGCTGCACCATTTGAGAGCATCTTGACTGGCTGCATTATCGCTTAGTATGGCAAATGCTTGGCAACCAACCGCAAGGCACTACAGAGGCTAGTGCGTACGACCCACTACATCACTGAGGCCGAGCTCCCGGCCATCGAGGACCTCTATACCAGATGGTGTCAGACAAAGGCCCTAAACGTGGTCAAAGACTCCAGCCACCCAAGTCATAGACTGTTCTCTCTGCTACCGCATGGCAAGCGGTACCGATGCACCAAGTCTGGAACCAACAGACCCTGAACAGCTTCTACCCCCTTAAGCTGACATCTGGAATTGTTTTAAGATGGTCATTTAGCTTTTTTGATTAGGGATTTTTAGCACCCCTTTAATTATCCCCAAGAATATATTTAAAAAGTATTTGATACATGTGGTCTCGACTACTATAGCACAGAGAAACGCATTGAATAATACATTCATAAATGGCAAAAAAGAAAGGTTTTGAAGCATTTGTCTAGAAGATATAAGAAAGTTCAGGAAATATTTTAGTTTTTTTTACACATACAGTATCTAACCCATTTTTGGGGTAGGCACAAAACCACCTTCATACCTCCATTCATTTTTTTTACCTGTTCTGTTTTTCTTCAAATGAGCAAAACAGAGAACACCACCGTGTTTGTGAGAATCTCCTCTTTCCACAGCGGGGTCACCTTAGTTTGTAGCACAAATGGTTGGGACGCTACAACCAGCAGTGTGGCATGCACACATACAGTACAGCAGTGGCATCAGCTGCTTGCCTATCTCTCTCAATGGAGCTTGTTGGAGAAAAACAGTAATAGACCACTGACAACTGAAATATGAAAATGTCAAATTTGCCTCTCTGTCTGTCTGTACCTCTTGATTATATTCTTTGGATTTTGACTTGGGGAATCAGTCAAAGAAATGATCATCTGTTTTCGACCCGAAAAGAGGCTTCAGGCGTTGTTCATTATGAAACACTGTGTGGACGGTTGTGCCATCACAACGACCGACGGAAAGTCTGGTTAATACACACAAATAGAACCAGATAGGGATTATTTTGGTTTGTAGCCATAGCGAAACCCTTTTTGGTGCTATATGGAACCTTTTTTTAGAAGGTTCTATAAAGAACCATGCTCATAAGGTTCTAAATGGAACCTGTATGGTGCTATTAAGAATTGTAGAACCTTCATGAAGAACAGATCTCTAAACTACCTTCCTCAATCTCAAAGGTTCATTGCACATCCTTTTGAAGAAACAAACAGCGTTCTGTATTCTGGTTAGACATATTATATTGTTACAATTTCATAGGTTTTATTATGCAATTTGTATTTTTTTAACCTTTATTTAACTAGGCAAGTCAGTTAAGAACAAATTCTTATTTACAATTGCAGCCTAGAAACAGTGGGTTAACTGCCTTGTTCAGGGGCAGAACGACAGATTTTTACCTTGTCAGCTCGGGGATTCAATCTTGCAACCATTCGGCTACTGGCTCAACACTACCTGCCGCCCTAACTGACAAGATGAATCAAGTGAACCACCTCAGCTGGGGCTCCCTGAGGAGAGAATTGAGAACCACTGATTTAGTCAACTGTTCTCATACGTGAGTCTTTCACAAGACACCCTCGCCAACCATTGTCAAATATAATATTTACTAGCATAAATACAACAGATTAGATTAAATGGAATGACACTCTCACTCACTGGCACTGAGCAAACCATGCCCCAAAATAGTCTAACAGTGGAAAGAACCCTTTTTCTGAACTGTAAAGAACCACTGAAGGACTCTTTGGGTAAGTATAGTTCCACATAGAACCATCACCCTTCCCAAAGAACCCTTGAGAAACCCTCTTTTCTTAGTGTGTACTATATATGTATATACAACCTGCATACTAATAAGGCCTCTAACAACACAATAACACTCCCATCCTCTCTACAGGCCTGGCTAGCATCCCAAATGACACCCTATTCCCTATGTAGTGCACTACTTTTGACCATAGTACTGAAAAGGGACTATGGCACCATTTGGGACTTACACCCTGGATTACTCAAACATTATTTTTATATTACCAACACAGCATGTGTTTCACAAACATCTTATTTCACCCAAACCTAGCAATCTGCCAGGAGGGAACATTGGAAACACAGGAGGGAACTTATACTCAAGTCACTCCGGAATCTTCATCTACATTCTAGAATCTTCATAATCACACAAAGAAAATGGAAGGCAGGGCAGGAACTTGGCAAGCACGTACCAATTCAGTAAATGAGATACTTAATATTCTTTAACACCCATGCCAACACTAAAGTAACTTTGATACAAAGTGCCATTGCTACCATAAATAAATCCCTAATGGAACTTCTATAATAAAATGTTGCCTCAGTCCTAATTCCCTACTCCCCATCCTTACCCACCCAAGCCGGTCTTAGCAGGAGAGCTGTGTTTTTCATCACAACATTATCCTCCCTAATGCACAGCAGCCCTAATAATGAGTTTGCTGTCAGCTTGATGCATGCCATTTATCTTTTCCATTCATCTTCCACACAGAGAACTGAGAGACAGAGAGAGAGAGAGAAAGAGAGAGAGAGAGAGAGAGAGAGAGAGAGAGAGAGAGAGAGAGAGAGAGAACAAGAGAGAGAGCGAACAAGAGAGAGAGAGAGAGAGAGAGAGAGAGAGAGAGAGAGAGAGAGAGAGAGAGAGAGAGAACAAGAGTACAAGATAACAAGAGAACAAGAGAGAGAGGAGAGAAAAAAAATGACACAATGGACACAAGGCCAAGAGAATCTCTAGCCCCAGTTATACCTGGTACTAAGATGTGTCTGTTGTCCTGATCTTTTCCACACTGATTCTGCCCACATTTGTCGACAGGTGTAGACGATCAAAAGACGCATTGTAATCTGATTGTGATCAGATCATCCTGACCAGGTAGTCGAAGACGCATCTTCTACGGATATCCTTGAATGTAAACTAAGAATAAATCTCAAAACAATCACACCGGATAGTTTGTTATTTATTTCCTCTTTATTTAACCAGGTAGTTCTATCTGATGTCATAATACTGTTTATTTCACCTTTATTTAACCAGGTAGTTCTATCTGATGTCATAATACTGTTTATTTCACCTTTATTTAACCAGGTAGTTCTATCTGATGTCATAATACTGTTTATTTCCCCTTTATTTAATCAGGTAGTTCTATCTGATGTCATAATACAGGTAGGCCAGTTGAGAACAAGTTCTCATTTACAACTGCGACCTGGCCAAGAAAAAGCAAAGCAGTGTGACACAAACAACAACACAAAGTTACACGTGGAATAAACAAACATACAGTCAATAACACAATATTAAAAAAAGTCTATATACAGTGTGTGCAAATGAGGTAAGATACGGGAGGTAAGGCAATAAATAGGCCATAGTGGCGAAATAATTACAATTTAGCAATTCAACACTGGAGTGATAGATGTGCAGAAGATGGATGTGCAAGAAGAGATACTGGGGTGCAAAGGAGCAAAAATAATAATAATGTCACGTCCAGGCCTGGGTTAGCAGGCTGCCGTGTTATTTTGTGTTTTGTGTAGTAGGGGTTTATGTTCTAGGGGTTGTATTTCTATGTTGGGTTGATGGTTCCCAATTAGAGGCAGCTGTTTGTCGTTACCTCTAATTGGGAACCATATATATGTTCGTGCTTTTTACACTGGGGTTTTGTGGGTCATTATTTGGATTAATTATATTGGTATGTTGTGTGTGTGTGTGTGTGTGTGTGTGTGTGTGTGTGTGTGTGTGTGTGTGTGCGTGCGTGCGTGCGTGCGCGTGCGTCGCGTGCGTCGCGTCGCGTGCGTCGCGGCGTCGCGTGCGTCGCGTGCGTCGCGTCGCGTCGCGTCGCGTCGCGTCGCGTCGCGTCGCGTCGGCGTCGCGTCGCGTGCGTCGCGTCGTGCGTCGCGGCGCGTCGTGCGCGTCGCAGGCAGGCGTCGCGCAGGCGCGTCTGGCGTCAGCCAGCCAGCCAGCCAGCCAGCGTTACGATCTTTGTTTGTTTATTGTTTTGTCAGTTATATACATAATAAAAATATGTACACTGGAAACCTCGCTGCATCTTGGTCTGTCCCGTACGAAGATCGTGACAAATAATAACAGTATGGGGATGAGGTAGTTGGAAGGGCTATTTACAGATGGGCTATGTACAGGTGCAGGGGTTTGTGAGCTGCTCTGACAGCTGGTGCTTAATGTTAGTGAGGGAGATATGAGTCTCCAGCTTCAGTGATTTTTGCAATTCATTCCAGTCATTGGCAGCAGAGAACTGGAAGGAAAGGCTGCCAAAGGAGGAATTGGCTTTGGGGGTGACCAGTGAGATATACCTGCTAGAGCGCGTGCTACGGGTGGGTGCTGCTATGGTGACCAGTGAGCTGAGATAAGGCGGGGCTTTACCTAGCAAAGACTTATAGAGGACCTGGAGCCAGTGGGTTTGGCGACGAATATGAAGCGAGTGTCAGCCAACGAGAGCATACAGGTCGCAGTGATGGGTAGTATATGGGGCTTTGGTGACAAAACGGATGGCACTGTGATAGACTACATCCAATTTGCTGAGCAGAGGAGAGTGATTATGATCAAATAGCCATAGTAGCGTACTTGGCCACTGTTAAAACTGTAACTTAAACTGCAGCCAATTTGCTGTTGGAGTGTTGGAGACTATTTTGTAAATGACATCGCCGGAAGTCAAGGATCGGTAGGATGGTCAGTTTTACGAGGGTATGATTGGCAGCATGAGTGAAGGATGCTTTGTTGTGACATAGGAAGACGTTTCTAGATTTAATTTTGGATTGGAGATGCTTAATGTGAGTCTGGAAGGAGAGTCTACAGTCTAACCAGACACCTAGGCATTTGTAGATGTCCACGTATTCTAAGTCTGAACTGTCCAGAGTAGTGATGCTGGATGGGTGGGCAGGTGCTGGTAGCAACTGGTTGAAGAGCATGCATTTAGTTTTACTTGCATTTAAGAGCAGTTGGAGGCCACGGAATGAGAGTTGTATGGCATTGAAGCTCGTCTGGAGGTTAGTTAACACAGTGTCCAAAGAAGGGACAGAAGTATACAGAATGGTATCGTCTGCGTAGAGGTGGATCAGAGAATCACCAGCAGCAAGAGCGACATCATTGGTGTATACAGAGAAAAGAGTCGGCCCGAGAATTGAACCCTGTGGCACCCCCCATAGAGACTGCGAGAGGTCCGGACAACAGTCCCTCCGATTTGACACACTGAACTCTGTCTGAGAAGTAGTTGGTGAACCAGGTGTGGCAGTCATTTGAGAAACCAAGGCTGTTGAGTCTGCCGATAAGAATGTGGTGATTGACAGAGTCGAAAGCCTTGGCCACGTCTATGAATACAGCTGCACAGTATTGTCTCTTATCGATGGAGGTTATGATATCGTTTAGGACCTTGAGCGTGGCTGAGGTGCACCCATGACCAGCTCGGAAACCAGATTGCATAGCGGAGAAGGTACTGTGGGATTCGAAATGGTTGGTGATCTGTTTGTTAACTTGGCTTTCAAAGACCTTAGAAAGGCAGGGTAGGATAGATATAGGTCTGTAGCAGTTTGGGTCTAGAGTGTCTCCCCCTTTGAAGAGGAGGATGACCGCGGCAGCTTTCCAATCTTTGGGGATCTCAGACGATACGAAAGAGAGGTTGAACAGGCTAGTAATAGGGGTTGCAACAATTTCGGCTGATCATTTTAGAAAGAGAGGGTCCTGCTGATTTGTAGGGGTCCAGATTTTGCAGCAGCTCTTGCAGAACATCAGCTATCTGGATTTGGGTGAAGGAGAAATGGGGGAGGCTTGGGCAAGTTGCTGTGGGGGGTGCAGGGTTGTTGACCAGGGTATAGGTGGCCAGGTGGAAAGCATGGCCAGCCGTAGAAAAATGCTTATTGAAATTCTCAATTATCCTGGATTTATCAGTGGTGACAGTGTTTCCTAGCCTCAGTGCAGTGGTCAGCTGGGAGGAGGTGCTCTTATTCTTCATGGACTTTACAGTTTCCCAGAACTTTGAATAAAGATCATTAGAAACCAAGGGTCTACTGGTACTGTGGCACTGCCAACACCGCCTCCAGCTCTGAACAAAATGGACACATAGAAACAAAGATATTTATGAAGAGATATCGTCCCGAATGAGAGGAAAAGTGTTCTCCCGTTCCCACGTCCAAAATGTAATATTTTAAGAGGTCATAGGCTACAGAAAGGCCAACAACAGTAATATAATATAAACTGAAGTATAACAGTATTGGGGATGCATGGGATTATTATGGAGTGGCAGCAGAAGAGAGCAGTATAGCAAGTTAGCCTATAATGTGTAGGCCTAATGTTAAACCTGTAGCCTACCTTTAGGTCTAGTCAGAATGAGGGGTGTGCGGGTGGTGAATAGTCTATTTCAGTTACTACATCAGATATTAAAATAATATTATGATATTTTAACACAAGTGTATGTGACAAATAAAATGTGATTTGATTTGATTTACATATTTCTATTTTATTGTACACTTAATAAAAATATAAGCGCAGCATGTGAAGTGTAAATGTAAAGTCCCATGTTTCATGAGCTGAAATAAAAGATCCCAGAACTTTCATACAGACAAGAAACGTATTTCTCTCAAACTTTCATACAGACAAGAAACGTATTTCTCTCAAACTTTCATACAGACAAGAAACGTATTTCTCTCAAACTTTCATACAGACAAGAAACGTATTTCGCCAAGATAATCCATCCACCTGACAGGTGTGGCATATCAAGAAACTGATTAAACAGCATGATCATTACACAGGTGCACCTTGTGCTGGGGA
This sequence comes from Brachymystax lenok tsinlingensis, assembly GCA_030435695.1. NCBI lineage: Eukaryota > Metazoa > Chordata > Actinopteri > Salmoniformes > Salmonidae > Brachymystax > Brachymystax lenok. The sequence goes on along the minus strand of CM059804.1, from coordinate 5,816,548 downwards.
CAATAAATATGACATTTTGTCACACAACACAATGCCACATATGTCTCAAGTTTTGACGGAGAGTGCAATTGGCATGCTGACTGCAGGAACGTCCATCACAGCTGTTGTCAGATAATTGTATTTATTTCTCTACTATAAGGCGCTTCTGACGTTTTCTTTTTAGAATTTGGCAGTACATCCAACCGGACTCACAACCGCAGACCACGTGTATGGCGTTGTGGGGGTGAGCGGTTTCCCGATGTCAACATTGTGAACAGAGTGCCCCATGGTGGCGGTGGGGTTATGGTATGGGCAGGCATAAGCCTCGGAGAAAGAAAACATTAGCATTTTATCGATGGCAGTTTGAATACACAGAGACACTGTGACGAGATCCTGAGGCCCATTGTCGTGCCATTCATCTGCCGCCATCACCTCATGTTCCAGCATGATAATGCACAGCCCCATGTGGCAAGGATCTGTACACAATTCCTGGAAGCTGAAAATGTCCCAGTTCTTTCCTGGCTTTCATACTCAACAGACATGTCACCCATTGAGGACATTTGGGATGCTCTGGATTGACGTGTACGACAGAATGTTCCAGTTCCCGCCAATATCCAGCAACTTCGCACAGCCATTGAAGAAGAGTGGGGACAACATTCCACAGGGCCACAATCAACAGCCTGATCAACTCTATGTGAAGGAGATGTGTCGCACTGCATGAGGCAAATGGTGGTCACACCAGATACTGACTGGTTTTCTGATCCACGGCCCTACCTTTAAGGTCTCTGTGACCAACAGATGCGTATCTGTATTCCCAGTGATGTGAAATCCATAGACTAGGACCTAATAAATGTATTTCAATTGACTGATTTCCTCATGAACTGTAACTCAGTAAAATCCTAGAAATTGTTGCATGTTGCATTTTATATTTTGCTTCAGTGTACCATATATTATTTTCTGTGAATCTTTAGAGCATGTTCCAGCTATCAATAAATGAATAAATGTGTCTGAACTGATGTGTAAATGTGCATAGCTTTCTGTAAGCATGAGTCAGGCCACTAAGCTTCAATACGGGCCCTTTAGGTGCTCTGATTCATGCATTTTGATATAGGTTTGTATTGTTCCATCCACTGATCAATGATTTGGAGTAAATTAAACCACGTTTGTTTTCCCTCATGTCGCTTTCTCTCCTTTACTAAATACTAAAGGTTATTTACTACACAAGACCTGTTTAGATAATGTGTTGCACCACTGGGAGATGCACATTAAAGAAAAAAAATAAATAAATTTGACTAGGAAAGTCAGTTAATAACATATTCTTATTTTCAGTGACGGCCTAGGAACAGTGGGTTAACTGCCTTGTTCAGGGGCAGAACAACAGATTTTTTTACCTTGTCAGCTCGGGGATTCAACCTCGCAACCTTCCGGTTATAAGTCCAACGCTCTAACCACTAGGCTACTTGACCACTCTGGAGCTTACTCTGCAACTTAACCTGTTTCTACTGTGTGCATATAGGGTCTAAGTTTCATTTTTATTTATACTGTGTATTAATTGTATTTTGTACACACAACCAGATACTCAGCTCGTTTGTGTGGGGATGGGAGAGATTCTCTGAATATTTATTTTTGTAAGGCTGTGGACAGGTCGAAGGTTATCACGACAGTAGCCTGTTACGCCCAGTCTTAAGTCGTTGGATTACTAAAGTAGGCTGTGATGAAGAGAGTATAAAACTATTGACTATAAAAGTGTGATGTTTTCTGTCAATTTATACAGCTTGTGTCATAACGGGAGGTCCAAGGCAGGTTGGATTAATTTGCATATAGGGAGGGACCAGAGAAGCTGGTCACAATACGGACAATGTGGGCAGATAAGAGACACGTTTTATTACCATAGACTCAACAAAGCTCGATCAGATAGTGATCGGATCATCTTGATCGGATGACGACAACCACATGTTAATGCAAGGTGTAACCACGGCTAACGAGGGTAACCGACCGTGGGATTTGAACAGAAGCTAGCAGAAACTGAGCGTGCTTCTATTCTATTCTATTCTATTATTTTGTATTGTCTTGGCTTTGCTCTGTGACTGTGCAGTACCAGGAGCAGTAAAAAAATCAACATTTTAACTAGGCAAGTCAGTTAGGAACAAATTCTTATTTACACTGACGGCCTACAGTGGAACAGTGGGTTAAACTGCCTTGTTCAGGGGGCAGAACAACAGATTTTTACCTTGTCAGCTCAGGGATTCGATCCAACAACCTTTCGGTAACTGGCCCAACGCGCTAATCACTAGGCTACCTGCCACCCCAAAGTAAAACACTGAGGAAGTCTACTCTACAGGACGACCTAGGGTGCGTCCCAAATCGTACCCTTTTCTCTATATAGTGCACCACAGGTCCCATAGGGCTCTGGTCAAAAGTAGTACACTACAGTATACAGGGAATAGGGTGTTATTTGGGACGCAGCCCTAGATGGCTCATATTGGCAGGGTCACCCGTGCCACAGCCCTCTGACCTGCAGGTTCAGCCAATCACAGCTCTCAGTCCTGACCCTGTCACAATGCAATGATGACACTCTGACCCCACTCTAACAGCTGACACCCCTCTTCTCCAGTCCTCTATCCATGGTACCCTATTGCTTTACAGTGTACATGTTTTAAACAGGGCCCATAGGGTCAAAAGTAGTGCACTATATAGGGAATAGGATGTCATTTGGGATGCAGCCCAGTCAAAGAGGACTCTACAGTGGAGCTAAAGCAATACCATTTCAGTTTGGTACCAAGACTCAGTAAGTCCCTATAAAGCACAATGATATACTATATGCAAAGATACAAAAGATTTACACTAAGCACAAAGACATGCACAAAAATACTTATTACAACCAGACATCATCATGTGCATGGCTGTTCTAGCTCATCACAGCAGACTATAATGAACAATTAGAGTTGTCCCCAAATAAAACACATTTTAGTCGTGAGAGCTGTCTGTTCTTTTTTTTTTTAAACATGTATTTCTCCATATATAGACACACCCTATGTTTGAATACAATCAACTATGTAGGCTACTGAGCTTGTCTGGTACTTTAAAAAGCACTGCGAATAAAAAAATGAAGAGACACAAATTACTAAAGAGGATGCCAGAGATCAATATAGCCTAACCAGGAGAAAAAAAAACCTGTTCCCTACCATCCTCCTCCCACTGCTGCTGCTGCTGCTACTGGCCTTCAAAGATTCTGCCTTCATGCTCAAGAAGTTGCCAGTAATAGGCTACGCCGTCGGTCTGCAAACTTTTCCATTTGGAGTGCCAAGTAATCGTACCATTTCTACTGATCTGCTGTGCCAGTTTATGATTTTCAGATGCACATTTTCTCTGGAACAGTTTCATTTATAAATAAAGTCTTCATATGTCAAAATCAATGTCAATGTGGTTAATCAAAATTATATCTAAATTAAAATGATACAGACGTAAGAGTAGCTTTCATTGCCATTGTGTAAAAATAGCCGACGTAAAGCATAATAAAGAATGAAAAACTGCATTCCCGCAGGTATTACATTGGCTAAGCCTGTCTGCAAGGAACATTGGATCAACTATTGTATTAACTTGATCCAGAGCAAAGGTCTTGCTAGCAAACTTGCAATATTGTATCAAATATTCTGGGCCCTCAAGAGTTTCCATGCCAATGAGCTCCGGACAGGCAGACACAGCTGTAGGCTATTTGTGCAAGGGATAAGAACTAATCAGGTAGGCCTATTTTATGAGGTTTCCACTGGATCAGAGCATGACATTTTCTTTTTCCCCTTTTTCACACTGAGTGGTTATCTAAAGAGAGAGAGAGAGCTGGAAAGATTACACTGAGGAACTATTGTCATTGTAAAAACAGTACTTTGAGAAGCTCCACAATGATAGTGAGATAAGACAATCAAAAATAGGTAGACTAGTCTTACTTCTATAATGCGTAATCAGGGTGCGTGTCCTTTACTCAAGATTGATAGGAGCGCTCCAAACCCCCCAAAAAAAGACAATGAATAAAATGACGACTGGTTAATGCAATGAAATAAACCAAAAGTGTAGCCTCGGTGGTGCACTCTGCAAACAATGTGTGTCCACTCCTACAATGACAACGGTGAAACTGTAATATTAATATATTGATTGCATTAAAATATTTTACCAAACAAACTACTGGTGAACTACTGGTACTACTGGTGATACTGGTGTGCCAACCGCGCAGCCTCCCAATGAATTAGTCCACTCAGACAGGTGTGAATCAGACAGGCGTGAATCAGACAGGCGTGAATCAGAGAGGCGTGAATCAGACAGGCGTGAATCAGACAGGCGTGAATCAGACAGGCGTGAATCAGACAGGTGTCTCGTGCGCCATCATTTTTTTTTGTACATATATTTGACATTGCTCAACAACAACAAATCTTGGTCGAACAACAGCCTATCCTGTCAACTTTTGGCCGGGTGGTTTCTGGGTTTTGACCACTAGAGGCTCCCATTGTGTTCTTTTTATCTGGTCCTTTCTTTTCTTTTCCCCTTGTTTCCAGTTATTAATTGCACCTGTGCCTCGTTTCCCCTGTATGTATTTAAACCCTTAGTTTCCCTTAGTTCTTTGATCTGTGTTTATATGTTAGCACCTTGCCTCAGCTACGCTGTGAATATTTTGGTTGCTCCAGTTTGGACTCTCTTGTGGAACTTTGTTTTGGGTAACGTTTATTTTTTTGATTATTCTTTTGGGACTAATTTTGCTGTTTCTTCTTCCCTTGTGGATTTACCCTTTTGTCTTTGTGGATTACCTTTTTGCCTGGAGTACTTTCATTTTTTGCCTTTATTAAAATACACCATCTCTATTACGGCTGTGTCTGCCTCATCTTCTGCGTCCTGCTGACTACCTGTGGCTCAGTTCGTTAGGTGACTGGTTCTCACACCGGAGACCCGAGTTCACGACCTGGTCCTGACATATCCACCAAACAATGGACCTGTGGACTAAATGTGGTCAGCCCTAAATGAAGTGCTCCCTTCATTTCCTCTATATAGATTCAGTTGAAACCGTAAGACTGGATACAGACGCTCAGTTAGGCAACTCTTAACTTAACACTTTTTTACCAATAATTCTAAAATATATTATCTGTGATATGTCGGTTTGCTATTTGTTTCTATTTACTTTTTGCGATTTGAGGGTGATATAATATAATATTCAAACAAGAATGTACAACATGATGCAATGTGATAATATTGGTGAAATTAATACTTCAATGTCTCTCCCTGCATTACAGGATGACAACATACTCAATGTCTCTCCCTGCATTACAGGAACAGGAGGACAACATACTCAATGTATCTCCCTGCATTACAGGAACAGAGTGACAACATACTCAGTGTCTCTCCCTGCATTACAGGAACAGAGTGACAACATACTCAATGTCTCTCTCTGCATTACAGGAACAGGATGACAACATACTCAATGTCTCTCTCTGCATTACAGGAACAGGATGACAAACATACTCAATGTCTCTCCCTGCATTACAGGAACAGGATGACAACATACTCAATGTCTCTCCCTGCATTACAGGAAAAGAGTGACAACATACTAATACAAACACAGACAGACGGACACATGTCATATTATGTCTATATACAGTGTTGTAATGATGTGCACATAAATATGGGTTGTATTTACAATGGTGTTTGTTTTTCACTGGTTGCCCTTTTTCTTGTGGTAACAGGTCACACATCTTGCTGCTGTGATGGCACACTGTGGCATTTCACCTAATAGATATGGGAGTTTACTCAAATTCTTTGTGGGTCTGTGTAATCTGAGGGAAATATGTGTCTCCTAATATGGTCATACATTTGGCAGGAGGTTAGGAAGTGCAGCTCAGTTTACAACTAATTTTGTGGGCAGTGTGCACACAGCCTGTCTTCTTTTGAGAGCCAGTTCTGCCTACGGCAGCCTTTCTCAATAGCAAGGCTATGCTCACTAAGTCTGTACATAGTCAAAGTTTCCTTAATTTTGGTTCAGTCACAGTGGTCATGTATTCTGCCAATCTGTACTCTCTGTTTAGGGCCAAATAGCATTCTAGTTTGCTCTGTTATTTTGTTAATTCCTTAACACATTAGAAAGAATTATCTTTTCTCACGATTTGGTTGGGTCTGATTGTGTTGCTGTTCTGGGGCTCTGTGGGGTCTGTTTGTGTTTGTGAACAGAGCCCCAGGACCAGCTTGCTTAGGGGACTCTCCTCCAGGTTCATCTCTCTGTAGGTGATGGCTTTGTTTCGGAAGGTTTGGGAATCGGTTCCTTTTAGGTGGTTGTAGAATTGAACGTCTCTTTTCTGGATAATTAGTGGTTATCGGCCTAATTCTGCTCTGCATGCATTATTTGGTGTTTTATGTTGCACACTGAGGATATTTTTTCAGAATTCTGCATGCAGAGTCTCAATTTGGTGTTTGTCCCATTTTGTGAATTCTTGGTTGGTGAGTGGACCCCAGACCTCACAACCATAAAGGGCAATGGGTTCTATAACTGATTCAAGTATTTTTAGGTAGATCCTAATTGGTATGTCAGATTTTATGTTCCTATTGATGGCATAGAATGCCCTTCTTGCCTTGTCTCTCAGATTGTTCACAGCTTTGTGGAAGTTACCTGTGGTGCTGATGTTTATGCCGAGGTACGTATAGTTTTTTGTGTGCTCTAGGGCAACGGTGTCTAGATGGAATTTGTATATGTTGTCCTGGCAACTGGGCCATTTTTGCAACACCATTATTTTGGTCTTACTGAGATCTACTGTCAGGGCCCAGGTCTGTATCTTACTGTCAGGGCCCAGGTCTGTATCTTACTGTCAGGGCCCAGGTCTGTATCTTACTGTCAGGGCCCAGGTCTGACAGAATCTGTGCAGAAGATCTAGGTGCTGCTGTAGGCCCTCCTTGGTTGGGGACAGAAGCACCAGATCATCAGCAAACAGTAAGTATTAGACTTCAGATTCACAGACAAACAGTTGTTTTATTTTTGTCTATGACGTGATGCGCAAGACACGTGGGGGGTAAAATCTCTCTGCTGAGGAAAGAGGATTTCTCTCTCATCTTGTCAATGAAAGAAGATTATTATTCTGTCTGCCTGTGTTTGTATTCCATGGAGCCGTCGCCTCATCATCCTCTTTGTCCTGTATTTGAATGTTTACAGAATCACATATCCCTCTATAATAAGAGGATCCAATATTCAGTAATGCCTTTAAACAAACATGCACTGACAGTGGAAACGGAGTGGGCTGTAATTCTATGGAAATTAAATTATAAAAATAAATATATATACAACAGATCACAATTTTGATAGTACTTTATTTAGGATCCCAATTAGCCGACGCCAATGGCAACAGCTAGTCTCACTGGGTTCTGACACATAACAAAAAAATACATTACAGACATTTTTTTTTTTAAATGTATATACATTTAAACACACACACACAGATCAAGGATGAAAGACACCCTCTGTGATGTGTTGTTGTTGGGAGAACGCCGTCAGCAGTGGAGAGAGTTGAATGAAACCAGCGAGGGGGAAAAAAAGGAGGCAGCTGATGTTTCGTCTTCTGTGTTTGTGTTTTATGATGACCCAACACCCTCCATGGGCGGATATTTTATTTGATCAGCTTTTCAACAAGCCTAACATCTGCCCTTTTATATGAATATAAACCCAAACATTATCGTAATCTCACAGATTGACTGACATTATGGACAAATTGGCACAACAACGGAACCAAATGAAGAAAACACTTACACTTATTTAAAGCCATTTCACAGAAAACAAATCTCTGTAAAATAGTCAGGAGTTCTACAGGAGATATCTGGGAATTCTGTGTAGTTTTGTCCATGTACTGTATGTCCTGATTATACAAACACAACAAGTACCTTGCCAATATTTTAATACCTGTCACGACTTCAGCCGAAGTCGGTCCCTCTCCTTGTTCGGGCGGTTTTTGGCGGTCGACGTCACCGGCCTTCTAGCCGCCACCGATCCATTATTCATTTTCTGTTGGTTTTGTCTTCCCTTTTTACACACCTGGTTTCCATTCCCATGATAACATGTTCCTTATTTAACCCTCTGTTTCCGCCCCATGTTTTTGTGTGTGATTGTTTGTTGTAATTCGTTCCGTGGTTTTTTGTGTGATTTTATCACCACTCTTATGGATTATTTTGAGTAAACTATATGAATACTCAATTGTGTTGTCCTGCGCCTGACTCGGCCTCACTGGCATCACGGGGGAACCATTACAATACCTCTATAATGACTATTACAGAGAAGTATGAATGAGAAAACAACCGATAGATAACAAGCATTGACTTACTGTAAATCCTAAAACATACTGTAAATCCTAAAACGTACTGTAAATCCTAAAACATACTGTAAATCCTAAAATGTACTGTAAATCCTAAAACTGGAACACATCCGGTAAAGATGGTTTGTATTCTAACAGTTTTAGATATTACATATCCAAGACTGTAAATAGGCCAAACGCATGTACAACATTCAACAAAATCTTAAAATGCATTTTATTTTTTTAAATAAGTCAAAAATAACTGGCATACATTTCCTGACTGCTGGTGCCCAAATTCCAGTGCAGCTTGCTGGGTAAAGTGCTCACCAAATCAGACACAGGGAAATGATCTGGTGTAAGTAGTGTCCTGCCTACATGACGAGCCACTGATTAAAGGGAACAACCAAACACTCCAGAGGGAACAGCTTGGCCTGACAGAGACACACACCATTTAAAATCTCTCTCAGACACGCACTAGTCCTACCACAGAGATGTTATCTATTTGTATGTATCTAGTGCTACCAGCTCCTGATTGAAACAATGACAAACACTAGGAGTGACATGCTACTACAGATACCATTCTGCTATAGACGGACATAAATTGATACAAACATCACATTAAAATATTACATTTATTCTACATATGACCTGACCTACTTATGTGCCGAATTCAACAGGATGTCAAATCAACAAGTAGGCCATTTGAGACTCCTACTTTTCCATATGAGTGTCATGTGTTCAACGCGCCAGGGGAAAGGTTACTAGCATCTCTGCTGTGCTTTGGTGTATAAAGCTAATTGCTAGCCTGAGGGTAACTAACTATCCAGAGGGACCTGATGGCCACAGGCTCTCTCTGACTCACTCAATAAAACATCAAGCCCCAACAGGACCTAAACCATGCCCGGGTGGGCAGACGGGAGTGCGGACAGGCGGGCAGGCAGACAGACAGACATACAGACCAACACCATTCTATCCTGACTCCAACACCATTCTATCTTGACTCCAACACCATTCTATCCTGACTCTAACACCATTCTATCCTGACTCCAACACCATTCTATCCTGACTCCAACACCAGTCTATCCTGACTCCAACACCAGTCTATCCTGACTCCAACACCACTCTATCCTGACTCCAACACCACTCTATCCTGACTCCAACACCATTCTATCCTGACTCCAACACCATTCTATCCTGACTCCAACACCACTCTATCCTGACTCCAACACCATTCTATCCTGACTCCAACACCATTCTATCTTGACTCCATCATCATTCTATCCTGACTCCAACACCATTCTATCCTGACTCCAACACCATTCTATCCTGACTCCAACACCATCATCATTCTATCCCGACTCTAACAACACCAAAAAGAGTGATGGTACTCAGCCAAGCAAGCTGACATTTGGTGTTTTATATCAGAAAGAAAACTGATTACTTTGAGAGGATGCATCACAAATACATGTTTTATCTACCCACCCATCCAGCAACGATTGGTTTAAGGTTTGTTCTAAAGGTCTTGTGAAGTTACGATAGCATAAAATGCTTTTCCAGGGAAATGCAGCCTAAATATGGGCGGCAGGTAGCCTAGTGGTTAGAGCGTTGGACTTGTAACCGGAGGGTTGCAAGTTCGAATCCCCGAGCTGACAAGGAAAAAATCTGTTGTTCTGCCCCTGAACAAGGCAGTTAACCCACAGTTCCCTGGGCGCCGAAGACGTGGACGTGGATGTCGATTAAGGCAGCCCACTGCACCTCTCTGATTCAGAGGGGTTGGGTTAAATGCGGAAGACACATTTCGGTTGAAGGCATTTGATTGTACAACTGACAAATAATGGTGACTTTGACTAAATACAACACCGCACGCAGAACATTCAAACGTTACTTGACTGGAATCGTTCCAAATATATTCAACAAAACAAACCTATTCATTATTTGGCATTGAATACATTTTGTGAGTCATTTTGACAGTGACGGGAGACTGCCATTGACTTACAGTAAGTGCTGCAGAAAACCCCAGAGGTTGAAGCACTTAGAAATTGGACACTCAATCAAAGCTTTGTCAGATACACTATTCTGAGCTGCTCAGGTTGTATTTCATGTGTAACACTGTAACTACTCAGGTTGTATTTCATGTGTAACACTGTAACTACTCAGGTTGTACTTCATGTGTAATACTGTAACTACTCAGAGCCTGAAACACATCACCCTGTTTGATTGGTTAAGGTAACACAATGTACAGTGAGGAAGCTGATCAGGGCTGAGTTATACCCTAACACAGAGGTGTTAGGAAACTCCTGGTTTATAGGCCACATCAGGCCTGCAAGTCAAATTATGCTGGCTTGCAAAGTAATGTGTAATTCCTATTGGTATCCAGTCAGAGTAAGAATATCCAACAATTGGAGCTGCTTTAAATCACCTGCAACCTCTACATTCAGAATATGTAGCATAATATTAAATCAACCAATCAAAACAAAAACACAGATATTGAAACGAACAATTCTGAAAATCAACCCGCAATACAGCATGCTGGGAAATATGATGCTAAGGTGCAAGGTTCTGAGTGTTTTACTCTACACAAATGTAAAAACAAATGACACAATCACACTCAACTGGATATTAACACCAACACTGGTTGTTCTATCACATCACTGAGAGTTAAGATAATGTAACGACACTGAATCGACACTATAAATGCTACACAGACAAATCAACACAAGGTAAAACGGTCAAATTTGCTGTGTACCCTACAACAGACTGCTGGTTACTCATACTCCAAAGCTATTGTCCTGCTCTCTGCTTAATAAAATCACAGAAAATACTAAAATACTAATACTAAAAAATATACTCTATGTCAGTAGTGTATATGTTCAATGATTAAGAGACACGTATTCCTCTATCGGGTACAGTTTAAAACGTTCTCTCATCTTGGGTCAGATTCCTCAACTCCTGAGGTTAAGGTTGAAGCACTGAGGTAAACACTAATGTTGAGACAATAGACATTTTGGGAAGAGAAATACAAGACTGTTGCTGCAAAACAGCAAGCGGGAGACACAAGGTTTGAGTTGACATATAAATACTCCCTTAGACGTATTGCCCATTGGTTGAAAGAAAGGGAATTGATTATTGCACGAGTGCGCCCATAGGTCAATCAGCAAGCATGGTGGAATTGCAATAGTGAGCCATGCTCATAGACTGAAGTTAATAGGGGAATGACATTCCACACACTTTGCTAATAGAAAAGAGAGGAGAGACATGACGCTTTGCTGATGAGGTAACATTATAGCACCACCACCATATAAACACCAGCTATCCTGATGAGGTAACATTATAGCACCACATCTATATAAATACCAGCTATCCTGATGAGGTAACATTATAGCACCACCACCATATAAATACCAGCTATCCTGATGAGGTAACATTATAGCACCACCACCATATAAATACCAGCTATCCTGATGAGGTAACATTATAGCACCACATCTATATAAATACCAGCTATCCTGATGAGGTAACATTATAGCACCACCACCATATAAACACCAGCTATCCTGATGAGGTAACATTATAGCACCACCACCATATAAATACCAGCTATCCTGATGAGGTAACATTATAGCACCACATCTATATAAATACCAGCTATCCTGATGAGGTAACATTATAGCACCACCACCATATAAACACCAGCTATCCTGATGAGGTAACATTATAGCACCACATCTATATAAATACCAGCTATCCTGATGAGGTAACATTATAGCACCACCACCATATAAACACCAGCTATCCTGATGAGGTAACATTATAGCACCACCACCATATAAATACCTGCTATCCTGATAAATACCTGCTATCCTGATGAGGTAACATTATAGCACCACCACCATATAAATACCAGCTATCCTGATAAATACCAGCTATCCTGATGAGGTAACATTATAGCACCACCACCATATAAATACCAGCTATCCTGATGAGGTAACATTATAGCACCACCACCATATAAATACCAGCTATCCTGATGAGGTAACATTATAGCACCACCACCATATAAACACCAGCTATCCTGATGAGGTAACATTATAGCACCACCACCATATAAATACCAGCTATCCTGATAAATACCAGCTATCCTGATGAGGTAACATTATAGCACCACATCTATATAAATACCAGCTATCCTGATGAGGTAACATTATAGCACCACATCTATATAAATACCAGCTATCCTGATGAGGTAACATTATAGCACCACCACCATATAAACACCAGCTATCCTGATGAGGTAACATTATAGCACCACCACCATATAAATACCAGCTATCCTGATAAATACCAGCTATCCTGATGAGGTAACATTATAGCACCACCACTATATAAATACCAGCTATCCTGATGAGGTAACATTATAGCACCACATCTATATAAATACCAGCTATCCTGATGAGGTAACATTATAGCACCACCACCATATAAACACCAGCTATCCTGATGAGGTAACATTATAGCACCACCACCATATAAATACCTGCTATCCTGATAAATACCTGCTATCCTGATGAGGTAACATTATAGCACCACCACCATATAAATACCAGCTATCCTGATAAATACCAGCTATCCTGATGAGGTAACATTATAGCACCACCACCATATAAATACCAGCTATCCTGATGAGGTAACATTATAGCACCACCACCATATAAATACCAGCTATCCTGATGAGGTAACATTATAGCACCACCACCATATAAACACCAGCTATCCTGATGAGGTAACATTATAGCACCACCACCATATAAATACCAGCTATCCTGATAAATACCAGCTATCCTGATGAGGTAACATTATAGCACCACCACCATATAAATACCAGCTATACTGATGAGTGAGAAAAAAACGACGGGCTGACTGTATCTGCAGGGTAGATCTGAGACTAACGCTACAACATTAGGACTGAAACCATGAAATAACCAACAGATGGTGTATGGATGAGAAATAGTAAGAACCACAGCTTCCCAGCATCAGCATCAGCTACTGCATCAGCTACAATATCAGCGTCACTACAGCATCAGCATCCACATCAGCTACAGCATCAGCATCAGCTACAGCAGCAGCTACAGCAGAAGCTACGGCATCGGCATCAGCTTCAGCTACAGTATCAGCATCAGCATCAGCTACAGCATTTTTTCTCACTCATCAGTATAGCAGGTATTTATATGGTGGTGTTACCTCATCAGGATAGCTGGTATTTACAGCATCAGCATCAACTACAGCATCAGCTACAGCATCAGCTACAACATCAGCTACAGCATCAGCTACAGCATCAGCTACAGCATAAGCATCAGCTACAGCATCGGCAGCAGCTACAGAATCAGCATCAACTACAGAATCAGCTACAGCATCAGCTACAGCATCAGCATCAGCTACAGCATCAGCTACAGCATCATCATCAACTACAGCATCAGCTACAGCATCAGCTACAGCATCATCTACAGCATCAGCAACAGCATCAGCTACAGCATCAGCTACAGCATCAGTAGTCAACAGATACTGTAAAGAAGAACTTTAGACAACCTAACAGTTTCTTAGCATAAAAATAAACAGATATTAATAGCATACAACTTCGAATCAAGATATGATATGTGTTTATTTATAAGACGAGGAGGAAACAGTGACAGTGATGGTAACCCAGGGATTGTGTCCCACATGGCATTGTTTTCCCTAAGACAACAGACCAGTCCAGGCAGCTGCCACCAAATTAAAATAGCAGGCTGGGGAAGACACACACACGGACAAACACACACACATACACACACATACACACACACACACACATACACACACACACACACACACTGGTTGTGCTAGCTGGGCACTAGAGGTTTATTTGCACTGTGGTGGAAGGAAGGCCAGGAGCAGTCAGAGAGGTGAAAGTCACACACGAACAAACACAAACATGGACAAACACACACACACCCTCCCTAATCCTGCTGGCATCACAGGCCACAGGTGGCACATTGCCCTATCTCCACTGCCAAAGGGCACTGTGACTGACGCTGGTGACTGACGCTAATGACTGACATTGGTGACTGACGCTGGTGACTGACGCTGGTGACTGACGCTGGTGACTGACGCTGGTGACTGACGCTGGTAACTGCGGCTAGAGACTGACGCTGGTGACTGTGTGTGACACCAATGAGGGCTCCACTTCCAACCACATAACGCCAGCAGCACTACTACCCTTCGAGCCAACAGTCAACTGGCCATGCTTCAGAAATGTAGAGGAAAAGAGGGGAAGGGACGGGACGAGAGAAGAGAAGAGGAAAGGAGAGGAGAGGAGGAGGGGAGAGGAGAGAGGGGAGAGGAGGGAAGAGAGGAGAGGAGAGAGGGGAGAGGAGAGAGGGGAGAGGAGGGGAGAGGAGAGAGGGGAGAGGAGGGGAGAGGAGAGAGGGAGAGGGGAGAGGAGAGAGGGGGAGAGGAGGGGAGAGGAGGGGAGAGGAGAGGAGAGAGGGAAGAGGAGGGAAGAGAGGAGAGGAGAGAGGGAGAGAGGGAGAGAGGAGAGAGGAGAGAGAGGAGAGAGGGAGAGGAGAGGAGAGGGGGGAGAGGAGAGAGGGGAGAGGAGGGAAGAGAGGAGAGGAGAGGAGAGAGGGGAGAGGAGAGGAGGAGGGGAGAGAGAGGAGAGGAGAGGAGGGAGAGGAGAGAGGGGAGAGGAGAGAGGGGAGAGGAGAGTTTTCCTGTGGTTAGAACTGTAGAGACTTTGTACTGAGATGGAACACGGATTGATGATAAAACACTTTTCAGTTGTATAATGTATCATGTCTCTTCAGGCAAGGCTTAGTTTCCTCTCCCATCACTTTCCAATGACACCTAGGATGTTCTACTTTGCAATATAGTGCTGTTTTCAGTCTCACCTCAGATAATATATCTGTCTCTTGCTCCCTCTGTCTCTCTCGCTTACACACACACCCACACAATCTCTCTCTTTCCCTACCTCCCTCCCTCGCCCCCCCTTTGTCCCTGGTTTCTCATCAGACTGAAAGCTTTTCCTTGTAGTGCTTTGCTCTCAGCTGCAGCTCATTCATGCTTTCTGAGGGTAAGTGTCAGCCCTGCTGATGAAAACGGCCTTCTGGTCGTCGCGTAAACCACATCACCCAGCAAAGTAAAATCCTTCTTCCAAAAAACACATTTCAATTGTCTAGACTTTCTAGAGGACAGAGGCTAGAGCGCAGAGGCCAGAGGCTAGAGTGCAGAGGCCAGAGTGCAGAGGCCAGAGGCCAGAGCAAAGCTTGTTTGTTTGAACACAAGTAAAGAGCAGCTTGAAGACACTTCTAATGAAAAGGAGAGAAAGATGAAGAGAAATATATATATATATATATATATATAGAGAGAGAGAGAGAGAGAGAGAGAGAGAGAGAGAGAGAGAGAGGTGGAGAGAAAGCAAGGGAGAGAGAGAGAGTTTTGATTTTGATTGTTATTATTTTCATATTGTAAATATCCCAATATGTACATTGTTACGTCATGCCAATAAAGCAAATTGAATTGAATTGAATTGAATTGAATTGAGAGAGAGAGAGAGAGGTGGAGAGAAAGAGAGTGAGAGAGAGAGAGGTGGAGAGAAAGAGAGAGAGAGAGAGAGAGAGAGAGAGAGAGAGAGAGAGAGAGAGAGAGAGAGAGAGAGAGAGAGAGAGAGGAGGGCCTACAGCTGCATGGGCCCTTACAGTAAATAATGGTGTTTCAAAACCGTCCAGTTGCCAGGACCATGGTTGTGAGGTCTGGGCTCCGCTCACCAACCCAGAATTCACAAAATGGGACAAATACCAAATTGACACTCTGCATGCAGAATTCTGCAAAAACATCCTCCATGTAAAACGTAAAACACCAAATAATGCATGCAGAGCAGAAATAGGACGATTCCCACTAATGATCAAAATCCAGGAAAGAGCAATTAAATTCTACAACCACCTACATTTACATTATAGTAATTTAGCAGATGCCCTAATCCAGACGAACTGCAACCATTTTGCCATGCTCTACCAACTGAGCCATACAGGTTATAGGGCCCTAAACGGAAGTGATTCTCAAACCTTCCAATACAAAGCCATCACCTACAGAGAGATTAACCTGGAGAAGAGTCCCCTAAGCAAGCTGGTCCTGGGACACAAACAGACCCCACAGAGCCCCAGGACAGCAACAGAATAAGATCCAACCAAATCATGAGAAAAAATAAAGAAAATGACTTGACACATTGCAAAGAATTAACAAAAAAACTGTGCAAACTAGAATGCTATTTGGCCCTAAACAGAGAGTACACAGTGGCAGAATACCTGACCACTGCACTTCCTAACCTCCTGCCAAATGCATGACCATATTAGAGACACATATTTCCCTCAGATTACACAGACCCACAAAGAATTCGAAAACAAATCTAATCTTGATAAACTCCCATATATATTAAGTGAAATACCACAGTGTGCCATCACAGCAGCAATATTTGTGACCTGAGAGAGAGGAGAGAGAGAGAGAGAGAGAGAGAGAGAGAGAGAGAGAGAGAGAGAGAGAGAGAGAGAGAGAAAAATTAAAATACTCAGCCTCTTCTGTTTTATCTGGGTGCACAGGGGGGACCTACTGCTGATCTCAAACAGATCCACTTTTTATAGATAGAGAAGAGCAAGGATATTCTAATCAAATATATCTAAAGGCTTTGTTTGATATTTTTTGTAAAGCCCCAGGCTTCTGAGAAAGAACAGATACTGTTTATTGAGCCTGGCAGACACACCTGTCTGTCTGTCAGTCAGTCATTCTCCTGCTGTCTCAAAGTTGAGAGGTACACCTGTCTGTATGTCTGTCAGTCTATCAGTCTGTCAGTCAGTCATTCTCCTGCTGTCTCAAAGGTGAGAGGTACACCTGTCAGTCAGTCATTTTATTGAGCCAGGCATTCTGAGATGAGAGGTACACCTGTCTGTCTGTCAGTCAGTCATTCTCCTGCTGTCTCAAAGGTGAGAGGTACACCTGTCTGTCAGTCTGTCAGTCAGTCAGTCAGTCAATCAGTCATTCTCCTGCTGTCTCAAAGTTGAGAGGCACACATGTATGTCAGTCTGTCAGTCAGTCATTCTCCTGCTGTCTCAAAGGTGAGAGGTACACCTGTCTGACTGTCAGTCTGTCTGTCTGTCATTCCCCTGCTGTCTCAAATGTGAGAGGTACACCTGTCGGTCAGTCAGTCTGTCAATCAGTCATTCTCCTGCTGTCTCAAAGTTGAGAGGCACACATGTCTGTCTGTCAGTCAGTCAGTCAGTCATTCTCCTGCTGTCTCAAATGTAAACACACAGTTTAGTTTCTGTCTGAGGCGCAGACAGACAATTTTTTATTTATACCCGATTCTATTCTCTCATAGACCTAAGACCCCAAAATACACCCTCTGATGGCCCAGAAATACACCCTCTGATGGCCCAGAAATACACTCTCTGATGGCCCAGAAATACACTCTCTGATGGCCCAAATACACCCTCTGATGGCCCAGAAATACACTCTCTGGTGGCCCAAATACACCCTCTGATGGCCCAGAAATAGGTTTTAATTTGCCCCCTAAACAAGCTGCCAAAGAATACACACATCTGCCCTTCTTAGGTAAGCTGCTGTTGCCATGGTGACGGCCGGGGACTCACCAAACAGTGGCGGTTGGCTCCACTGTACCATTAAGCTGCACTGGAAGCCTTATAGAGAAATCACACTAGTTCTTATATGACCACACACACACACACACACACACACACACACACACACACACACACACACACACACACACACACACACACACACACACAGATACATACACACACTGATACATACTTTTGTTGACACACACACACACACACACAAACATACACACACACACACACACATACACACACACACACACAGATACATACACACACTGATACATACTTTTGTTGACACACACACACACACACACAAACATACACACACTGACATGAACATACACTGACACACATACACTCATTGACACACATACACTGACACAAACTCACACACAAACATAGACACACACAATGACATGAACATACACTGACACACACACACAATTACACTAATTTTCTCTAAATCATCACAGACAGACTGAGGACAATATAGACATGGTTATACGTAGCTGTAGAGCCACTTCCTCGCTGTAAGGAATTCCTCTGCTGTGTATGTATGGCGCACATGCAGGACTTTTATTTTGACATGAGTTAGCAGAGAGGAAGTGGGTTTACAACAGACCCACGTTTGGAAGGTTTAATAATATGTTCCTTTAGATATTTTGTAGGGCTGTGACGATACCAGTATCGCAATGTTTTATCCATGGCAACAACAAAAAACACGAAGCAAACAAAACTCGTTGGTCTTTTAAAAACCTACTGTATGTAAAATCGTGTGTCCTATAGCCTTAAATATTTTTTAAAAAATGTGACCATGGGATGTTTGTTTTCCCGACATTAGGGCTGTTTTCCTAAAGAAGTTAAATCCGCTTCGTGATTTGTTTCCTTGTCATAATACTAACGAGTATCATGATACTGGTATCATCCCAGCTCTAATATTTTGGATCAAATTCATCGAGGTACAAGGACCAACCGTGCAGACAACTGGCATAAGGAGTGCACTTTGTAGAGAATAGGCTGCCATTTGGGATACAAATGTAACATAGAGAAGAGAACTAGGAAGCTTTCTGGCTAAATCCTCTTTCAGAAGACTTTATCCACTTTTGTTTCCAGACAGAATAGAGGATAGGACTTACTAGAGGACAGGATGGACTAGAGGACAGGACGGACTAGAACACAGGACGGACTAGAGGACAGGACGGACTTGAGGACAGGACGGACTAGAGGACAGGACGGACTAGAACACAGGACGGACTAGAGGACAGGACAGACTAGAGGACAGGACGGACTAGAAGACAGGACGGACTTGAGGACAGGACGGACTAGAGGACAGGACGGACTAGAAGACAGGACGGACTTGAGGACAGGACGGACTAGAGGACAGGACTTACTAGAGGACAGGACTTACTGGAGGACAGGATGGACTAGAGGACAGGACTTACTAGAGGACAGGACGGACTAGAGGACACTAGAGGACAGGACGGACTAGAGGACAGGACATACTAAAGGACAGGATGGACTAGAGGACAGGACGGACTAGAGGACAGGACAGAATAGAGGACAGGACGCACTAGAGGACAGGACTTACTAGAGGACAGGACGGACTAGAGGACACTAGAGGACAGGACGGACTAGAGGACAGGACTTACTAAAGGACAGGATGGACTAGAGGACAGGACGGACTAGAGGACAGGACAGAATAGAGGACAGGACGCACTAGAGGACAGGACTTACTAGAGGACAGGACGGACTAGAGGACAGGACGGACTAGAGGACAGGACAAACTAGAGGACAGGACGGACTAGAGGACAGGACGGACTAGAGGACAGGACGGACTAGAGGACAGGACAGAATAGAGGACAGGACGCACTAGAGGACAGGACTTACTAGAGGACAGGACGGACTAGAGGACAGGACGGACTAGAGGACAGGACAAACTAGAGGACAGGACAGAATAGAGGACAGGACAGACTAGAGGATAGGACGGACTAGAGGACAGGACGCACTAGAGAACAGAATGGACTAAAATCTATAACAACTAGAGAATAGGGTGGCATTTGGGACAAATCCATTCTTTACTTTTCCTGAACGAGAAACATCCTAAAACCCTCTTTTTGGAGGACGTAATTGGCTAAAAATAATAATTCTAATTGTTTACAATTTGTCGGTTCAAGAGTGTTGGAAATGATTCAATAACCACCATTGTTATACCAGAGGAGGTTGGCGAGGGGAGGATGGCTCATTATAATGGAATAATATATGGTGGATATATATCATTCCATTCATTATGTTCTAGCCATTACTATGAGCCAGTCTACAGTTCCTCCAGCCACCACTGTTGTAAACAGTAAGAGAGACTGGTGGCTTTGCTCTGCTTCATTAGGACAGTGTGAAAACTGCAGCATTCAGACAACACATGGTCCATGCTGCTACAATGTACAGCCTCTCTCCATCCATGCAGGCTGTACAGTTGAAGATGGGGGGCGGGGGGCAGGGAGGGGATGGAGGGGGACTGGATAATGCCATTTCATTACTCCCTCATCCCCGGTCATCCCTCCATCATCCCCCCCTGTCATCCCTCGTCCATAAACTAGCTTTGCTAAGCACTTATAGCTGAATCATCAATGATGGCATCAACCCTTTTAAGGAACAGATGCACTGTCAACCACAAGCAGTCTGATGTCAAGCTGATAGAGAACCTTGCAGAGGAGAGGGCTGAGTACAGAGGACTGTCCTTGACTATGGTCCCCTGGATTGGCAGGATACACAGCACGCCTTCCAAATGGCACCCTATTCCCTATATAGTGTACTACTTTGACCAGAGGCCTATGGGTTTCCCTACGGGCCCTGGTCAAAAGTCGTGCACTTGAAAGGGAATAGGGTTCCGTTTGGGATGTGGTTAAAGTGAAATGAGGAGCGTCTCTCTAATCTGATTTGCTTAAGTCTCTTCTCTTAATCCTACAATATAATGAGGGTAACGGAGGACAGAGTGGCGGGGGAAACAGCATGTGTTCACCACGAGACACACATTCTTTCTCAACCGTAGAATAGATGGATTCCGCCATGAATGGCGACCACTTCGACCGGGCCGGCTTACCAGATCTAGGTTAAAATACTTTATCTGTGCTCAATTAAGCTAGCTTGGCTTGATGGAACAATCTATTAGTTACAAAACAATCCCATCTGGCACTGCAGGTAGGCTAAAGAGAGAAAACGCACAAAGTATTGAAATATTTAAGATATAGATTGAACCCAGGTCGGCTGGCTGACTAAATGGATATGGCTAAACTAAGGGATGGGATGGTGGGGTATGGCCTTAATGCTCTCATTTCACTAATACACTCCTCCACTTTGTCACAAGTCACCCTGTCGTAGTTGTGACTGATCAAATGTAAATGGGTAAACAGCTCTCTCTCTCTCTCTGTCTCTGTCTCTGTCTCTGTCTCTGTCTCTGTCTCTGTCTCTGTCTCTGTCTCTCTCTCTCTCTCTCTCTCTCTCTCTCTGTCTCTCTGTCTCTTTGCTTAATTGGCATTGGAAACTTTTGTTTACACTGCTGCCAAAGCAAGTGAAATAGATCAACAAAAGTTAAATAAACCATCAAAAATTACCAGTAAAAATGACACTCACAAAAGTACCAAAAGAATAGACATTTCAAATGTAATTGTATGTCTATATAGAGTGTTGTAATGATGTGCAAATAGGGAAGAGTGCACATAGCCTGTCTTCTCTTGAGAGCCATTGTGAGAAATTATGATTTGATTTTGATTTGATTTGAGCTCTGCCTACAGCGGCCTTTCTCAATAGCAAGGCTATGCTCACTGAGTCTGTACATAGTCAAAGCTTTCCTTAAGTTTGGGTCAGTCACAGTGGTCAGTTATTCTGCAACTGTGTACTATCTGTTTAGGGCCAAATAGCATTCTAGTTTGCTCAGTTTTTTTGTAAATTCTTTGCAATGTGTCAAGTCATTTTCTTTTAGTTTTCTCATGATTTGGTTGGGTCTAATTGTGTTGCTGTCCTGGGGCTCTGTAGGGTCTGTTTGTGTTTGTGAACAGAGCCCCAGGACCAGCTTGCTTAGGGGACTCTTCTCCAGGTTCATCTCTCTGTAGGTGATGGCTTGTTATGGAATGTTTGGGAATCACTTCCTTTTAGGTGGTTGTAGAATTTAAAGGCTCTTTTCTGGACCTGGATAATTAGCGGGTATTGGCCTAATTCTGCTAATTCTGTGTTTTATGTTGCACACTGAAGATATTTTTTCAGAATTCTGCATGCAGAGTCTCAATTTGGTGTTTGTCCCATTTTGTGAATTCTTGGTTGGTGAGCGGAACCCAGACCTCACAACCATAAAGGGCAATATGTTCTATAACTGATTCAAATCGGTTTTGCCAGATCCTAATTGGAATGTATGTTCCTTTTGATGGCATAGAAGGCCCTTCTTGCCTTGTCTCTTAGATCATTCACAGCTTTGTGGAAGTTACCTGTGGCGCTGATGTTTAGGCCGAGGTATGTATAGTGTTTTGTGTGCTCTAGGGCAACGGTGTCTAGATGGAATTTGTATTCGTGGTCCTGGCATCTGGACCTTTTTTGTAACACCATTATTTTTGTCTTACTGAGATTTACTATCATGACCCAGGTCTGGCAGAATCTGTGCAGAAGATCTAGGTGCTGCTGTAGGCCCTCCTTGGTTGGTGACAGAAGCACCAGATCATCAGCAAACAGTAGACATTTGACTTCAGATTCATATATATGTTGAAGAGGGTGGGGCTTAATCTGCATCCCTGTCTCACCCCACGACCCAATGAAATGAATGAAGAAATGTGTGTTTTTTGACAATTTTAACTGCACACATGTTGTTTGCGTACATGGATTTTATAATGTCGTATGTTTTTCCCCCAACACCACTTTCCATAAATTTGTATAGCAGGCTCTCATGCCAAATTGAGTCGAAAGACTTTGCCTTTGTTTTGGTTTGTTTGTCAATTAGGGTTGTACAAGGTTAATATGTGGTCTGTCATACGGTAACTTGGTTAAAAGCCAATTTGACATTTGCTCAGTACATTGTTTTTGCTGAGGAAATGTACGAGACGGCTGTTAATGATAATCCAGTGGATTTTGTCAAGGTTGCTGTTGACACATATCCCCCGGTAGTTATTGGGGTCAAATATGTCTCCACTTTTGTGGATTGGTAGCACACAGGAGGACATTTTTCTCTGATGAGATCATTTCCTTATTAATTTCTAGTTAGATGTAAATTGTTCCTGTTTTGACTAATTTAATAGAGTGGGTTAGGTCTGCTCTATACCAAATTAGCATACCCCTTGAGTCTCTTCCCTGTTTCACACCTGGTAGTTTGGTTGATGGGACTTCCAGCTCTCTGTAACCTAGAGGGCAACCAGTGTGTCTGTCTCTTTCATACCATGTTTCTTGTAGGATGGCAATGTCTGTATTTCCAATTTCTTTGATGAAGTCTGCGTTCCTGCTCTTTAGGCCAAAGGCAGATGACCTCAGACCTTGTATATTCCAGGATGAGATAGTAAAAGCTTTGTGTTCCATAGTGTCTAGTGTTGTTTTTGTTTGGTTTAGGCCCGGACCATCACAGTAGATGTGAGCAGAGCATGTTGAGCATCTGATACATACCTCTTAGGTTGCAGGATGGGGCTTGGGTGGGTGTAATAGTGGGGCTTGGGTATGTTGCTCTGCTCACGGCCTGAGCATATGTCCTGCTGTCATGTTGAGGTCCTTGCCTCCCTCTCTCTTTCTCTCTCTTTCTCTCTCTCTCCCTTTCTCTATCTCTCCCCACTACCGCTCTCTCTCTCTCTCTCTCTCTCTCTTTTATGATAAGGGTATTAAGGGATGGATGGGGAGATAGGCCTTAATATTCTCTTATCTCAAATCCACTTTGTGAAATGCCACCCTGCCTTGGTTGTGACTGATGGACAGTGTGAGACTACTCCATGCTACATTATGGTCTGTAAAAGTGTTTCCACTGCATTCAATTAGCTGTGGCTAAATCATTGCCGCCACCGCGCATTAAAAATATTCATAAAATAAATCAATAAATATATATATACACAACAGTTCAAAGGTTTTAGGTCACTTGTTGTTTTTGAAAAAAAAAGTGTTTTTTTTTCTCCATTAAAATAACAACAAATTGATCCGAAATACAGTGTAGACGTTGTTAATGTTGTAAATGACTATTGTTACCTGGAAACGGCTGATTGTTCATGGAATATCTACATACAGAGGCCCATTACCAGCAACCATCACTCCTGTGTTCCAATGACGTTATGTAGCTAATCCAAGTTTATCATTTTAAAAGTCTAATTGATCCTTAGAAAACCCTTTTGCAATTATGATAGCACAACTAAAAACTGTTGTTCTGATTAAAGAGGCAATAAAACTGGAGTTCTTTTGACTAGTTGAGCATTTGGAGCATCAGCAATTGTGGGTTTGATTACAGGCTCAAAATGTCCAGAAACAAAGAACTTTCTTCTGAAACTTGTCAGTCTATTCTTGTTCTAAGAAATGAAGGCTATTCCATGCGAGAAATTGCCAAGAAACTGAAGATCTCGTACAACGCTGTGTACTACTCCCTTCACAGAACAAAGCAAACTGGCTCTAACCAGAATAGAAAGAACAGCGGGAGGCCCCGGTGCACAACTGAGCAAGAGGACATTAGAGTGTCTAGTTTGAGAAACAGATGCCTCACAAGTCAGTTGCAAACCGTAGTCTGGCTTTTTTATGGCGGTTTTTGAACAGTGATTTCTTCCTTGCTGAGCGGCCTTTCAGGTTGTCGATATAGGACTCGTTTTACTGTGGATATCGATACTTTTGTAATTGTTTCCTCCAGCATCTACACAAGGTCCTTTGCTGTTGTTCTGGGATTGACTTGCACTTTTCGCACCAATGTACGTTCATCTCTAGGAGACAGAATGCGTCTCCTTCCTGAGCGGTATGACGGCTGCGTGGTCCCATGGTGTTTATACTTGCGTACTATTGTTTGTACAGATGAACGTGGTACCTTCAGGCGTTTGGAAATTGCTCCCAAGGATGAACCAGACTTGTGGAGGTCTACAGTCTTTTTTCTGAGGTCTTGGCTGATTGTTTTTTATTTTCCCATGATGTCAAGCAAAGAGGAACTGAGTTTGAAGGTAGGCCTTGAAATACATCCACAGGTACACCTCCAATTGACTCAAATGATGTCAATTAGCCTATCAGAAGCTTCTAAAGCCATGACATCCTTTTCTGGAATTTTCCAAGCTGTTTAAAAGGCACAGTCAACTTAGTGTATGTAAACTTCTGACCCACTGGAATTGTGATACAGTGAATTCTAAATGAAAAAATCTGTCTGTAAACAATTGTTGGAAAAATTACTTGTGTCATGCACAAAGTATATGTCCTAACCGACTTGCCAAAACTATAGTTTGTTAACAAGAAATTTGTGGAGTGGTTGAAAAAACAAGTTTTAATGACTCCAACCTAAGTGTATGTAAACTTCCGACATCAACTGTCGACACAAATGTAGCAAGTATTTTATCTGAGAGTGAGCTGAACGTAGCCTACCAAATGAATTCAATCATTAACTTCTCATACCAACTAATGCAGCAGATGAACTGGCCTCAGAATAAATGCCATATTCCAGCACTTTGCATGAGAATATTCAGACAAATTGTATGCTGGTGTTTCCCTTTCAATGGTCTCTGAGGATACCACCTTTAATTATTACCACCTCTATATTCCCCACATCTACTTTTCCTGACAGGTGACATTCATGTTTACCATAAAGCAACCCAGTACAACACGAGACACAGACTCACCAGGTCCTAACATGGACACCATACAGGTGACTATGTAACATGGACTCATTCATGTTTACCATAAAGCAACCCAGTACAACACGAGACACAGACTCACCAGGTCCTAACATGGACACCATACAGGTGACTATGTAACATGGACTCATTCATGTTTACCATAAAGCAACCCAGTACAACACGAGACACAGACTCACCAGGTCCTAACATGGACACCATACAGGTGACTATGTAACATGGACTCATTCATGTTTACCATAAAGCAACCCAGTACAACACGAGACACAGACTCACCAGGTCCTAACATGGACACCATACAGGTGACTATGTAACATGGACTCATTCATGTTTACCATAAAGCAACCCAGTACAACACGAGACACAGACTCACCAGGTCCTAACATGGACACCATACAGGTGACTATGTAACATGGACTCATTCATGTTTACCATAAAGCAACCCAGTACAACCACGAGACACAGACTCACCAGGTCCTAACATGGACACCATACAGGTGACTATGTAACATGGACTCATTCATGTTTACCATAAAGCAACCCAGTACAACCACGAGACACAGACTCACCCAGGTCCTAACATGGACACCATACAGGTGACTATGTAACATGGACTCATTCATGTTTACCATAAAGCAACCCAGTACAACCACGAGACACAGACTCACCAGGTCCTAACATGGACACCATACAGGTGACTATGTAACATGGACTCATTCATGTTTACCATAAAGCAACCCAGTACAACACGAGACACAGACTCACCAGGTCCTAACATGGACACCATACAGGTGACTATGTAACATGGACTCATTCATGTTTACCATAAAGCAACCCAGTACAACCACGAGACACAGACTCACCAGGTCCTAACATGGACACCATACAGGTGACTATGTAACATGGACTCATTCATGTTTACCATAAAGCAACCCAGTACAACACGAGACACAGACTCACCAGGTCCTAACATGGACACCATACAGGTGACTATGTAACATGGACTCATTCATGTTTACCATAAAGCAACCCAGTACAACACGAGACACAGACTCACCAGGTCCTAACATGGACACCATACAGGTGACTATGTAACATGGACTCATTCATGTTTACCATAAAGCAACCCAGTACAACACGAGACACAGACTCACCAGGTCCTAACATGGACACCATACAGGTGACTATGTAACATGGACTCATTCATGTTTACCATAAAGCAACCCAGTACAACACGAGACACAGACTCACCAGGTCCTAACATGGACACCATACAGGTGACTATGTAACATGGACTCATTCATGTTTACCATAAAGCAACCCAGTACAACCACGAGACACAGACTCACCAGGTCCTAACATGGACACCATACAGGTGACTATGTAACATGGACTCATTCATGTTTACCATAAAGCAACCCAGTACAACACGAGACACAGACTCACCAGGTCCTAACATGGACACCATACAGGTGACTATGTAACATGGACTCACCAGGACTCTGCCCGTCAGTGTCTGGGCTGATATCATGACCCCGGCCCAATCTTTGACGGAGGTCATCCAGCCCACCTCGCTGAGTGCAGCCACCGTCTCCTTGGTGTGCTTGATGCCATCCCCATGGGAGATAGGGTTGTGGACTCGCTGAACATTCTGGGGTAATGCAGAGACAGAGAGAGAGAGAGAGAGAGAGAGAGAGAGAGAGAGAGAGAGAGAGAGAGAGAGGACGAGAGGAATGCAGAGACAGAGAGAGGGAGAGAGAGAGGACGAGAGGAATGCAGAGACAGAGAGAGATAAAGAGGAATACAGAGACAGAGAGAGGAGAGAGAGAGAGAGAGAGAGAGAGAGAGAGAGAGAGAGAGAGAGAGAGGACGAGAGGAATACAGAGACAGAGAGAGGGAGAGAGGAATACAGAGACAGAGAGAGGGAGAGAGAGAGGACGAGAGGAATACAGAGACAGAGAGAGATAAAGAGGAATACAGAGACAGGCATTACTAATCATGTCATAAATTCTTCAGAGAAAATGTCTCAAATGAATGCACTATCATGCTCCTCCAGTCTCAGGATCTATAGCACAATACATGGACGACACCTTACAGCCTGTTTTGCTTTCCCTACGTCAACTCACACATTAGCATGAGACAAGCAAGGAAGACAAACACAGAGCCAACCAGGGTGTGTGTGTGTGTGTGCATGTGTGCGTGCGTGTGCGTGCGTGTGCGTGCGTGCGTGCGCGTGTGTGTGTGTGTGTGTGTGTGTGTGTGTGCGCGTGTGTGAGTTTGTGTATCAATGAATGTGTGTGACCGTTTGTATGTGAGAGGAGTGCCTCCATGGTAGCCAAGCAGCCATAGAGCTCTTCTCCTGCTACCTCAGTGAATAGACTAGGCTGTCTGCTACCTCAGTGAATGGGCTAGGCTGTCTGCTACCTCAGTGAATAGACTAGGCTGTCTGCTACCTCAGTGAATAGACTAGACTGTCTGCTACCTCAGTGAATAGACTAGGCTGTCTGCTACCTCAGTGAATAGACTAGGCTGTCTGCTACCTCAGTGAATAGACTAGGCTGTCTGCTACCTCAGTGAATAGACTAGGCTGTCTGCTACCTCAGTGAATGGGCTAGGCTGTCTGCTACCTCAGTGAATAGACTGCTTGCTACCTCAGTGAATAGACTAGGCTGTCTGCTACCTCAGTGAATAGACTAGACTGTCTGCTACCTCAGTGAATGGACCAGGCTGTCTGCTACCTCAGTGAATAGACTGCTTGCTACCTCAGTGAATAGACTAGGCTGTCTGCTACCTCAGTGAATGGGCTAGGCTGTCTGCTACCTCAGTGAATAGACTAGGCTGTCTGCTACCTCAGTGAATAGACTAGGCTGTCTGCTACCTCAGTGAATAGACTAGACTGTCTGCTACCTCAGTGAATAGACTGCTTGCTACCTCAGTGAATAGACTGCTTGCTATCTCAGTGAATAGGCTCTCTGCTGTCTCTAGGGACTCACATGATTCACAGAGCAGGAAATCTAGACAGGATGGACGAGGTTAGCCTTCAGTCCCTCGTGAAACGCCCCGCAGCCCTGCAGCCCTGCCACGGTCAGATAGCTGCCTGCCGCTTCTCGCCATTCTACCCATAATCCCCCTAGACTGCACTTCGCCGCCCAATGACTACACTCCGTCAGATGTTGGTTGCTTCCCAAATTATACCCTAATCCCTATATACTTTTGGGTAGTAGTGCACTATAAAGGGAATAGGGTGCCATTTGGGACACACCCCTATTCCCACAGCAACCTCAGGACCTGTGAGTAGAGCTTGGGACCTGTGAGTAGAGCTCGGGACCTGTGAGTAGATCTCAGGACCTATGAGTAGAGCTTAGGACCTATGAGTAGATCTCAGGACCTATGAGTAAACGCTTGATGTAATTTCACTGGGTACTGAGAAGGTTGAGAGGCAAATATGTTCACTGACAGGAGACGAATACAACAAAAAGCTTGTGTCCATGTTTTCTGACAGGGAGTAAAGCTACTCTGCTTTGTTGATGATGGCAGTGTGTGTGTGTGTGTGTGTGTGTGTGTCATCTTTCCAGCAGCTGGTTAAAAAATTATTGGATACAGAGTGTGTTGCCTGTCGTGTGTTTTGTTGCAGTGTTTATGCCCAGGATTACAGCATGCCGTGCTCCCAACATGCACTCGGGTGTTGTGTGTCTCCTGGCATGTAAACAGGGCAGCAGCATGTGCTGTGCTACAAGCTTAACAGCTGGGGAATCGCCATGGCAACCACGCAACGCAAGGAATGTATGAATGGATGGGCTAGGCTACTAACAGAGCACACACACACACACATCCTGAACATGACAAAGATAAATATTATTCTTGACAGCAGTCTCCTTTTTTTTAAGTGAGCATGACTAGTGATGTTCAAGTGAACTGAACATTCCTACTGGTCTTGTTGAAGCTCTATCAGATCCTATTCAAGAGCCTGCATAGTTTCTGTGGCTGTATTATTAGATAGTCGTCTTCATTAATTGTTTGTATGTCTGTGAACAACAGACAATAAAGTATATCTAATCTCATATCAGAACAGATATTTCTGAAACAAGAAGATTCATATTATCAGAGAGGATAGGATCATTCTTTTGTCTTTCTGGTCTTTCATGAGGAAATTCAAACCATTTTGAAGTGATAATACTGACACTGATAATGATATGTAGAAATATGCCAAACTCAACATGAGTAAACTCAGCTTGGCTATACTGCAGCTGTTCCACAAATATACCATTTGGATCGTGGGGGGAAAACTAACTCCTATTGGACACGTCACACGCGCGAGCATACAAACAAACACGCGCACACACAAACAGTTGCAGGTGCTATTGTTCTCCTGTGTTTGTTTACTCTCGACCAAGTCACAGTTCATTTAAAAGCAGTGATACTGTTGTTGAGGTTGTTGTTGAGGTTGTTGTTGAGGTTGTTGTTGAGGTTGCTGTTGAGGTTGTTGTTGAGGTTGTTGTTGAGGTTGCTGTTGAGGTTGTTGTTGAGGTTGCTGTTGAGGTTGTTGTTGAGGTTGTTGTTGAGGTTGTTGTTGAGGTTGCTGTTGAGGTTGTTGCGGCTGCTGTTGAGGTTGTTGTTGCGGTTGTTGTTGAGGTTGTTGTTGAGGTTGTTGTTGCGGTTGCTGTTGAGGTTGTTGTTGAGGTTGTTGTTGAGGTTGTTGTTGAGGTTGCTGTTGAGGTTGTTGTTGAGGTTGTTGTTGAGGTTGTTGTTGAGGTTGCTGTTGAGGTTGTTGTTGAGGTTGTTGTTGAGGTTGCTGTTGAGGTTGTTGTTGAGGTTGTTGTTGAGGTTGTTGTTGAGGTTGCTGTTGAGGTTGTTGTTGAGGTTGTTGTTGCAGTTGTTGTTGAGGTTGTTGTTGAGGTTGTTGTTGAGGTTGTTGTTGAGGTTGTTGCGGTTGTTTGTGTTTTTAGATCGTTTGCAGATCTTTTTTTAGCAAAGTACCGTAACAGTTGTAAAGTACAGTAACAGTAGTAAAGTACCGTAACAGTTGTAAAGTACAGTAACAGTTGTAAAATACAGTAACAGTTGTAAAGTACCGTAACAGTTGTAAAGTACAGTAACAGTTGTAAAGTACCTCAACAGTTGTAAAGTAACGTAATAATAGTAAAGTACCGTAACAGTAGTAAAGTACCATAAAAGCTGTAAATTACCGTAAGAGTAGTAAAGGACAGTAAAAGTTGTAAAGTACAGTAAAAGTTGTAAAGTACCGTACAGTTGTAAAGTACAGTAACAGTTGTAAAGTATCGTAATAGTTGTAAAGTACCGTAACAGTTGTAAAGTGAATATGCTGAGGTTATAATCTATCACAGTACTTTATAAGTCTTTGCTAGGTAAAGCCCCGCCTTATCTCAGCTCACTGGTCAACATAGCAGCACCCACCCGTAGCACGCGCTCCAGCAGGTATATTTCACTTGTCATCCCCAAAGCCAACTCTTCCTTTGGCCACCTTTCCTTCCAGTTCTCTGCTGCCAATGACTGGAACGAATTGCAAAAATCACTGAAGCTTGAGTCTTATATCTCTCTCACTAACTTTAAGCATCAGCTGTCAGAGCAGCTTACCGATCATTGCACCTGTACACAGCCCATACGTAAATAGCCCACCCGACTCCCTTAATCCTCATACTGTTATTTATTTTTTGCTCCTTTGCACCCCAGTATCTCTACTTGCAAATTTTTTGCACATCTACCACTCCAGTGTTGAATTGCTAAATTGGAATTATTTCCCCACTATGGCCTATTTATTGCCTTACCTCCCCAAACTTACTACATTTGCACACACTGTATATAGATTGTTCTATTGTGTTACTGACTGTACGTTTGTTTATTCCATGTGTAACTCTGTGTTGTTTGTGTCGCACTGCTTTGCTTTATCTTGGCCAGGTCGCAGTTGTAAATGAGAACTTGTTCTCAACTGGCCTACCTGGTTAAATAAAGGTGAGACACTGCATTTTTAAACAATGGATAAAATGCATGCCATAACATTTTAACATGAAAATATCTGTTCTATCGTTCAGCCTACAGAAGCAGCCAATGTGTGGTGTTAAATGTAGGCCTACATTCCATGAGCCTTTTGAAAAAAAACATGCAGGGCTTGACATTAACCTGTTTATACACTTGTCCTTAAAACAAGGAGGTGACTGAAAATGTTGTTGTGTTGCTTGATGCAAGAAAACACTTTACAAAATAAATGCATTATTATTCCCGTACCATTATTACAGAGAATCAGATAAATGATGCTACCCTCTGCCTATTGGCTACTTAGCTTATTCAAGCCTGTCTCAAAATACAACACTGCCCCTTTAAGACAAAACAAAGCTCTTTACCTGACTCACTTTTCAAGGATGAAATGTACACGTTTTGTGCTCTTGTAGGAAGCAATCACTCCTCTATTGCTGACTACAAATGATCTATAACTGGGCTAAAAACTCACTAACTAGAAAAGCATATGAACAAAATGTGCACACGTGGCTACATGCAGCTCTCGCTTTGATCTCAAAACAAGCACATCTACTCACGACTGCTCATGCTGTAAACACAGTCCAGTTCAAAGTGAATGGCACAGATCCATATGAGTCGTGCATGTCAATGCAATAGAATCCTACTTCAATGCGTTCTGCCTACAAAATCTCTTGCATAGTTAGTTTTGTTAAAACATTACTGTAGCAATGAGGTTTGTGCAGTAAGCTATAGGCCCAATACATTATCACAGCATATTGGCTTTGCTTGAATTTTTATTTTACTGGACTGATGGTGCCTGCATCCGATGGTCAGTCTCAGCGGAGGGAGAGAGCAGCAGCCTCTCAACATTCCTCCACTCTCCGTTTCCTCCGCTGACCAAAAGGAGACACCGTCTTCCAGTTGATGGTGAAACTCGAGTCGCACCTCATTATTCTGTCTCATGCACCAATTCATGTTATTACTCCTATGACCAGAGAAAGTCAAATATTCCTGGATATTAAAAGACCCAGGTCACTAATAACAACAACGCATGTCTTCAGATACACTTTCCTACTCATTCATTATTGCTGCAGTGCTTGTTGTAGTGCTGAGTGGAAATAGGTCAAACAGCCCTTACACAGCCTGGAGGTGTGTTGGGTGATTGTCCTGTTGAAAAACAAATTATAGTCCCACTATGCGCAAAACCAGATGGGATGGCGTATCGCTGCAGAATGCTGTGGTAGCCATGCTGGTTAAGTGTGCCTTGAATTCTAAATAAATCACTGACAGTGTCACCAGCAAAGCACCATCACACCTCCTCCTCCATGCTTCAAAGTGGGAACCATGCATGTGGAGATCATCCGTTCACCTACTCTGCATCTCACAAAGACACGGCGGTTGCTACCAAAAATGTCAAATTTGGACTCATCAAACCAAAGAACAGATTTCCACCGGTCTAATATCCAATGCTGGTGTTTCTTGGCCCAAGCAAGTCTCTTCTACTTGTCCTTTAGTAGTGGTTTCTTTGCAGCAATTCGACCATGAATGCCTGATTCACGCAGTCTCCTCTGAACAGGTAATGTTGAGATGTGTCTCTTACTTAAACTCTGTGAAGCATGTATTTGGGCTGAAATTTTGGAGGCTGGTAACTCTAATGAACTTATCCTCTGCAGCAGAGGTAACTCTGGGTCTTCCTTCCCTGTGGCGGTCCTCATGACAGGCAGTTTCATCATAGAGCTTGATGGTTTTTACGACTGCATTTGAAGAACCTTTCAAAGTTGTTGACATTTACGGATTGACTGACCTTCATGTCTTAAAGTAATGATGGACTTCCGTTTCTCTTTGCTTATTTGAGCTGTTCTTGCCATAACATGGAATTGGTATTTTACCAAATAGGGCTTTCTTCTGTATACCTACCTAGTCACAACACAACTGATTGGCTCAATCGCATTAAGAAGGAAAGAAATTCCACAAATTAACTTTTAACAAGGCACACCTGTTAATTGAAATGCATTCCAGGTGACTACCTCATGAAGCTGGTTGAGAGAATGCCAAGAGTGTGCAAAGCTGTCATCAAGGCAAAGGGTGGCTACTTTAAAGAATATGAAATATAAAATATATGGATCTTGTGTATTCCTGGAAAAAAAATCTGAATTCATGTAAACATTACAAGTGCAAGTGCTGGTTCAATTGTTCTATTTTGTTTTATTTTGAGGGGGGGTCCTATGACCTCATATTGTAGCTTATATAGACCACAACTTAGGTATAGAACAATCTTAAAACGATCTACTTTGGTTTAGATACAACCATCATGAAACCTCTAACAAAGGGTAGGCAACCCTGCTCCTGGAGTGTCTCAGGTACTTCAGGATGTTGTCCTGCTCCTGGAGTGTCTCAGGGACTTCAGGATGTTGTCCTGTTCCTGGAGTGTCCCAGGTACTGCAGGATGTTGTCCTGCTCCTGGAGTGTCTCAGGTACTGCAGGATGTTGTCCTGTTCCTGGAGTGTCCCAGGTACTGCAGGATGTTGTCCTGTTCCTGGAGTGTCCCAGGTACTGCAGGATGTTGTCCTGCTCCTGGAGTGTCTCAGGTACTGCAGGATGTTGTCCTGTTCCTGGAGTGACTCAGGTACTGCAGGATGTTGTCCTGCTCCTGGAGTGTCACAGGTACTGCAGGATGTTGTTCCTACTAGACACCACACATGACTAACTGTGCTAATTGATCAGTTCAGTGATTGCCTAAATTCAACACACCTGCTCTCCCAGGTCGGTTGGTTCAAAAACACTGCGGCACTCCAGGACCAGGGCTGCCTACCCCTGCTCTAACACAATACATGCATTTTACTTACTTACCTCTTTTTGCATATGGTTTCTTCATAGACTCCATGAAATACTGACCTGTTCCTAAATATTTGGTTAAATTATGAATTTTGTGTCTGGTTTCCTAGAAACAAAGGTGGCTCAACCTCTTGGGCTAAACTTCCTCCACCTTCCCCTACTGTTTGTGGTACTATCATCTCCGTAAAGCTTGAAGCCCTTTGGATCTAGTCTACCTCAACCTGTCTTCAACATAGACGAGAGCAGAGGCATCTTTCACAACCATTGATTTAGCAGGATAAAAAAAAAAAGGCGCATTGAAGTCATGAAGTGCTATATATATTAATACACTTATGGTAATGAACCTCCAATTGAGCTCTCCGATGTCAGCTACTGATCAGCGGTTCTCTCTACATTGTTCTAAACCGGGGTCAGGAAAACGTTCAGTGGCTTTTTGACTGACACGTGACATTTAAACAACACCTGGTCAATTTGTAACCCTTGAGCGGAGATAATGACTGAGTAGTAAAAAAGAGAAGGTGATGAAGGAAAAGCTAAAATAAAAAAATAAATAAAAGGCATGTGTTAAAAGGTGATGAAGAAAGGTTAAGTTAAATGGTGGCATTAAATACATATAATTGGCTTCACACTGCGATCCTCTCAGCTAGTTAATGAGCAGGTCTAAAAACGTAGCATGAAAAAGCCTTTCTCTATGAATTGTTAATGTCAGAAATGGCAGAGTTCAGAGATAAATGGCCAGTGGTGACATCAGACATCCCTCAGACCAATTAGTATAGTGAAAAGATCACCTCGTAAATCAAAGATGGCCCGGCCCGGCTTCATCTTCAGAGAGAAAAAGATCGCTGCTCTCACCTTTAGGGGACCAAGACGTGAACGTCCTTTCCATTTCTACTGGATTCGCAATATATATTAATTAATATAGAATGAACGAGGCAAACAGAAATCGTTGTGTGGTCGTGGTCAGTAGTTGTGTAATGTTATTCTACACATTTTGTCATGAGGCTAAGAGAAAATGTTGCAGCTTTAAAGCACATTTCCTGCAGTTTTACACTTTTTGCCATGAGGCAGGGGAAAAATGCGTTGTTTTATTGTTCATCTCATGCTTTCGCTGATATTTTGCCATGAGGCTGAGAGGCCATGAGGCTGAGAGGCCATGAGGCTGAGAGAACATTTTGCAGTTTTAAAGTGAATTTTCTGCTATTCTACACATTGTGTCATGAGGCTGAGATAAATGTTTGCATTTTTAAAGCTAATTTCCTGCAATTCTACACATTTTTCTATTTTATGCAACCCCCCAAAAATGTGCCCGTTCGGTAATCCCGCCCTACTGGCTGGCAGTGGGTTCCGTACAACAATGACAAAATAAATTATACAAAGAAATTCTACCACCAAATTCTACCACCACCCAAGAGGGAACTTTGGAGACTGGAAGGCCAAAGGGGCATGTGCTCTGTAAAGGTACAGCCCTATCTGTGCACGTGCCTGAATTAGAATCTGTGACAATCGAGTCTCAGAAATACCGGTAGCCCTAATCCATTCCAGGCCTATTGCGTGTAATTAAAAGGTTGCTTATTTATTAATGTTCAGATGAGAGCTCACATTTGTATGTGATAGCAATAGTGTTTCTTTACAGTACATTTTGCAAAAAAAAACACTGTTTAGTATGTAACATTTCTACCGCAACTCAACAGTTTAACAATCTGGTGGCAGTGGGCGTTCTGGAGAGCGTGCCCGTCTCTACTTTACCTGTGGCCTGCCCGTCTTTACTTTACCTGTGGCCTGCCCGTCTCTACTTTACCTGTGGCCTGCCCGTCTTTACTTTACCTGTGGCCTGCCCGTCTCTACTTTACAAGTGGCCTGCCCGTCTCTACTTTACCTGTGGTCTGCCGTCTCTACTTTACCTGTGGCCTGCCCGTCTCTACTTTACCTGTGGCCTGCCCGTCTCTACTTTACCTGTGGCCTGCCCGTCTCTACTTTACCTGTGGCCTGCCCGTCTCTACTTTACCTGTGGCCTGCCCGTCTCTACTTTACCTGTGGCCTGCCGTCTTTACTTTACCTGTGGCCTGCCGTCTTTACTTTACCTGTGGCCTGCCCGTCTCTACTTTACCTGTGGCCTGCCCGTCTCTACTTTACCTGTGGCCTGCCCGTCTCTACTTTACCTGTGGCCTGCCCGTCTTTACTTTACCTGTGGCCTGCCCGTCTTTACTTTACCTGTGGCCTGCAGTCTCTACTTTACCTGTGGCCTGCCAGTCTCTACTTTACCTGTGGCCT
The DNA here is from genome assembly GCA_030435695.1 of Brachymystax lenok tsinlingensis. Lineage (NCBI taxonomy): Eukaryota > Metazoa > Chordata > Actinopteri > Salmoniformes > Salmonidae > Brachymystax > Brachymystax lenok. The sequence goes on along the minus strand of CM059804.1, from coordinate 5,779,687 downwards.
GCCTGTCTCTACTTTACCTGTGGCCTGCCTGTCTCTACTTTACCTGTGGCCTGCCAGTCTCTACTTTACCTGTGGCCTGCCAGTCTCTCTACTTTACCTGTGGCCTGCCGATCTCTGCTTTACCTGTGGCCTGTCCGTCTCTACTTTACCTGTGGCCTGCCAGTCTTTACTTTACCTGTGGCCTGCCGATCTTTGCTTTACCTGTGGCCTGCCCGTCTCTACTTTACCTGTGGCCTGCCCGATCTTTACTTTACCTGTGGCCTGCCCGTCTCTACTTTACCTGTGGCCTGCAGATCTTTACTTTACCTGTGGCCTGCCAGTCTCTACTTTACCTGTGGCCTGCCCATCTTTGCTTTACCTGTGGCCTGCCGTCTCTACTTTACCTGTGGCCTGCCCGTCTCTACTTTACCTGTGGCCTGCCAGATCTTTACTTTACCTGTGGCCTGCCAGTCTCTCTACTTTACCTGTGGCCTGTAGATCTCTGCTTTACCTGTGGCCTGCCGTCTCTACTTTACCTGTGGCCTGCCCGTCTCTACTTTACCTGTGGCCTGCCAGATCTCTACTTTACCTGTGGCCTGCCGTCTCTCTACTTTACCTGTGGCCTGTAGTCTCTACTTTACCTGTGGCCTGCCAGTCTCTACTTTACCTGTGGCCTGCCAGATCTCTACTTTACCTGTGGCCTGCCGTCTTTACTTTACCTGTGGCCTGCCAGATCTTTGCTTTACCTGTGGCCTGCCAGTCTTTACTTTACCTGTGGCCTGCCCGTCTCTGCTTTACCTGTGGCCTGCCCGATCTCTACTTTACCTGTGGCCTGCCAGTCTTTACTTTACCTGTGGCCTGCCAGTCTCTACTTTACCTGTGGCCTGCCAGTCTCTCTACTTTACCTGTGGCCTGCCAGTCTCTGCTTTACCTGTGGCCTGCCAGTCTCTACTTTACCTGTGGCCTGCCAGTCTCTACTTTACCTGTGGCCTGCCAGTCTCTACTTTACCTGTGGCCTGCCAGTCTCTGCTTTACCTGTGGCCTGCCAGTCTCTGCTTTACCTGTGGCCTGCCAGATCTCTACTTTACCTGTGGCCTGCCAGTCTCTGCTTTACCTGTGGCCTGCCGTCTCTACTTTACCTGTGGCCTGCCCGTCTCTACTTTACCTGTGGCCTGCCAAATCTCTACTTTACCTGTGGCCTGCCCGTCTTTACTTTACCTGTGGCCTGCCAGTCTCTACTTTACCTGTGGCCTGCCAGTCTTTACTTTACCTGTGGCCTGCCCGATCTCTACTTTACCTGTGGCCTGCCGTCTCTACTTTACCTGTGGCCTGCCGTCTTTACTTTACCTGTGGCCTGCCCGTCTCTACTTTACCTGTGGCCTGCCCGTCTCTACTTTACCTGTGGCCTGCCCGATCTCTACTTTACCTGTGGCCTGCCGTCTCTACTTTACCTGTGGCCTGCCCGTCTCTACTTTACCTGTGGCCTGCCCGTCTCTACTTTACCTGTGGCCTGCCCGTCTCTACTTTACCTGTGGCCTGCCCGTCTCTACTTTACCTGTGGCGTGCCCGTCTCTACTTTACCTGTGGCCTGCCCGTCTCTACTTTACCTGTGGCCTGCCCGTCTCTACTTTACCTGTGGCGTGCTCACTTGTTGTTTGGGATTTGCTATTCTGAAATGTCAGTGACATAATACGGTTGTGCTATTTAAAATGCATAATATTATTACCAATTACTATTTTATTTGTTGATGTAAAAAATATATCTTGTATCTCGTTTAGAGTTTTTGTAAGGATGGATCCACCTGTTGTTGGTATTTCTTAGGAAATGGACCATTTCCTATTTCAGGCCATTTGATCTCATGTATGGACAATATTCTGTTGCTTGTTCTCAGGTAGACTTGTGTCTTTCTACAGTTTTTATTTTTATTTAACCTTTATTTAACTAGGCAAGTCAGTTAAGAACAAATTCTTATTTACAATGACGGCCTACCTAAAGGCAAAAGGCCTCTTGCTGGGGCCGGTGGCTGAGATTAAAAATAAATAAATAAAATAGAAATATAGGACAAAACACACATCACGACAAGAGAGACAACACAACACTACACAAAGAGAGACCTAAGACAGCAACACAGCATGGCAGCAACACAACAACAATGTTCTCAGGTAAGCCTGTGTCTTTCTGGAGTTTCTGCAGTTCTGATATCAATTTTGCACTGATGAAAAATTACTTTTGTTTTTTTTATCATAATTGTCCCCGTAAAAATGTAATTAATAACATATCAACTGAACTTTCAAGCAAACATCCATGCCATCACCAACCACCGTAACAGCACTAGCTTGGTAAATGATCAGCTTTCTGATGATCTGATACATTATGCATTCTTCTAGAATGAGGTTACACTTTCATCCAGCCTAAATCTAGGCTCTACCACATCTGCCAGTAGATGTCATTGATCAGCCCTATGAGCATATCATCCCTGGATCCCTCAACATCATTTCTCAAAGGAAGGAGTCATTAAACAGGAATAGAACGTGTCCCTCCCCTGACACAATTTCTTTTGCATTATTCAAAAACGTATTACTACACATGTCACAAGATTTCAATTATAAATGAATCCATGCTCTATGGAGAAGAAAACTAAAAGATAAAGGAAGAATCTCCCCAAAATATAAAATAGTCGTATTAAAGTTACTTTTATTGCCCCCATTTGGGCTACGGCCCAATAAGTGTAATATCGCATTATTCCAGTTAATTAATTAGAAACTCCTCCAGACTTCTTAGTGCTATACTCATAATAGAATTACTCTTCTGTAACTGCTAAATTTGAACATTTCCAGAATATCTTCATCCATCCTCTTCTTGTTTTTTTTTACCCATAATCTTTTTCAACTCACCTTTTCATAACTTTGCAAGATACAGGAGTTTCACATCATTCACAGATCAGAAGAGTAAAGGGCTCTCTATTCAATCCGTGTCGCGGGAAAATGCAACGCTAAAGTCCAATTGATGTTTAAAAGGCAATGTTCCCGCGTTAGCGGAGACTGCACTCACTGTAAATGCTGCATGTGTCGGGGGGGGTCAATTGGAAATGATCTTTACATTTTGAATCGTTCAATCTGTAATGCTTCGTCGAAACAGACTGAATAGAGCCCTAACTCTTTCTGCGTAAGAATTGAACTGTCATATGCAATCTCTCCCTTTTCCTCTCTCAGCTACAGCTGAATCTATTTGAATGTATGGCATTAGAAAACAGACATGACCAGTGAAATGAGGTACTGAAATTCGTACTAATAAGCAACTCACTTATTGATCATTGGTATTGTTCAATGTGTGTCTAGCACTGTTACTGTACTGGGATTTCATTATTGTATGACCATTGATTTGAATGCATAATTATATCTACAGTAGGCTTTGTAGGTTTAAGTTTGGATTAAATCTCAGTACAGCACCAGTCATTTTAATTAACAGGATTTAGGATTGTATTGTAGGTTTAAGTTTGGATTAAATCTCAGTACAGCACCAGTCATTTTAATTAACAGGATTTAGGGTTTATTGTAGGTTAAGTTTGGATTAAATCTCAATACAGCACCAGTCATTTTAATTAACAGGATTTAAGATTGTGGGCTAAAGTCTCTTTTCAGATGGTTGCATGTGTGGTGTATCATCAATACACAACATAGTGAGTATCACTAAGACAGTGTGTCAGTCTTAGGACATGCCTGTGGTGTGTACATGGGACTGTGTGTGTATATGGTTCGAGATCTGATCCGTTTGGCAGGCCAGTCATCAGATGTGAATCAAACAGAACGCCCCCTCTCCTCCTCCCTCCATCCCTACTCCTTTTCCCATTCTCTCTCCTCTCTCATCCTCCTCTCTCCTCTCTCATCCTCCTCTCTCCTCTCTCATCCTCCTGTCTCTTCACCCTCCTCTCTCCTCTCTCATCCTCCTCTCTCCTCTCTCATCCTCCTGTCTCTTCACCCTCCTCTCTCCTCTCTCATCCTCCTCTCTCCTCTCTCCTCTCTCCTCTCTCATCCTCCTCTCTCCTCCCTCCTCTCTCCTCTCTCATCCTCCTCTCTCCTCTCTCCTCCTCCTCTCTCCTCTCTCCTCTCTCATCATCCTGTCTCTTCTCCCTCCTCTCTCCTCTCTCATCCTCCTCTCTCCTCTCTCCTCTCTCATCCTCCTCTCTCCTCTCTCATCATCCTGTCTCTCCTCTCTCCTCTCTCATCATCCTGTCTCTTCTCCCTCCTCTCTCCTCTCTCACCCTCTCTCCTCTCTCATCCTCCTCTCTCCTCTCTCATCCTCCTCTCTCCTCTCTCATCATCCTGTCTCTCCTCTCTCCTCTCTCATCATCCTGTCTCTTCTCCCTCCTCTCTCCTCTCTCATCCTCCTTTCTCTTCTCCCTCCTCTCTCCTCTCTCCTCTCTCCTCTCTCATCCTCCTCTCTCCTCCCTCCTCTCTCCTCTCTCATCATCCTGTCTCTTCTCCCTCCTCTCTCCTCTCTCCTCTCTCATCATCCTGTCTCTTCTCCCTCCTCTCTCCTCTCTCATCCTCCTCTCTCCTCTCTCATCCTCCTTTCTCTTCTCCCTCCTCTCTCCTCTCTCATCATCCTGTCTCTTCTCCCTCCTCTCTCCTCTCTCCTCTCTCCTCTCTCCTCTCTCCTCTCTCCTCTCTCCTCTCTCCTCTCTCCTCTCTCCTCTCTCATCCTCCTCTCTCCTCTCTCATCCTCCTGTCTCTTCTCCCTCCTCTCTCCTCTCTCATCCTCCTTTCTATTCTCCCTCCTCTCTCCTCTCTCATCCTCCTGTCTCTTCTCCCTCCTCTCTCCTCTCTCCTCTCTCCTCTCTCATCCTCCTCTCTCCTCTCTCATCATCCTGTCTCTTCTCCCTCCTCTCTCATCCTCCTCTCTCCTCTCTCATCCTCCTTTCTCTTCTCCCTCCTCTCTCCTCTCTCATCCTCCTCTCTCCTCTCTCATCCTCCTCTCTCCTCTCTCATCATCCTGTCTATCCTCTCTCCTCTCTCATCATCCTGTCTCTTCTCCCTCCTCTCTCTCTCCTCTCTCATCCTCCTTTCTCTTCACCCTCCTCTCTCCTCTCTCATCCTCCTCTCTCCTCTCTCATCCTCCTCCTCTATCATCCTCCTCTCTCCTCTCTCATCCTCCTTTCTCTTCTCCCTCCTCTCTCCTCTCTCATCATCCTGTCTCTTCTCCTCCTCCTCTCTCCTCTCTCCTCTCTCCTCTCTCCTCTCTCCTCTCTCATCCTCCTCTCTCCTCTCTCATCCTCCTGTCTCTTCTCCCTCCTCTCTCCTTTCTCATCCTCTTGTCTCTTCTCTGTGCCTATGGTTCTAGACTTGATCAGACCAGACGTGAAGCAAACAGATCCATCGCCCTCTCTCCTCATCCATCCCCCTCTCTCCTCATCAATCCCCCCACACTACCCCTTCCATCCTCCCCTGTCCTTTCCAGTCGTCCTCTCTCCCCACCCTCCCTCCTCCTTCCCTCCACACTCCATCCTCTCTCATCCCTCCTCTTCCTCTTCCTCCCCTCTCTTTACCCTCTACTTTCCCCAGTCCCTCTCCTCCCACCTCCTCCCACCTCCTCTCTCCTCCCTCCACATCTCTAGACATTCTGAGTCACTCAGCAGGGATGCACATTCAATAGAGAGGGCATGCATGGGGCCATGGTTAACCCAAATCACCATCAGTTTAAGGTAGCTTCCCAAATGACACCCTATTCACTTCATAGTGCACTACTTTAGTGCACTATATAGAGAAAAGAGTGCCATTTGGGATGCACATCAGGGTTGGGGTCGATTTTATCAATTCAATTTCAATGCAGACAGTCTAAATTCCAATTCCAATTCAATTCCAATTCAATTCCAATTCAATTCCAAGTCAATTCTCCACTTTCTGCTTGAAATCCAGAATTTTATTTGGAATTAGAAATGTAATTGGAATTGACCCCAACCCTGCTGCACATTATAAACTGTGAAGATGATGGGTCCTTGTCCTCCTAGTCAACTTACTGAATGGCTATAAGGACCAAACATGGTCCTTATCTCTAAACTGTCTGTTATTATTCAACATGAACTGTTCCTCATCTCTTTACTGTCTGTTATTATTAAACATGAACTGTTCCTCATCTCTTTACTGTCTGTAATTATTAAACATGAACTGGTCCTCATCTCTTTACTGTCTGTTATTATTCAACATGAACTGGGTGGTTCAAGCCCTGAATGCTGAATGGCTGACAGCCGTGGTATATCAGACCGTATACCACGGGTATGACAAAACATGTATTTTTACTGATCTAATTATGTTGTTAACCAGTTTATAATAGCAGTAAGGCACCTCGGGGGGTTTGTGGTATATGGCCAATATACCACGGCTAAGGGCTGTATCCAGGCACTCCGCTTTAGCCGTGGTATATTAGCCATATACCACATCTCCTCGTGCCTTATTGCTTAAACATGCACTGTTCCTCATCTCTGTTCCTCACACTGTTTACCCCTACACAGTTGTCTCAGATCTATGAAAGAGGAGGTAACGAGGGCAGACTGGAGGGAATACAGTCAATCTAGGGGTATGCATCCAAAATAGCTTCCCTATTCCCTATATAGTGCACACTACGTCTGAGCAGAGCCTTATGGGCCCTGGTCAAAAATAGTGCACTATAAAGGGAATAGGGTGTCATTTGGGAAGCAGCCCAGAACTAGAGCTCACCCACCCATTCTAGAACACTGGGGTGGGGGGCATATCTCGTTCATAAAGAGAGAGAGCAACCAACGAAAAACAACAAGGAGAAACGGAACAGATGATTTAGGAAACTAAAAGACCCTGCTCTATTCTTGCTGCTTTGTTTGTGATGCTAATCACATGACTGGGTGGGGGTGGGTGGGAAACGGTGTCACTACACTAACCGGCTCTCTGCTACCCAAGCTAGATCCTGAGCCTAAACAACTGCAGAAAGGGTAGGACTTTCTCTTATAATGAAATACTTTGCTTGTTGCTTAGCAACCCCCCAAAAGATAGTGTACATATATGTGCCTGTTGCCTGGCGACTGACTAACATTACATCTGTTGCCTGGTGACTGACTGACAATACATCTGTTATCTAGCAACTGACTGACATTACATCTGTTGCCTGCCGACTGACTGACATTACATCTGTTGTCTAGCGACTGACTGACATTACATCTGTTGCCTAGCGACTGACTGACATTACATCTGTTGCCTGGCGACTGACTGACATTACATCTGTTGCCTGTCAACTATCTAACATTACATCTGTTTCCTAGCGACTGACTGACATTACATCTGTTATCTAGCGACTGACTGACATTACATATGTTATCTAGCGACTGACTGACATTACATCTGTTGCCTAGCGACTGACTGACATTACATCTGTTGCCTGGCGACTGACAGACATTACATCTGTTGCCTGGCGACTGACTGACATTACATATGTTGCCTGGCGACTGACTGACATTACATCTGTTGCCTGTCAACTATCTGACATTACATCTGTTGCCTGGCGACTGACTGACATTACATCTGTTGCCTGGCGACTGACAGACATTACATCTGTTGCCTGGCGACTGACAGACATTACATCTGTTGCCTGGCGACTGACAGACATTACATCTGTTGCCTGTCAACTATCTGACATTACATCTGTTGCCTAGTGTTATAGATTTTATGTTTTGATGACTAAATGTTTGTACTTAATACTAAGAACATTCCATTCTGAAAGTGTATGCAATGGAGATAGGGTTGCAAGACAAATGGCAGTCCAATTAATATGTGTGTGTGTCTAGATATTAACTTGGTGTGCAGAAGTATGACTTCATTTAGGCGGTGTCTGGGAGAACAAAGAGCTATTTGATTCTACCAGACACCTGCGAGAGGCCCGTCCTTGAGAAGAACCTCCCAACACCTCCCAGGTTTGACTTATTTGCAAAGATTGTGATAAGGAATGAATGGGTACTGTGGGAAGACACTATGTTCTTGGAGAGGGTGGGGGAAGAGGTGGGAATTTTGTATCTTTGTATTTCAACATTGTACCATATAAAAGACTGTGTACACCTTTTAGAGCTCAGAGCTCTCCCGTGAATAAATAATCTACATTTGACCATTATAGATTGGGCCTCTGTTTGTCTCATTTCAACCAGTATCTCACAAATACTGGGTAACAGACAGAGTTTGTTTAATTGAAGTTCAGTTTATGAACATTGAGAACAAAATTTCTATAACACTAGCGACTGACTGACATTACATCTGTTGCCTGGCGACTGACTGACATTACATCTGTTGCCTGTAGACTGACTGACATTACATCTGTTGCCTGGCAACTGACTGACATTACATATGTTGCCTGGCAACTGACTGACATTACATCTGTTGCCTGGCAACTGACTGACATTATATCTGTTATCTGTAGACTGACTGACATTACATCTGTTGCCTGTAGACTGACTGACATTACATCTGTTGCCTGCCGACTGACCGACATTGCATCTGTTGCCTATCGACTGACTGACATACATCTGTTGCCTGGCGACTGACTGACATTACATCTGTTGCCTGGCGACTGTCTGACATTACATCTTTGTGTGTGGGTGTGTGATTATTGGGGGGGGGGTAGAGGAAGAGAGAAGACATGGCAGGAGTGAGTGAGTGAGAGAAATGCAAAAGAGGAGAGAGCAGAAGGGAGGGAGAGATGGATGGAGAGAGCAGAAGGGAGGGAGAGATGGATGGAGAGAGCAGAAGGAGGGAGAGATGGATGGAGAGAGCAGAAGGGAGGGAGAGATGGATGGAGAGAGCAGAAGGAGGGAGAGATGGATGGAGAGAGCAGAAGGAGGGAGAGATGGATGGAGAGAGCAGAAGGGAGGGAGAGATGGATGGAGAGAGCAGAAGGGAGGGAGAGATGGATGGAGAGAGCAGAAGGGAGGGAGAGATGGATGGAGAGAGCAGAAGGGAGGGAGAGATGGATGGAGAGAGCAGAAGGGAGGGAGAGATGGATGGAGAGAGCAGAAGGGAGGGAGAGATGGATGGAGAGAGCAGAAGGGAGGGAGAGATGGATGGAGAGAGCAGAAGGGAGGGAGAGATGGATGGAGAGAGCAGAAGGAGGGAGAGATGGATGGAGAGAGCAGAAGGAGGGAGAGATGGATGGAGAGAGCAGAAGGAGGAGAGATGGATGGAGAGAGCAGAAGGGAGGGAGAGATGGATGGAGAGAGCAGAAGGGAGGGAGAGATGGATGGAGAGAGCAGAAGGGAGGGAGAGATGGATGGCACGAGGTGGAGGAAGAGTGATTCATGTTCGTTCGATATGGTTCAGAAAAGTCACTGGCTTACTCATTATTACCTAGTATTCTAGTGTTCCAGTCTCTCTGTGCTTTAACCAACTCCTACTTATTGTTCCAATCTCTCTTTAACCAACTCCTACCTAGTATTCCAGTCATTCAGTAACAGTCATCTAGGCTGGTTATGTTCTCTTAGTGTTGACCTTTACAGTAGTAGTCATCTATACTGGTTCAGTTCTCTTAGTGTTGCCTCTACAGTAGTAGTCATCTATACAGGTTCAGTTCTCTTAGTGTTGCCTCTACAGTAGTAGTCATCTATGCTGGTTATGTTCTCTTAGTGTTGACCTTTACAGTAGTAGTCATCTATACTGGTTCAGTTCTCTTAGTGTTGCCTCTACAGTAGTAGTCATCTATACTGGTTCAGTTCTCTTAGTGTTGCCTCATTCAGTAGTAGTCATCTATACTGGTTCAGTTCCCTTAGTGTTGCCTCATACATTAGTAGTCATCTATACTGGTTCAGTTCATCTATACTGGTTCAACACAATTAGACCCAACCAAATCATGAGAAAACAAAAAGATAAGATAATTACTTGACACATTGAAAAGAATTAACAAAAAGAGCAAACTAGAATGCTATTTGGCCCTAAACAAAGAGTACACAGTGGCAGAATAACTGACCACTTTGACTGACCCAAACTTAAGGAAAGCTTTGACAATGTACAGACTCAGTGAGCATAGCCTTGCTATTGAGAAAGGCCGCCATAGGCAGACCTGGCTTTCAAGAGAAGGCAGGCAATGTGCAAACTGCCCACAAAATGAGGTGGAAGCTGAGCTGCACTTAATCACCTCCTGCCAAATAAATGTATGACCATATTAAAGACACATATTTCCCTCAGATTACACAGACCCACAAAGAATTCGAAAAACAAATCAAATTTTGATAAACTCCCATATCTATTTGGTGAAATACCACAGAGTGCCGTCACAGAAGCAATAATTGTGACGTGTTGCCACAAGAAAAGGGCAAACAGGGAAAAACAAACACCATTGTCAATGCAACCCATATTTATGTTTATTTATTTGCCCTTTTGTACTTTAACTATTTGCACATCGTTACAACACTGTATATAGACATAATATGAAATGTCTTTATTATTTTATGTGTGAGTGTAATATTTCCTGTACATTTTTTATTGTTCATTTGTTTATTATCTAATTCACTTGCTTTGGCAATGTTAACATATGTTTCCCATGCCAATAAAGCCCCTTAAATTGAGAGAGAGAGAGAGAGAGAGAGAGAGAGAGAGAGAGAGAGAGAGAGAGAGAGAGAGAGAGAGAGAGAGAGAGAGAGAGAGAGATCACTGAAGGTCAGAGGACCTATCTATACATACCGCTTTCTCTGTGTCTATCTATCTCTCTTTCTCTATACATACACTACCGTTCAAAGGTTTGGGGTCACTTATAAATGTAATTGTTTTTGAAAGAAAAGCACATTTTTGTCCATTAAAATAACATCAAATTGATCAGAAATACAGTGTAGACATTGTTAATGTTGTAAATGACTATTGTAGCTGGAAACTGGATTTTTTATGGAATATCTACATGGCGTACAGAGGCCCATTGCGTGGAATATCTACAGGCGTACAGAGGCCCATTATCAGCAACCATCACTCCTGTGTTCCAATGACACGTTGTGTTAGCTAATCCAAGTTTATCATTTTAAAAGGCTAATTGATCATTAGAAAACCCTTTTGCAATTATGTTAGTACAGCTGAAAACTGTTGTTCTGATTAAAGAAACAATAAAACTGGCCTTCTTTAGACTAGTCAGACTAGTCAGACCAGAGGACATTTCTCCAAAAAGTATGATCTTTGTCCCCATGTGCAGTTGCAAACTGTAGTCTGGCTTTTTTATGGCGGTTTTGGAGCAGTGGCTTCTTCCTTGCTGAGCGGCCTTTCAGGTTATGTCGATATAAGACTTGTTTTACTGTGGATATAGATACTTTTGTACCTGTTTCCTCCAGCATCTTCGCAAGGTCCTTTGCTGTTGTTCTGGGATTGATTTGCACTTTTCGCACCAAAGTACGTTCATCTCTAGGAGACGTGTGTGTGTGTGTGTGTGTGTGTGTGTGTGTGTGTGTGTGTGTGTGTGTGTGTGTGTGTGTGTGTGTGTGTGTGTGTGTGTGTGTGTGTGTGTGTGTGTTGGTTCTTCAATCCTTGTGGGGACTTAAAAACCCCCAAAGTCCCCACAAGGATAGTAAAACAAGGAAAAGTATCCCTCATGAGGACAAAGGTTATTTTAAGTATAATTTTAAGTTTAATCAAATAAAATCTAATTGTATTAGTCACATGCGTCGAATACAATAGGTGTAGACCTTACTGTGAAATGCTTACGTACGAGCCCTTAACCAACAGTGCAGTTCCACAAAATAAATAAGATAAGAATAACAGATAAAAGTAACAAGTAATTAAAGAGCAGCAGTAAAAAATAACAATATATACAGGGAGGTGCCGGTACAGAGTCAATGTGCGGGGGCACCAGTTAGTTGAGGTAGTATGGACACGTAGGTAGAGTTATTATAGTGACTATGCATAGATGACAACAGAGTGTGGCAGTGGTGTGGTGAGTAGAGGTGGGGGAGTCAATGCAAATAGTCTGGGTAGCCATTTCACTAGATGTTCAGGAGTCTTATGGCTTGGGGGTAGAAGCTGTTTAGGAGCCGCTTGGACCTAGATTTGGAGCCCCGGTACAACTTGCCGTGCGGTAGCAGAGAGAACAGTCTATGACTAGGGTGGCTGGAGTCTTTGACAATTTTTAGGGCCTTCCTCTGACAGAGGTCCTGGATGGCAGAAAGCTTGGCCCCGGTGATGTACTGGGCCGTTCACGCACTACCCTCTGTAGTGCCTTGCGGTCGGAGGCCAAGCAGTTGCCATATCAGGCAGTGATGCAACCAGTCAGGATGCTCTCGATGGTGCAGTTGTAGAACCTTTTGAGGATCTGAGGACCCATGACAAATCTTTTCAGTCTCCTGAGGGGGAATAGGCTTTGTCGTGCCCGCTTCACGACTGTCTTGGTGTGCTTAGACCATGTTGGTTTGTTGGTGATGTGGACAACAAGGAACTTGAAGCTCTCAACCTGCTCCACTACAGCCCTGTCGATGAGAATGGGGGCGTGCTCAGTCCTCTTTTTCCTGTAGTCCACAATTAACTCTTTTGTCTTAATCACATTGAGGGAGAGGTTGTTGTCCTGGCACCACACGGCCAGGTCTCTGACCTCCTCCCTATAGGCCGTCTCGTTGTTGTCGGGGATCAGGCCTACCACTGTTGTGTCATCGGCAAATTTAATGGTGGTGTTGGAGTTGTGCCTGGCCGTGCAGTCAAGAGTGAACAGGGAGTACATGAGGGGGCTGAGCACACACCCCTGAGGGGCCCCTGTGTTGAGGATCAGCGTGGCGGATGTGTTGTTACCTACCCTTACCACCTGGGGACGGCCCGTCAGGAAGTCCAGGATCCAGTTGCAGAGGGAGGTGTTTAGTCCCAGGGTCCTTAGCTTATTGATGAGCTTTGAGGCACTATGGTGTTGAACGCTGAGCTGTAGTCACTTAATAGCATACTCACATAGGTGTTCCTTTTGTCCAGTTGGGAAAGTTCAGTGTGGAGTGGGTCTAGGGATCTGTTGGGGCAGTATGCAAATTGGAGTGGGTCTAGGGTTTCTGGGATGATGGCGTCGGACAGGGAGAGGTTGAAAATATCAGTGAAGACACTTGCTAGTTGGTCAGCGCATGCTCGGAGTACAGGTCCTGGTAATCTGTCTGTCCCTGCGACCTTGTGAATGTTGATCTGTCTAAAGGTCTTACTCACATCGGCTGCAGAGAGCGTGATCACACAGTCTTCCAGTACAGCTGGTGCTCTCATGCATGTTTCAGTGTTATTTGCCTCGAAGCGAGCATAGAGGTAGTTTAGCTCGTCTGGTAGGCTCGTGTCACTGGGCAGCTCTCGACTGTGCTTCCCTTTGTAGTCTGTAATGGCTTGCAAGCCCTGCCACATCCGACGAGTGTCAAAGCCAGTGTAGTACGACTCGAGTCCTGTATTGACGCTTTGCCTGTTTGATGGTTAGTCGGAGGGCATAGCGGGATTTCTTATAAACTTTCGGGTTAGAATCCCGCTCCTTGAAAGCGGCAGCTCTAACTTTTAGCTTAGTGCGGATGCTGCCTGGAATCCATGGCTTCTGGTCGAGGTATGTATGAATGGTCACTGTGGGGACGATGTCATCAATGCACTTATTGATGAAGCCAATGACAGATGTGGTGTACTCCTCAATGCCATCGGAGGAATCCCAGAACATATTCCAGTCTGTGCTGTCAAAACAGTCCTGTAGGTTATCGTCTGCTTCATCTGACCACTTTTTTATTCATCTAGTCACTGGTGCTTCCTGCTTTAATTTCTTCTTGTAAGCAGGAATCAGGAGGATAGAATTATGGTCAGATTTGCCAAATGGAGGGCGAGGGAGAGCTTTGTATGCATCTCTGTGTGTGGAGTATAGGTGGTCCAGAGTTCTTTTCCCTCTGGTTGCACTTTTAACATGCTGATAGAAATTTGGTAAAACTGATTTAAGTTTCTCTGCATTAAAGTCCCCGGCTACTAGGAGCGCCGCCTATGGGTGAGCGTTTTCTTGTTTGCTTACGGCTCATTCAATGCTATTTTAGTGCCAACCTCTGACTGAGGTGGTATGTGAACAGCTACGAAGAATACAGATGAGAACTCTCTCGGTAGGGGTTAGGGGTTAGGTTTAAGGTTAGGGTTACAATTAGGGTTAGGGTAAGTGTTTTGGTGGTTGGTGGTTAGGTTTAGGGTTAGGAGTTAGGTTTAGGGTTTGGGTTACGGGTTAAGGTTAGGGTTATGGTAAGTGTTTGGTGGTTGGTGGTTAGGTTTAGGGTTAGGAGTTAGGTTTAGGGTTTGGGTTACGGGTTAAGGTTAGGGTTATGGTAAGTGTTTGGTGGTTGGTGGTTAGGTTTAGGGTTAGGAGTTAGGTTTAGGGTTTGGGTTACGGGTTAAGGTTAGGGTTATGGTAAGTGTTTGGTGGTTGGTGGTTAGGTTTAGGGTTAGGAGTTAGGTTTAGGGTTTGGGTTACGGGTTAAGGTTAGGGTTATGGTAAGTGTTTAAGACAGGCAGGCCTACAGGTGTCAATGGCCTTAACAATTTTTTCTTTGGCTCTAATTCTGCTCATGTAATTTGAGATAACGAGATGACACATGGATGTAAGAGATACTTCTGTGTTTGTTCATTCTCAACCAACATTAGGCAAAATATGTTCTAAAATAAAATGGTGTCCTATGTAACCAGTGTGAAATGGCTAGCTAGTTAGCGGTGCGCGCTAGTAATGTTTCAATCGGTGAGGTCACTCGCTCTTTAAACCTTTATGCACGTAAGCAGTTGTTTCCCTTGCTCTGTAAGGGCCGCTGATAGGTAACGATGCTTCGATGGGGACAATGTTGTGCATTTGTTATAACTGTGTTAAGGGTTACAACTGTTATTGTTTCATTTGGTGGAAAGGAAACAATGTTTATCTGTGATTTTTGGTGGGGAAACATTATTGCACAGGGACTGTCAGTATCATAGGCATATAGCAAATAAGAAAATACCCAATGCTGAATCCAAATGGCATGAAGCCACAGTACCACACTAAAACAGCAGCAACACAGACAATAGTTAATTTCTGTCACAAGTTGTGAATGCATTGGAAATGTGCTGTGGACACATGGATATGACCAACCTTCTTTTTGGTGTTACCGTGGCAGCAGACGGTGCACAGGTAGTTGAGAGTTCTCCAGAGCAGAATGATGAAGAGGCCCCCAAAGAACGTAACCATGGAGGAGGCAAGGAAAGCCCACCACATGCGCTGCCCATTGCTATCACAGGGCACATCTGGGGAGAACGGGATGATCACATCCATCTTGGATATGCGGATAGAGGGAGAGTCCGGATAGTAACTATGTTTACCTTTAGGCATTATTCTTAGGCTACCGATGCCCAGGGATAGGTTGCCATGTTCTATAACAAGCATCCAGACTCTTTGAGTAGTTCCAGCCAGTGTCCCCTACCCCACAATTCAGCCATATTGCTTAAACTAACTACTACTCTTCTTCCTCTACTCTGCCAGGTCCGTTTTCATCAGTTCTTCTTCTGTGTAAATGTTGTGTTCTCGGCGACCTGTTACTTACAGACTTCACTTCAAATGACAGGATGTGGTAGTTCCATTAACAGCAGTCATTCACACATCGTAAAATAAGTGCGAATTGTATGTATGTAAAAATCTGATATTTCTTTAAAACTATTTAATTCAATTCCATATGGGAAATCCAATTACTGTTCTTCTTTGCTTGTTTCTTCTGATGTAACGGTTCAATATTTCCAGAAAAGGGCAGCTATTATCTTCGCAAGACCTGTCGTTCCGGTTCCTGCATCTGGTAACCGAATAGCGTAAAGCGCAACCGATGGGTAGCCGTCGCTCACAAAACTCCACCTTGTGAACCAATCTCTGCTTTCTGGGTCCGTTACATCTGCTACATTTAGCGCTCTCGTTAGCTGTTGAAGACTACTTTCTCTCTTTATAACCACCGTTTTTTTTTTACATTTATTCCCTTTCAGAAAAGATGTGCGATAACGCTTTCCATAGGTTTCTTGTCCTCCTCTTGGTTCAGCGGCGGCCAGCTGATATGCGGCTGCCTGTCAGATCTGTTGGGAAGATGCAGGGAGATTTACAGGTAGCGGGGTGGAGCCATCAACAACATCTGACCGACTCATGTGTCCCTGCTACTCAAACATCATCCTGTCACTGATTCTACGGCGACATCCCTTCTCATTCGATTCGCAATTATTAATTTCATACATTTATGAGCACTTTCTACGGGCTAAATGATATCAAGATAATGGATGCACGGTTGTATTTATTAATCGGCTTAATTGTACAATGGATAATATTATACTCTTTTTATTTAGAATAGCCTACATATCTCGCTTCTAATTAGCACAAAACCCAGTATTTTGAAAGCGTTTCGTGTCTGAGGGAGGATGAGGAGAGGATGCTTTCCCCCCGAAAAGAATACAACAGGATCATGCTGTCCACACCTCGGCCTTGAATAGGACCTGTTGATTAGTCACGCTAAGCAATCTGTTGCTCTTTTTTTGTTGTCAAGAAAACAAGTAGGCTACCTATAATTTCCGTGGTAATAGCTTTGCCACGTGTAAACTAAAATAATTGTCATACAACATGTATAATTTAAAGCATGATTAAATTCATTAATTTTAGAGATGTACAAGGATGATAGAATGAAGCAAATATGCAATTAAATCAATTCACAGCTCGGAAATTATGCTTATCCAATTGTAGTTTTAAATATATAAATAAAGTGTTTTTATTCTGCACTTTAGTCCCCAAAAATGTATATGAATTTTACAAATCTATGAACAGGAGATTTTGCTCTCCCTGGTGGTCACACATTTCGTCTATTGCCTCATATTTGGATTCATGAGCCGGCGGCGGCAGAGAAGACACGTGCGCCTCAATTCGAATTCCCAGTGATTGGATCTGGAAATAGGACAGAACATTTACGCACAGATCCAAAGTACAGTTTCACGTGCGTCTCTTCTACGTCTTTAAAGAAGAACCCATAGAAGAAGAAGAAAAATAGAAAAACACCCAATCTAAAACCACAAAGAGCAAGGAATGCAGAGGCAGAAGCACAGTGGAAAAACTCAGTAGATAGGCAGGAACATAGGAAGAAACCTACAGAGGAACCAGGCTCAGAGGGGTGGCCAGTCCTCTTCTAGCTGTACCGTGTGTAAAAAAAAAAATGCATGTGAAAAATGTAACATAAAAGAGACATAGCATGAACATACAGACATGATGGGCCTAAAGTATATGACATCACATATTGTATGGACACATTGGCTTCTTCTATAGACCAGTCCAAATACACTAGTACCAAAGGGGACAGAGTGTACATCAGATGAGTAGTGAGTTTTCTTGGACTGTAACTCCTGTGGCCAGACCTCCATCTGTGTGTTCATCACTCTTGGTCCTCAGCACATGCCCAGCACACTCACTCAACACCGTGACCCCTCCTATAAGAATACAAATCCGAAGGTGAGTGTTAACACAAATTACACCATCCAGAGCTTAAAGAGACAATATCTTTTAGTCAAGGAAAAATGTTGTGATAAAAATATGCACGTTTGTATTGCATAAACTCCATATGTGCCAAGTTCATATTTGCAGGTGTTGAGTTTCAGCGGAGTCCCACGTCTCAGGAAGTAGTTGGTACAATGGTACAATGTAAATGCTAATTACAATTAAAACGAATCAAATGAATTTTCATAACTTTCCCCTTATGTATTTTGATACAAATAATATAATTTCATTGAGAAGTGAAGTTATAACTATAGGCTACTTCTCTGTTAAAATACCAACATGAGAAGATGAAATGTAATTAAAAAAAAAAGGTAAAACATTGTACCAGCAGGTCATTATAAAGCCTCAATTCTTCAAATTAATTTATCTTCTTCTAGTTTGGCGAATTCAAACCCCTTAAAACATATTCTCAACTTCTGGTAACAGAAAGATGCCAATGAGGCAAGAACTGAATTAAATGTTAAGGAACATTGAACAAAACATACGTCTACATTTTCTGATGGTGAAACTATCGTACCTACGGTTAAAAAAAGGATTGGATCTGAAGGTCGACGGATAAAAAGGTGCAAAACAAGGTGTGTTTAGTTTGGCCCAGGAAACATTGGCAACTGTAAGAGGTGTAAATCAAACGTCTGTGACTCATTCATGAATTACAAAATAAAAATGAAGACAAAAGTCTTTCATTTACAGAAGTAAAATAAATAATCATGCAAATTTATGGTAATATTTTTTCTTTAAACATGTCAATTATATGACAAACAACAGAGGAACAAATTACAACATCCCTTTCTGTTCACTAACTGCTAAATTCGTAAGCTATAAAAGATGGTTCATAACTGACATTATTTAAATGGGGTTAGATAACTTGAATGGCATAAAGAAAGCCCAGATAAAGAGGAGAACACAGTGGTCCATTCTGTTAAGAAAAACCTTTCTCCATGTTGACCCTATTGCCATAACTACAGTTCATCAAGGTCACTACATGGTCGTTAAGCCTATACAGCACCACCAGGATATCACTATTATAGTGGTATTAATATACAGCACCACTATGATATCACTATTATAGTGGTATTAATATACAGCACCACTATGATATCACTATTATAGTGGTATTAATATACAGCACCACTATAATATAACTATTATAGTGGTATCATTATACAGCACCACTATGATATCACTATTTTAGTGGTATTATTATACAGCACCACTATGATATCACTATTATAGTGGTATTATAATACAGCACCACTATAATATAACTATTATAGTGGTATCATTATACAGCACCACTATGATATCACTATTATAGTGGTATCATTATACAGCACCACTAGGATATCATTATTATTATAGTGGTATCATTAAAAAGCACCACTAGGATATCACTATTATAGTGGTATCATTATACAGCACCACTATGATATCACTATTATAGTGGTATTATTATACAGCACCACTATGATATCACTATTATAGTGGTATTATTATACAGCACCACTATAATATCACTATTATAGTGGTATCATTATACAGCACCACTATGATATCTCTATTATAGTGGTATCATTACACAGCACCAGTATGATATCACTATTATAGTGGTATTATTACACAGCACCACAATGACATCATTATTATAGTGGTATTATTATACAGCACCACAATGATATCACTATTATAGTGGTATTATTATATAGCACCATTATGATTTCACTATTATAGTGGTATTATTATACAGCACCACTATGATATCACTATTATAATGGTATAATTATACAGCACAACTATGATATCACTATTACAATGGTATTATTATACAGCACCACTATGATATCACTATTATAGTGGTATAATTATACAGCACCACTATGATATCACTATTATAGTGGTATCATTATACAGCACCACAATGATACCACTATGATATCGCTGTTATAATGGTATTATTATACAGCACCACTATGATATCACTATTATAGTGGTATTATTATACAGCACCACTATGATATCACTATTATAGTGGTATTATTATACAGCACCACTCTGATATCACTATTATAGTGGTATTATCATACAGCACCACAATGATATCACTATTATAGTGGTATTTTTATTATACAGCACCACAATGATATCACTATTATAATGGTATTATTATACAGCACCACTATGATATCACTATTATAGTGGTATTATTATACATGACCACTATGATATCACTATTATAGTGGTATTAATATACAGCACCACTATGATATCACTATTATAATGGTATTATTATACAGCACCACTATGATATCACTATTATGGTGGTATTATTATACAGCACCACTATGATATCACTATTTTAGTGGTATCATTATACAGCACCACTATGATATCACTATTATAATGGTATTATTATACCGCACCACAATGATATCACTATTATAGTCGTATTATTATACATCACCACTATGATATCACTATTATAGTGGTGTTATTATACAGCACCACTATGATATCACTATTATAGTGGTATTATTATACAGCACCACTAGGATATCATTATTATAGTGGTATCATTAAAAAGCACCACTAGGATATCACTATTATAGTGGTATCATTATACAGCACCACTATGATATCACTATTATAGTGGTATTATTATACAGCACCACTATGATATCACTATTATAGTGGTATTATTATACAGCACCACTATAATATCACTATTATAGTGGTATCATTATACAGCACCACTATGATATCTCTATTATAGTGGTATCATTACACAGCACCAGTATGATATCACTATTATAGTGGTATTATTACACAGCACCACAATGACATCATTATTATAGTGGTATTATTATACAGCACCACAATGATATCACTATTATAGTGGTATTATTATATAGCACCATTATGATTTCACTATTATAGTGGTATTATTATACAGCACCACTATGATATCACTATTATAATGGTATAATTATACAGCACAACTATGATATCACTATTACAATGGTATTATTATACAGCACCACTATGATATCACTATTATAGTGGTATAATTATACAGCACCACTATGATATCACTATTATAGTGGTATCATTATACAGCACCACAATGATACCACTATGATATCGCTGTTATAATGGTATTATTATACAGCACCACTATGATATCACTATTATAGTGGTATTATTATACAGCACCACTATGATATCACTATTATAGTGGTATTATTATACAGCACCACTCTGATATCACTATTATAGTGGTATTATCATACAGCACCACAATGATATCACTATTATAGTGGTATTTTTATTATACAGCACCACAATGATATCACTATTATAATGGTATTATTATACAGCACCACTATGATATCACTATTATAGTGGTATTATTATACATGACCACTATGATATCACTATTATAGTGGTATTATTATACAGCACCACTATGATATCACTATTATAATGGTATTATTATACAGCACCACTATGATATCACTATTATGGTGGTATTATTATACAGCACCACTATGATATCACTATTTTAGTGGTATCATTATACAGCACCACTATGATATCACTATTATAATGGTATTATTATACCGCACCACAATGATATCACTATTATAGTCGTATTATTATACATCACCACTATGATATCACTATTATAGTGGTGTTATTATACAGCACCACTATGATATCACTATTATAGTGGTATTATTATACAGCACCACTATGATATCACTATTATAGTGGTATTAATATACAGCACCACTATGATATCACTATTACAATGGTATTATTATACAGCACCACAATGATATCACTATTATAGTGGTATTATTATACAGCACCACTATGATATCACTATTATAGTGGCATTATTATACAGCACCACAATGATATCACTATTATAGTGGTATCATTATACAGCACCACTAGGATATCATTATTATAGTGGTATCATTAAAAAGCACCACTAGGATATCACTATTATAGTGGTATCATTATACAGCACCACTATGATATCACTATTATAGTGGTATTATTATACAGCACCACTATGATATCACTATTATAGTGGTATTATTATACAGCACCACTATAATACAACTATTATAGTGGTATGATTATACAGCACCACTATGATATCTCTATTATAGTGGTATCATTACACAGCACCACTATGATATCACTATTATAGTGGTATTATTACACAGCACCACAATGACATCATTATTATAGTGGTATTATTATATAGCACCATTATGATTTCACTATTATAGTGGTATTATTATACAGCACCACTATGATATCACTATTATAATGGTATAATTATACAGCACAACTATGATATCACTATTACAATGGTATTATTATACAGCACCACTATAATATCACTATTATAGTGGTATAATTATACACACCACTATGATATCACTATTATAGTGGTATCATTATACAGCACCACTATGATACCACTATGATATCGCTGTTATAATGGTATTATTATACAGCACCACTATGATATCACTATTATAGTGGTATTATTATACAGCACCACTATGATATCACTATTTTAGTGGTATTATTATACAGCACCACTATGATATCACTATTATAGTGGTATTATTATACAGCACCACTCTGATATCACTATTATAGTGGTATTATCATACAGCACCACAATGATATCACTATTATAATGGTATTATTATACAGCACCACTATGATATCACTATTATAGTGGTATTATTATACAGCACCATTATGATATCACTATTATAGTGGTATTAATATACAGCACCACTATGACATCACTATTACAATGGTATTATTATACAGCACCACAATGATATCACTATTATAGTGGTATTATTATACAGCACCACTATGATATCACTATTATAGTGGTATTATTATACAGCACCACAATGATATCACTATTATAGTGGTATTATTATACAGCACCACTGTGATATCACTATTATAGTGGTATTGTTATACAGCACCACTATGATATCACTATTATAGTGGTATTATTATACAGCACCACTATGATATCACTATTATAGTGGTATTACTATACAGCACCACTAGGATATCACTATTATAATGGTATTAATATACAGCACCACTATGATATCACTATTATAGTGGTATAATTATACAGCACCACTCTGATATCACTATTATAGTGGTATTATTATTATACAGCACCACTATGATATCACTATTATAGTGGTATTTTTATTATACAGCACCACAATGATATCACTATTATAATGGTATTATTATACAGCACCACTATGATATCACTATTATAGTGGTATTATTATACAGCACCATTATGATATCACTATTATAGTGGTATTAATATACAGCACCACTATGATATCACTATTACAATGGTATTATTATACAGCACCACTATGATATCACTATTATAATGGTATTATTATACAGCACCACTATGATATCACTATTATGGTGGTATTATTATACAGCACCACTATGATATCACTATTTTAGTGGTATCATTATATAGCACCACTATGATATCACTATTATAATGGTATTATTATACCGCACCACAATGATATCACTATTATAGTGGTATTATTATACATCACCACTATGATATCACTATTTTAGTGGTGTTATTATACAGCACCACTATGATATCACTATTATAGTGGTATTATTATACAGCACCACTATGATATCACTATTATAGTGGTATTAATATACAGCACCACTATGATATCACTATTACAATGGTATTATTATACAGCACCACAATGATATCACTATTATAATGGTATTATTATACAGCACCACTATGATATCACTATTATAGTGGCATTATTATACAGCACCACAATGATATCACTATTATAGTGGTATTATTATACAGCACCACTATGATATCACTATTATAGTGGTATTAATATACAGCACCACTATGATATCACTATTACAATGGTATTATTATACAGCACCACAATGATATCACTATTATAGTGGTATTATTATACAGCACCACTATGATATCACTATTATAGTGGCATTATTATACAGCACCACAATGATATCACTATTATAGTGGTATTATTATACAGCACCACTATGATATCACTATTATAGTGATATTGTTATACAGCACCACTATGATATCACTAATGTAATGGTATTATTATACAGCACCACAATGATATCACTATTATAGTGGTATTATTATACAGCACCACAATGATATCACTATTATAGTGTTATTATTATACAGCACCACTCTGATATCACTATTATAGTGGTATTGTTATACAGCACCACTATGATATCACTATTATAGTGGTATTATTATACAGCACCACTATGATATCACTATTATAGTGGTATTATTATACAGCACCACAATGATATCACTATTACAATGGTATTATTATACAGCACCACAATGATAGCACTATTATAATGGTATTATTACTTCTATTCATTTGCTGTGAGAAAAATCTTTCAGTGTTACTATGTAAGAGGTTGCGATCCAAATGACACCCTATTCCCTATAGTGCACAATAGTGTGCTATTTTGGATGTAACCTCAGACTTTAATATTCTAGCAAACAATGTTGTTATATTGTTGACCAGGTTTGAACATGTACCCATGGATAAGTGTATCATACATAACCTTTCCCACGAAGGGTTGTAGTGTTATATAGACAGAAGCAGCAATGCATCTTCTAGAGAAGTCCTTCAGGAATCCAAATGGCTTTACTTTGTTCTTGGTCCAATTTAGTCATGATCTGTGCAAATGTAGGACAGGCTTCCTCCTTGGACGATACCTGCAACACAAAAAGACGGTTTGAAAATCTGGACCGTAAAGTGTCTCAGTGTAGGAGATCTATGATTAGGGCCACCTCTGTCTGTGTAATCTTATTCATTATGATTAGGGCCACCTCTGTCTATGTAATCTTAGTCATTATGATTAGGGCCACCTCTGTCTATGTAATCTTATTCATTATGATTAGGGCCACCTCTGTCTATGTAATCTTAGTCATTATGATTAGGGCCACCTCTGTCTATGTAATCTTATTCATTATGATTAGGGCCACCTCTGTCTATGTAATCTTATTCATTATGATTAGGGCCACCTCTGTCTGTGTAATCTTATTCATTATGATTAGGGCCCCCTCTGTCTATGTAATCTTATTCATTATGATTAGGGCCACCTCTGTCTATGTAATCTCATTCATTATGATTAGGGCCCCCTCTGTCTATGTAATCTTATTCATTATGATTAGGGCCACCTCTGTCTATGTAATCTTATTCATTATGATTAGGACCACCTCTGTCTATGTAATCTCATTCATTATGATTAGGGCCACCTCTGTCTATGTAATCTTAGTCATTATGATTAGGGCCCCCTCTGTCTATGTAATCTCATTCATTATGATTAGGGCCCCCTCTGTCTATGTAATCTCATTCATTATGATTAGGGCCACCTCTGTCTATGTAATCTTAGTCATTATGATTAGGGCCCCCTCTGTCTATGTAATCTCATTCATTATGATTAGGGCCACCTCTGTCTATGTAATCCTACGTTAGACTCCGTAAAACATTACTTAGTCGTGCTCTCACCCATTTTAATGTTTACCTAATATCCACTAATGAACAGAGTTGATTCAAACTTTCTAAATCATAATTCCCACTATTTTTCCCACATGGCAGTCAAAGACCTAAGCTAACGAGGCTAACTCATTTAGCTAACATTATTTCCAGATACAAGAAAATACATCTTCAATCTACTCACCTCGCAAAGCTAGTTAGGCTCTTTACTTATTATTTAAATATGTTGGTGGCTAACTGTGCTGCTTGCAATAATTCAAATTATATTTCCCTTAAATGTACCTACCCCAACAATATTCAAACCAAAGAGCATTCGTAAACTTCTATAATTATTCTGCACTCTAGTATATCCAATCTAGTGCTTTCGAACTCCAACCAAAAGAACCTTAACGACATTACTAAGCATCCCGTTTTACACTATCCATTCTCAAAATAGTCCTATGAGCGTAATAACGCTATTAGAAGCGCTAAATTCAATACACTTACTGAGCTTCTTATTCTGGTTCTATGTGTTTGTTCCAAATCATAATTACCTCCCTGAATTCTTTATTTAATTTGAATTCTCCTGTCAATAGGTTAACTTTGCCTTACCATATCTAGTTTACTCTTTCATCTTCGAGACGATTTGGTAGAATTTACGTGCACTTCTTTTAGCAACTCCATGGTTTTACAATAACTATCTCCAAACTTCTACCTATTTTCCTGTGATATTCATAATCATTCCTTGCTTCTTAGTTTGAACTATATTATTTTGTATTTTTTCCTTTGTAGTTTCATCTGTTTTAAACTCAATTCTAGCTTTTCTACATCTAGATGTCCATCAAATTCATACTTTATTCTCCATTTTGGGCCGTAATATACATTTATTTTATCCTTAGACTCCATATACCTCTCATCTCCCGTAAGTTCGGGAACCTCTCATGTTGAATTATGATTATACGTCAATAACAATCGCAGTTGTCAATACACCTCAACGATAATCCAATTCACCTGTAAATTATGATCCCACGTCAATAACAACCTCAATTGTCAATACATCTCCCGTAAGTTCGGGAACCTCTTTTGAGGATTTACTGCCCATTATTAATAAAATACCTTATTTCTATGTTTTTTACACGTATTGTGTATGTCACTACCCCCTATGTGTGTGCTAGGCTAACCCTCTATGTTCACGATCTATGTGTATTTCTTTGACCTAGGTATATCTACATTAGGTCTCCATGATCTAAGTGTGTGGTTCCTAACGTTATCAAATTACTATAGTTATGTACTATGTGTATTCTCCCTCTATGTATATGTGTTTTACCATGTGTGTTTCTCCTTTCTGGAAATTTTATCTATAGAGATGACTTTCAATCGGACATTAGATCTCACCCGTATACAAGTATAAGCTATTTTCCAGGGGTCGTAAAGCCCTAGTTAACCGCCTATTTTTCTGTTGTTTCTTGGGACTTTTGACGTTAACATCTTCTATCTCCCACCGCTATATTAGGCTTTCCGGAAACTTTATCTATAGAGATGACTTTCAATTGGACATTAGATCTCACCCATGTACAACTATAAGCTATTTTCCAGAGGTTGTAAAGCCCTAGTTAACCGCCTATTTTTCTGTTGTTTCTTGGGACTTTTGAAGTTAATATCTCATATCTCACACCGCTAAATTAGGTTTCTCTCTCCTCCTGTTTTGGACTTTATTTCAGTGACCGGTCTGTAGAATTGATGGGGTTATTGTGTTTGCATAGAATTACCGTCTATCTCACCAAATCTAGTTTATATCCTCACTTAAGGACTTTATTTAGGTATGTTTTTTGAATTATCGACCTAGGCTAATTTACCATTTAGGTTATCCTATTCACAAAATCACCATCTTTTCACAGGGCACCTATTTAATATCCCTGCTTAATAACCCGTGTGTGCAAAGTCCGGATCTATTAAGATAGTTTTATTTATGGCAGCGCCTTACCTCAGGTCATTTCGGACCGGTCGCTCTGGATCGTTTATAGATCGTTTAAAGTTAAGTTTCTGCTACTTTCAAAGTAGAAACTAGTAAATTTGTTAAGAATGATTAAGCTCCTATTTTTGCTAAATTCTAAACACTTTAGAACCAAAATACACTCTTATTTTTGCTAAATTCTAAACACTTTAGAACCAAAATAAAGATGTCTTAAATCATCTCCCCAAATCCGTGAATAAAGACTTTACTGACCTGTCTTGTAGACTGGGAAAAGCAATGTCAATTGGATCTCGTCACCGTCTCTGTCGTTCTTAGATATACACCGGCCTGCAATAGTTCCCCAATGTCAGGGGGAATTTGATCTTACGGATGCGATCATCCACTCGTGCACGGTATTCGGCGTGTTATCTTTGGACGACAGACACAGATATTGAGATCCGGCTCGAAGGACCAAATTGTTATGAGAATTTTGTACTCAATGTTCATAAACTGAACTTCAATTAAACAACTCTGTCTGTAACCCAGAATTTGTAAGATACTCGTTGAAATGAGACAGACAGAAGCCCAGTCTACAATAGTCAAATGTCAATGTTTATTCACGAGAGCTCTGAATTTCAAAGGTGAACACAGTCTTTTTATATTGTATAAGCTTTAAGCTAAACACCGATGATACAAATGCCCCACCCTCTCTAGGAAATAGTGTTTTCCCACAGTACCCATTCATTGGCTTATCATAATCTTTGCAACATAAGTCAAACTTGGACAGCTCCTAGTATCCCTCCCGTCCCAAGGACAGGGGGGCCTTTGTTCTCACAAGAAGTTCCTGTTCTTAGTTTCACAGTGGTCACAAGTTGTCTGCCACAAGCTGTTCCTGTTATCAGTTCCTACTTTCCTACACACAAACATTTTAAGCCATTATACAGAGACAGGGTAAAATACTGTTAGTTATTGTTTATCTCATTACCTTAATACTTAGGGAGTGGTGGGGCGGTGCCTAGCATTTCACTACCCGGTGAAATGCAAGGCACCAAATTCAAAATCCAAAAGTTGAATTATTAAACATTCATCAATATACAAGTGTTGCATAGTCATCAAAAGCTCCGCTTCTTGGCAATATCACAGCGTTGTCAGATTTCAAAAAGGCTTCACAACGAAAGCACTACATTTGATTGTTTGAGGGTAGCACCTCCAATATTTTTCCATTAGCATAAATTCATAAACCATCGCGGTTCACACAAAACACATTTCACAGTGAAAACAAATCCCTTACCTTTTGAAGAACTTCTGCTGAGGGCTTCCCAAGTGTCCAACGAAGACATCCAATGGTTCTTTAGTTAGAAAAAGTCATTTATTATATCCATAAATCTCCGTTTGGTTGGCGCATTATGTTCATAAAATACAGCGTCCACTCGCCCATTGAACCGTGAAGAGAACTCGTTCAACCTATACCTATACACTTGTCCAAGAACAATCAATCATTGATAATGTATCCTTAGGAACACTTTTATGTATATTTACTATAAAATTTCAACCCGCATTATAAACTGGACGATAGGAAAGGAAAAAAACCACAGCGCGCGCGGGCCCGTGAACGCGCATCCTCTTCTGTTTACATCTGGTGACCAGTTCGAAATTCTTCTTCTATTACCATCCAGAGCATTCTAACATCATCAAACACTGTCTAGAGACTGTTAACATCCAGTGAAAGCCATAGGTACTGCAATCTTACTCCTATACAGTGGGGCAAAAAAAGTATTTAGTCAGCCACCAATTGTGCAAGTTCTCCAACTTAAAAAGATGAGAGAGGCCTGTAATTTTCATCATAGGTACACTTCAACTATGACAGACGAAATGAGAAAAAGAAATTAAGAAAATCACATTGTAGGATTTTTAATTTATTTATTTGCAAATTATGGTGGAAAATAAGTATTTGGTCAATAACAAAAGTTTATCTCAATACTTTGTTATATACCCTTTGTTGGCAATGACAGAGGTCAAACGTTTTCTGTAAGTCTTCATAAGGTTTTCACACACTGTTGCTGGTATTTTGGCCCATTCCTCCATGCAGATCTCCTCTAGAGCAGTGATGTTTAGGGGCTGTCACTGGGCAACACGGACTTTCAACTCCCTCCAAAGATTTGCTATGGGGTTGAGATCTGGAGACTGGCTAGGCCACTCCAGGACCTTGAAATGCTTCTTACGAAGCCACTCCTTCAAGGTTCGGGCGGTGTGTTTGGGATCATTGTCATGCTGAAAGACCCAGCCACGTTTCATCTTCAATGCCCTTGCTGATGGTAGGCTTTGTTACTTTGGTCCCAGCTCTCTGCAGGTCATTCACTAGGTCCCCGTGTGGTTCTGGGATTTTTGCTCACCGTTCTTGTGATCATTTTGACCCCACGGGTGAGATCTTGCGTGGAGCCCCAGATCGAGGAAGATTATCAGTGGTCTTGTATGTCTTCCATTTCCTAATAATTGCTCCCACAGTTGATTTCTTCAAACCAAGCTGCTTACCTATTGCAGATTCAGTCTTCCCAACCTGGTGCAGGTCTACAATTTTGTTTCTGGTGTCCTTTGACAGCTCTTTGGTCTTGGCCATAGTGGAGTTTGGAGTGTGACTGTTTGAGGTTGTGGACAGGTGTCTTTTATACTGATAACAAGTTCAAACAGGTGCCATTAATACAGCTAACGAGTGGAGGACAGAGGAGCCTCTTAAAGAAGAAGTTACAGGTCTGTGAGAGCCAGAAATCTTGCTTGTTTGTATGTGACCAAATACTTATTTTCCACCATAATTTGCAAATAAATTCATAAAAAATCCTACAATGTGATTTTCTGGATTTTTTTTCCTCATTTTGTCTGTCATAGTTGAAGTGTACCTATGATGAAAATTACAGGCCTCTCTCATCTTTTTAAGTGAGAGAACTTGCACAATTGGTGGCTGACCAAAATACTTTTTTGCCCCACTGTATATAGCTGTTTTCAATAGAGAGGGGTTCAAAATGTGTCAATACACTTTTTCCAGGACAGAAATTCCTTGGGTTTTCGCCTGCTATATCCGTTCTGTTATACTCACAGACAATATTTTGACACTCTTAGAAACTTAGAGTGTTTCCTATCCAATAGTACTAATTATGTGCATATCCTATTTTCTGGGCCTGAGTGGGAGGCATTTTACTTTGGGAATGCCAGACTCTCCAAAACCGTCACCTCGGGAGCCGCTCCCTAAGAAATTAAAAGTATAATTAATTTAGTCATCATTAAACATTTAAATCATATGAAATCATTTATAACAATTGGGCAGTTCAATGGTGAGAAATGTCTCAGTCCCAGAAATGTTAAACCTGCATCAGGAAATTGAGTCTGTCATTGTTCATGTGGGATTCAATGACATGACGAAGGGCAGTTCAGAACAGCTGAAGATGGATTTTGAATAACTGATTGGGTCTCTGATTGACACCAATAAAAGCCCCATAATGTCTGGCCCTGTGCTCTCTCTAAATCATGGCATGAACATTTCAGCAGACTTTCAGCCCTCCATAACTGGCTACCAGACTATTGCAACTCTGTGGGTGTAACATTTATTGACAATTTTGATACCTTCTGGAAACAAAGCTTGATGTATAAGGAGAATGGGATCCACCCAAATAATTTGTGTTCCTGGATCCTTTCACAGCATTACAAGGCTACGTTGAGACAATTACTTATTAATTACCCCAGCCCAGCTCAGTTAATCCCTACCATCGTGTCGCTGAGTTTTCATAATGCTTTGGGAAATGTACATTATCCCATGCATACCCCACAAGACATGCCACCAAAGGTCTCTTCACAATCCCCAAGTCAAGAACAGACAATGGGAGGCACACAGTACTACATAGAGCCATGACTACATGGAACTCTATTCCACATCAGGTAACTGATGCAAGCAGTAGAATCAGATTTAAAAAACAGATAAAAAAACACACCTTATGGAACAACTGGAACAGTGAAGAGACACATAGGCACAGACACACATACACATGATAAGACCCGCACTCTACACACACGTACACATGGATGCTGTATTGTAAATATGTGATAGTGGAGTAGTGGTCTGAGAGAACACACTAAATGTATTGGGTAAAGTGTTAAATACAATTTAAAATATTACATGACATTACATTTATAACTGATTAATGTTGCTGGACCCCAGGAACAGTAGCCTTGGCAGCAGCTAATGGTGATCCATAATATAGACAAATAAAAATAAATAATGGCTTGATGATGCTCTCAGTAGAGTAGGTGCCGTTGATGAGACCTCAACCAGAATGGATAAAAGTTTTTAAAAACCTTCATGTACCATGTTCTGGGTCGTACCATGGGTCATACCATGTTATGGGTCATGCCATGGGTCGTGCCGTGTTATGGGTCTTAACGTGTTATGGGTCGCACCGTGTTGTGAATCTTAACATGTTATGGGTCGCACCATGTTATGGGTTGTACTGTGTTATGGGTGGCACCATGTTATGGGTCGCACCATGTTATGGGTCGTACCATGGGTTGTACCATGTTATGGGTTTGTACCCTGTTATGGGTCATTCCATGTTATGGGTCGCACCATGTTATGGGTCATACCATGTTATGGGTCGCACCATGTTATGGGTCGTACCATGTTATGGGTCGCACCATGTTATGGGTTGTACCATGTTATGGGTTGTACCATGTTATTGGTCGTACCATGTTATGGGTCTTACCATGGGTTGTACCATGTTATGGGTTTGTACCATGTTATGGGTCATTCCATGTTATGGGTCGCACCATGTTATGGGTCGCACCATGTTATGGGTCGTACCATGTTATGGGTCGCACCATGTTATGGGTTGTACCATGTTATGGGTTGTACCATGTTATGGGTCGTACCATGTTATGGGTCGCACCATAACCTCCATGTCTCCCGAGTGGCACAGTGGTCTAAGACTCTGCAAGAGGTGTCACTGCACTACCTGGTTTAAATACAAGCTGCATCACATCCGGCTCTGCTTGGGAGTCCCATAGGGCAGCGCACAATTGGCCCAGCATCGTCCGGGTTTGGCTGGGGTAGGCTGTCATTGTGAATAAGAATTTGTTCTTAACTGACTTGCCTAGTTCAATAAATAAAACATCCTTTTGTGTTATATAGTAGATAAAACGTTCACATAGGGGTGGTAATTCTGAACAGTCTTCTCCAGACAGAATGCAGGTGGATGTTCTATTTAAAAACGTTCCACGCATCAGACATGCTAGCAGCTGATGTTATTCTCCAACAACACAGACCCCAAAGCAAATCAGGGGGATTTATTTCCTCAGTGATTCTCTCCAGTGATTCTCTCCAGTGATTTTTATGATATT
This sequence comes from Brachymystax lenok tsinlingensis, assembly GCA_030435695.1. Taxonomy (NCBI): domain Eukaryota; kingdom Metazoa; phylum Chordata; class Actinopteri; order Salmoniformes; family Salmonidae; genus Brachymystax; species Brachymystax lenok. The sequence continues at coordinate 5,747,272 of CM059804.1, read as the reverse complement.
TCCACACTATAAGGTCTAAATAATACTCTGACATTTTGAAAATTATGATCATGCCCTTTTTGTGTAAGAGCTACTTTAAAAAAATGCCTGGAATTTCAGCCTGTTTAGGTGGGTTGGTTACATGCTCTGGAGAGGTAGCTAGTTATGCAGGGACAAAAGCAAGAGACATTGTTCATATACTGCAACTGTTTCTTTGCGCTGTTTTCTATCAGGACAATCACTACATCTGATTTGGCAAATGCACAGCACTTTTTGGCAGTGGATTTGCTTGCAGTGTCATCCATCCTGCTCCATCAGGGATCTGTTCTGTCCCATACATATTGCAACCGGCAGAATGATGCAACTTATTATGTGACTTGTTAAGTGCATTTTTACTCCTGAACTTATATAGGCTTGCCATAACAAAGGGGTTGAATACTTATTGACTCAAGACATTTCAGCTTTTCGTTTTTTAATTAATTAAACATAATTCCACTTTGACATTATGGGGTATTGTGTGTAGGCCAGCGACAAAAAAAATCCCAATTTGATCCATTTAAAATTCAGGCTGTAACACAACAAAATGTGGAAAAAGTCAAGGGGTATGAATACTTTCCGAAGGCACATCAGGTGGTTGGCTGGGTTCACAAGTAGAATATTGTTGTGTACCAAGATAACAGCTCATCTTGCCTCAACGAGGGCACTGGATGGGCGTCACATGAGAATTAGTTTCTCAGACTATGAGTAGGCTATCTCAGTGGTGTGATTACGGCACAGTGTAGATGGGTAGTTTATTTTTCATTTACCAAGATGGCAGGTTCATCTTGCCTCAGCGAGGACATCAGGAATTAGTAACATGGGAAATAAGCATACTGCGATTTTATGAGAAGCTATTTCAGTAAAGTGTGCCTGCTATAGCCTACACATAGTTTTACCTTCATGCTACACGTAGCGTCATACAGATGACATTGCTGAATTATCTTTAAGCTCTTAAATGGTGTGGTTCTGCCATACACAAGGTTTGTTGTCTGACAGCGGTGTTGCTGTATTGGGGATTGGTACAGTGTACCTTGCTCATAGGCTGTAATTATTATCTTAACATGATGCACGCTCTGGCAGTAAGCTACCCTGAAGGAGCAGACCTCTGGCAGTATTCTACCCTGAAGTAGCAGAGCTCTGGCAGTATGCTACCCTGAAGGAGCAGAGCTCTGGCAGTATGCTACCCTGAAGGAGCAGACCTCTGGTGGTGAGCTACCCTGAAGGAGCAGACCTCTGGCAGTATGCTACCCTGAAGTAGCAGACCTCTGGCAGTATGCTACCCTGAAGGAGCAGACCTCTGGTGGTGAGCTACCCTGAAGGAGCAGACCTCTGGCAGTATGCTACCCTGAAGGAGCAGACCTCTGGTGGTGAGCTACCCTGAAGGAGCAGACCTCTGGCAGTATGCTACCCTGAAGGAGCAGACCTCTGGTGGTGAGCTACCCTGAAGGAGCAGACCTCTGGTGGTGAGCTACCCTGAAGGAGCAGACCTCTGGCAGTATGCTACCCTGAAGGAGCAGATCCTAGACAACGTATTGTATTTATTGTGATCTTTTAAAAAAATGGTTAATGGCGTTTTCTGTCTGAAATATTATTCCTGTGTTTATACATCATTGGCTAACTGCTGGTAACGTCGTACAAGGCCCAGCCTCCAGCCTTTCCTCTCGAAGCTGGTAGCGTACTATAAGGTTCAGCCTCTCCCCTTCCAAGGACAGCTGGCACTCAGCTGAGGACAGACGAGGCTTAGCTTCAATCAGACCCTCTACATGTTCACCGCCATGCTGTATGTGTGTGTGTGTTTGTATGTGTATGTGTGTGAGAGAGAGAGAGAGAGAGAGAGAGAGAGAGAGAGAGAGAGAGAGAGAGAGAGAGTGCGTGCATGCGTGTCTGTGCCTGAGTTTGTGTCTGTGTGAGCGAGAGCGTGCATGTGGAGTGTGTGCACGTGCGTCCATAGAGGACCCCATTGCTGGGTTCAGCAGACTTAATCTTCCCCTCCGATTACAAATGAAAATGGTTGTCTTCAGTGGAACACAATTATCCTGCCAGAGCAAATGCAGGTGGGGGAGAGGAGTGTCGTCTAGCGCAGTGTTTTGATTAATTCATGTTTGATTACTTTATTAATCCGTTTTGGAACGTGTCTGTGATAGGACCCTTACGTAAAAAACACATAATTTCACATGTGGAAAATCACAATTTCACATGACATTTCCACATGTTTTACACATGTGAAATCATGTGTTTTGGGAACACTTCACGTGATGATATTTCACATGAAGTTTCCCATGTGGATTTTCACTTAACCACTTAACCTTTCACATGTGGATTCCAATTTTCACATGAGATACCACAGGTGACGCCCTGCAAACAAAAACAAGGTATTATGATATTCACACATGGCTTTTAACAGTGTTTCCAACTTACATTTTTGACACACATGACCACATTGTGTATGTGTATATATACAGTAATTCTTATTCAACCTGTCCTTACCTGCGTTTGGGTGCTAAGCCACCATGTCTGTGGTAGTAACGGACCTGTGTATTTTGGACTTCAAAATAATAAAATAAATCGCAGCTTTGTAAAAAATGCAATCAAGAAAAACTATTATATTTATCATAGTGATTCAGGAGTAACATGAAAACAGAATATTCCCACACTGTACTTAAGTACATTTAAAACCAGATACTTTTAGGATTTTAATATAAGTATTATTTTACTGGGTGACTTTAGCTTTTATTTGAGTCATTTTCTATTATCTTTACTTTTACTCAAGTATGACAACTGAGTACTTTTTTGATCCACTGATCCCAAGTGGGAACATATTTTATCTAAACAGAGATAACACCTGCACATTTGAAAACATGTGATCACAAGTGAAGTGTTTCAATAACACGTGTTCTCGGGGATGAAAAATGCGCTTCCCACTAGTAATTACCAGTTGAAGGGCCGTTCAAGTGGATTTTTCACTGTTGTGTGTGGCAAATTCCCACTTCCCGCTTGGTTACGAATGCAGCATTAGGTACAATCATTACTGCACTTTCGAAATGTAGGTGGGGTCAATTGTCTGGTGGGGGCTCATTAGCATATTTGGGGGCAAGGTCTAAAATACCGTCAGTGGAAATGTTGTACCAGTTTGTGATTTTTTATGATTACCTTGATTAAGGTTAAGCATGTCTTTTGACGTTAATAATTTTGCAATCTTTGTAAGAATTTGTGACAATCAAGAGCTGCACTGGTTAATGTGCATTTTCCAGTAGCTTAATGGTGGCTGGTTCACCTAAAGTTAATATGACCTACTGATGACTAGTTACAAGTGGGTTATGGTAAAATCCATAGTAGTTTACTGCAGCTGGTCCATCACACTCCCTTACCTTATGGTCTGGTAGGAAAGTGAGTACTACAAGGACATGATACTAGCTATAAATTATATATGGTTCTTTAGTATCACTTGCAATTGATTTGCATGATTTGCATGTTGCCTACAGAATCAGCAAGTGTCCTGTATTTTACTGGCAACATTTTGCCAGTAAGTTATTGTGACTTTTACAATAACTTACTGACAAGTAGTTTCCAGTTAAGAAATGACAAATTCACAGCAACTGGCAATAGTAGCCATTAATTTGCTGGAAAATGCACAATAACCTCTTCACACTGCAGCTCATTACTGACACGTTCTCTTTAGTGATGGGGAAACTGAACTTTGATCAATACGTTGTACACTAATGGCACCTTCTGGTCAAAAGAATTTAGAGCAGCCAAATTATTATAGATGACGTCGTAGCACGTGCGCATCAAACCAATACTTCTATCAAACCAATACCAATTGGCTCAAAACAGGGCTGCCAGATTATCTCTTCATTGCTCTAACCGAATGAATATTATTAAAATGTATCAGAATCTTTCATGGATTCACGTTAAAAACAAGAACATCTAATGTGATAGACCATATGACTGGACAGGAAATAGAAAGTATCAACTGAATGTGAAATGTGTTTCCTGTCAGGTCTTTTAATTGTCTGTATTGTCTACTTGTTGAATGTTTGTGAAGTCTTGATTGTGGTTGTTTGTAATGTCTTGTTAATTGGTGTTGGACCCCAGGAAGATTAGCTAGCGTTATGGCGTTAGCTAATGGAGATCCTAATAAAAAATTACAAAATTACAAATACCAAACCAATCAGGTGGTTGTTCGTCAAAATGAAGCTTTGGACGTAATTGATCATGCGCTTCTGTTAAAGGGATACAAGCATCGGCACACCGCTTCGAAGTAAAATGCTTAGCGATTTCGAGACCTGCCTCGGAGCTCCGGCTTCAAACCTAACATCACTAATTCTCTTACAAAGATTGCAAAACATATAGTGTCAAAGGAGGAGGTCTTCATGCAATGGCATAACCATCAAACAGCTTAAACTGCTACAACACTTCCACTGATGGTTGGCACCAATACACAGTGGCGATTTTAGCATGTAAATCTTGGTGGGGCAAACTCCCCAAAACAATGTGATGCATGCCAGCAAAGCCACTACACAACACAACACTAAACAATAATTGCACTATAACAGTGACAAACGGTGCCCACAAACTGTTAGGACCTACATAAAGCTGTCCCAACATCAGAGCTTTCTTTTCAGCACTATGGAGTGAATCCTTACCTGGCTATCAGCGGACCCTTGTCTGGCAGCGAAACAGTTCATTCAGCGGCGACCCATCATTCATGGCAGGTGGGGCATAGCCCTGTTTTGAGCCCCACCTGTTTTAATTACCATATATTTTTTGTTGTTGCCTGTTTTGCATGTTATTTTGGCATTAATACATGTCACATATCAGTTTGCAAACAATGTAAAAAGAATATTGAGTTAATAAAGCCTCATACAAACATGGTCTCTTTTTTGCTTTCTTTCAGCCTAGCTCAGTGCTTTCTGTGGTGGTGAGGCAGCCAGTGGAAAATACAGAGCGTAGGGGCTGGTAATCTTCTGTAGTTGAGCTATGATTGGCTTAGTGTTCTGTCACTCATGGGGACACTATGTCGCTGCAAAATCTAGAGGGAGAGCTAGAAAGTTCAAGCCCCTTAGAAGTGCCCATCCAAGAAGCCTCAAGGTCAATAGCCACAGATAAAATTACGTCAAATCACGTTATATCTACCGTACCTTTGATTGGACTGATCATGTCAACATGATCATGATGCTCATTGGCCATTGGACATAAATGTTACACAACAGTCAGAAATCCCAAATTCAACTATGAGTGGCTTAAGTAATAAGTGGCTAACTGCAAGCGTTGCAGAGCAGTCACTATTTTTCTCCCCCTGGCTGCTATTCGGTGGAGAAGGTGTGTGGTCCAAATCTGGGTTTAAGGGTCACTCTTCCAAGCTTAAAAGGATAAACATTCACATGCAACACCATGGGCCAGAAAAGGTTGAATACATTAGTCATGCTGTCAATTCAGCATGACTTCTAGTGAATTCAAAACAACTGGAAACTTGGAACTGGGAAATCTCAGACTTCAGCGAGTTCAAGACATTTGGGAACTCTGAAAGAAATTTGATCCGACTGGGATAATAGGTTTTGAAACGGCATCTTCCTCAGAATTCCAAGTCGGGAACTTGGGCCTCTTTCTAGAGCTCCGGTATGCAGATCACTGCACGTCATGATTCAACCTTGTTTTTTTTCAGAATTCTAGTTGTCTTCAAAGCACCATACATCCAGAGAATGCCAGACTTTGATGACAAGGTTTGATGACAAAACTTGCCCCCAAGAAGGTCCGCGGCGCCACCTTCCTGTTCATGTGAGCACAACACATCGGTGGGTCCAAAAATGTATTGTACGCTGCTGCCTAAATTAAGCCCGAGCTTAATATACTAAGAGTTGATTTGGTTTGGGCCGGCACGGGTTTATGGTTTGTGCAACATTGTAACCTATGTTTGAGACCAACGTGTGGCCGTGGCTGTGTTAGAAGCGCGCCAGTATCTCTCACATAACTAGAATGAGGTTCACTTTCTAGGATCTCTCTCTGCTCCGATAGACATGAGCCTGCAACTCTCATCTCTCCTGCGTTGCACTTCATTATTTATTTCCTTCTAGAATCATAACCGCGCAAAGGGTTCTGAAGGAACTGCAGCACCCCTACATTAAAATGTACATTTGCCAAAGTTATGGAATTACTGCTGTCTGTTCAGAAATAAATGAAATCAGAATAGCCTACTACACCACGAGGCCTATAATTTAGCCTCAGCGGATCAATAGCTTCTTTTAAAAAATTGCCTAGCTGTGGATTGTAGCCCAATAACAAGGAATAACCTAGTTGGGAACGCGCGACAAATCTGTCTGGGAAAAAAACAGCATGCAGATAAAACAGGCCTTTCGCGATATTTCAAATACAATCAAGTGAAAACACAGGTTGTAAAGCAGAAAGGCGGCTGCTGAAAACAGAACACTATGCTGTACCAAAATATTAGATCGACTTCCAGATATTGTTTTACAAAAAAGAGAGATAGGGTTTTGGCATGAGCGGATCGGCCATCACCAGCAAGTGAGTTGCGCATCATTGGTTGAGTCAATGAAACTGGAAAGCATATTTAGGACTATAATTACCTCATCATATTGTAGGCTACAATATGTGTCTCCACACACCTAGATCTATTGATGGATTCAAGACCAGGTCCTTTTTATTGATCTCATATTCTCAGTTTGTCAGTGTCAAAGTAGCCTGACATTTCGATCATTTGTGCGAGATTAAAAAAAGATTCTGCCAGTCTCCAGGCATGTAAAATTAAGTAGAATAGTATGAAATGCATTTATAAAAGGCCACCTTTTCCCGCACCCTAGGCTACTAAAAAGGCTGTCCATGTGTGTAGCTTCTGTTAAGTGCCTCTACTCTACTGCTCTATGCCACTACACAAATGCGATGATATGCTTGCAATGCTTTATTATAAAGGTTGGAAAACACAGGTTGGCTGCTGACTAGCACAAATAGTTATTGACTACGTCAGTCTTAGCTCACTCATTAAATGTCTTAATCGAAATTACGGATTGCCTCTTATCCGCTCATCTGTCCCTTGCGCCATAGTTTGTACATCTCAATTGTCAGTAGAAACCACATTTGTTTAAGCAAGTCAGCCATATCAGCTGTTTCTTAAAAAGACCCCCCTCAGAGGACTTGAAAGCGCAAACAGACTAGCACTCAGGCTTATGACAATCAATGTTGTGAAGCACAAAAATCTCATTATTGAAACAGAAAATCATTGCCAGTCAAAATATTTTTAATGTGACAGGAAGGACGCCATTATAAGCCTGTGGGTGAACATTACAACAATCAAATGATTGTCATGTACTAACTAACGTTGACAAAAGGCAGCACTTTTGGGCCATTGTGATAAGTTACAAACGTGGTATTAGCATATATTTATATCATTTTCCAGTTACAATGCCTCAGTGGATCCATTGCCAATTTCACGTGTTCAAACTGCCCTCTACTGGCATCAAATTATACTATACAGCATGTGTACTGGCTATACAGTATATACCTATTCCATGAATAAATCCTTAAACAATATTGACAACAAATAATGAAATATTTAAGTTTTGGCAAATAGTTGTGTACAATGACTTACATTGAAATTATATTAGAAATAGCAGTGAAAGATGAAATGCAAAAACAGAAATATTGACTTGCATGGTACTAAACAAGCTTTCAAAAAATATGGTAAAACATTGAAAGAGTTGCATGCCATGGCGGCTTTGGGTCTGCAGCATAAAAAGGCAACATTGTGTTTATATCTGGGAAACAAGCAATGGAAAATGGCCTACATTATTAAAAGGTGTCAATAAGAGAAATAATACACCAGCTTTGTGTGGTGATATTTAATTATCATTGACTTTCACTTGAAATGAAACAAGTTGGTAATTTGCATAGAATATAGCAGTCAACAATAAAGCTATAAGAACCTGCATTTTAAATATCTTAAGTATCTAAATATCCTAAAATATTTGCACGTGTTGACACATATCCTGAAATATTCATATATATATATTTAGTATTTGGCAGTTAGTTAATATAATATTTTGTCAATTATAGTACTGTATTGTTTTTAAATGGCATTATCCTAATAATATGAAATATGATTACACATATCACGATAACAAAAAAATATGTTTGAAAATGAATAAAGACTATATAATAACAATAACTGATTGCATATGCAGCAAATACAGTCATTATCCTACATACATCACCCAGCACATTACGGTGTGAGACACAAATTTGGCAAAAATAACTACATATATAACAGGTTGATATAGGACCCTGTCTGTTACATTCTCATGGACTACTACACTCATAGAATTAGAATAAGTAGAACGGCCATAGCACTTCTGATTCTATGATTCTCATTCTGATTCTAATTCTGATTCTATGACGTCACGGTCCTGATTGATATAGGGGATTTCTTCATATCTCTCTAATCACTTCCTCCACACAGCTTCAGCAGCAGCTTCTGGTAGTCACCAGAGGTATCACCCTATCAGATGAAATAAAATAAAAAAGCACATACAAGTAACAGCATGTTAAAAAACAGGCTCATTTTCAATCAGACAAACCAAGAAATTAACATCATTTACTTGTGAATTATTATTCATTAATTTACATCATTTTGGCAGCAATTTACCTCCATAGCATAAAAGCAGTGGATTGATTCCAACAATAGAATTGTAGCATAGTGATTATTTGTGTAAGGTACATACAGAGATGGCGGTGTACAGTGATTTCCCGTAGGTCTTCTGGTACGCCTGTCTGATGTCCAGCATGTCCACCTCGGAGCGAGTGACCATGACCCGAATCAGAGTCCTGTCCTTGGTCCCAGCCCCCTAGGGACAACACATAGCACAGACTGGTTAGTCATCACTAAGTGCTAGGCCTGAAACATGGCTTTTGGTCACCGTCACTACGGTGTCTAAATGTGTGTGTGTGTGTGCGCGTGTGTCAGAATACAGTAGGTCTAAAACACTATAGTGATAGGAACTACAGACCAAGTCTCAGGGCTACACTTAAACATGGTTAAAGGACATTTCCATCAGCGGAGTCAGAATGTGCGGAGTCAGAATGTGCGGAGTCAGAATGTGCGGAGTCAGATTGCGTAGGGTCAGAGTGCGCGCGGTCGGAGTAAGAGCACAGTCGGATGTGAGAGACAGTGTTTCTTTCTTACCGCCATGGACTTGTGCAGCCTCTCTGCAAAGTATTCAGGAGTGTTCCTGATGCATTTCACTGGAACACAACAATACAAGGTTTTAGTTCATACAGTAGAAACATGACTAACCTTACTACCGGCTGAGTCACAAATGCACAAATTCCCTGTATAGAGCCCTATGGATCCTGGGCAAAAGTAGTGCACTACATAAGAAATGGGGTGCCATTTGGGATGCAGCCACTGTCATGTCAAACCAATTCAAATCAGACCCTGAATCACCTGATTCAAATCAGATCCTCAATCACCTGATTCAAATCAGATCCTCAATCACCTGATTCAAATCAGATCCTCAATCACCTGATTCAAATCAGATCCTGAATCACCTGTTTCAAATCAGATCCCGAATCACCTGATTCAAATCAGATCATCAAATCACCTGATTCTAAACATTCAACATCTATGGGATCTCAGATCCCAAAAGTGATCGTCACTGAACTTGGAGAATAAGTCACAAACTGTTCTCTCCTTGCAGTGACCAGCTGGTTATTACAGACACTGTGCTCTCCTTACAGTGACCAGCAGGTTATCACAGACACTGTTCTCTCCTTGCAGTGACCAGCTGGTTATCACAGACACTGTGCTCTCCTTGCAGTGACCAGCAGGTTATCACAGACACTGTTCTCTCCTTGCAGTGACCAGCAGGTTATCACAGACACTGTTCTCTCCTTGCAGTGACCAGCAGGTTATCACAGACACTGTTCTCTCCTTGCAGTGATCAGCTGGTTATCACAGACACTGTTCTCTCCTTGCAGTGACCAGCAGGTTATCACAGACACTGTTCTCTCCTTGCAGTGACCAGCAGGTTATCGCAGACACTGTTCTCTCCTTGCAGTGACCAGCAGGTTATCACAGACACTGTTCTCTCCTTGCAGTGACCAGCAGGTTATCACAGACACTGTTCTCTCCTTGCAGTGACCAGCAGGTTATCACAGACACTGTTCTCTCCTTGCAGTGACCAGCAGGTTATCACAGACACTGTTCTCTCCTTGCAGTGACCAGCTGGTTATCACAGACACTGTTCTCTCCTTGCAGTGACCAGCTGGTTATCACAGACACTGTTCTCTCCTTGCAGTGACCAGCAGGTTATCACAGACACTGTTCTCTCCTTGCAGTGACCAGCAGGTTATCACAGACACTGTTCTCTCCTTGCAGTGACCAGCAGGTTATCACAGACACTGTTCTCTCCTTGCAGTGACCAGCTGGTTATCACAGACACTGTTCTCTCCTTGCAGTGACCAGCTGGTTATCACAGACACTGTTCTCTCCTTGCAGTGATCAGCAGGTTATCACAGACACTGTTCTCTCCTTGCAGTGATCAGCAGGTTATCACAGACACTGTTCTCTCCTTGCAGTGACCAGCTGGTTATTATTGAACTTACCCACAGCCACCATGCCATCCTCCACGTTTCCAGACATCTCCCTGCAGATGCTCTTCACAATGTCTCTACCACTCATCTGCTGGTACTCATTGAACACTAGCAGAAACAAGAACCATAGGGCAGGGGTTGTTATAACCTCGTCATAAGGTTGTTATAACATGCTAACGAAACCACAGGCAAGGTTGTTATAACCACGTGGTCAGGTTATAACCATAGGCAGGGTCGTTATAAACATGTAGTAGATTGTTATAACCATAAGCAGGGTAGTTATAAACACGTAATACGGGTTATAATATACTAATGAGCCATGAGCAGGGTTGTTGTGACTTTGATTAACCACATAAATAAAGCAAATAAAATATGTTTGTAGAAATAGTGTTGAGATAATATAGACATATATAATATAGACATATACTGTACTGTCATAACAGTATACTAGTATGAGGAATATAAACACAGTGCAGTATGATTACCTACCTGCTCTCAGGTAATACAGTATGATTACCTACCTGCTCTCAAGTAACACAGTATGGTTAACTACCTGCTCTCAGGTAACGCAGTATGGTTAACTACCTGCTCTCAGGTAACACAGTATGGTTAACTACCTGCTCTCAGGTAACAGAGTATGATTACCTACCTGCTCTCAGGTAACACAGTATGATTACCTACCTGCTCTCAAGTAACACAGTATGGTTAACTACCTGCTCTCAGGTAACACAGTATGGTTAACTACCTGCTCTCAGGTAACACAGTATGATTACCTACCTGCTCTCAAGTAACACAGTATGGTTAACTACCTGCTCTCAGGTAACACAGTATGATTACCTACCTGCTCTCAGGTAACAGAGTATGATTACCTACCTGCTCTCAGGTAACAGAGTATGATTACCTACCTGCTCTCAGGTAACACAGTATGGTTACCTACTTGCTCTCAGGTAACACAGTATGATTACCTACCTGCTCTCAGGTAACACAGTATGATTACCTACCTGCTCTCAGGTAACACAGTATGGTTAACTACCTGCTCTCAGGTAACACAGTATGATTAACTACCTGCTCTCAGGTAACACAGTATGGTTAACTACCTGCTCTCAGGTAACACAGTATGATTACCTACCTGCTCTCAGGTAACACAGTATGGTTAACTACCTGCTCTCAGGTAACACAGTATGGTTAACTACCTGCTCTCAGGTAACACAGTATGGTTAACTACCTGCTCTCAGGTGGGGTTTGCTCCTGGAACACAGTATGGCGTTGAACTGGGACTCATCCGTCCCCACTTTGTTCTCCCCGGCAGCATACAGTTTCTAACACACAACATAACATGATCAGTTTCTAACACAAAGATAAAAATGATGCGTTTCTAACACAACATAATCAGTACAAGTCCTGAAGTGCTTGTCTATGATTATGGAAGCATATCTCTGCCTATATTTTCCAATTATACATTTTTTGTATTAAATAACTGTCAGGCTTAGATAATGCCCACTTTCCTGTTAGCCTACGCCTTAGGGGGTATATAAACAGTATTGTGGCATTAGATACATCTTTAAAACAGTAACATGTTTATTATATTACCAGAACAAGAAACAGTGTTCACCTGAGCATCCTGTTTGGCCATGTTGATGTCCACTTGTTCCCTCTCGTCTCGATTTCCCTACAAACAGGAAGTGAAGAATTGGTTTACAACAGAAGGATTGGATGAGTCTCAAATAACACCCTATATAGCGCACTACGATTGACCAGAGCCTTGGGATGCAGATGATATTATTCCATGGGGTAAAAATCTGGAAAACCCTTACAAATGATTAAGAGCGGAGTACTGGTATCTTGTGAGGAATTTGAGGCAAGGAAACTGTAAACTTATCCTCCGCAATTGCTGTAATTTCTTATATAAAAACTTTAAGGGTATCTTTATATTAGTTCTTACTTCCTGACTCAAGAGTGTACGTCTCAATTGGCACCCTATTCCCAGGGTCCATAGGGCTCTGGTCAAAAGCAGTGCACTATGTAGAGAATAGGTTGCCGTTTGGGACGTAGTCTCAGAAAGGAAATGGCTACAGTAGATGTTTATCTTGAGAGGGCGATAGCAGTTTAACACAAGCATTTGGTTTCCTGAGTCTTTTTAATTTTAGCATTTCAGAAATGTTAACGAAACTTAAGGATAATAATATTTGTAGCCATCAGATAGCCAATGGAAAGTGCAAGAGCACCAACTATGTTGAGTACTGGGAAGGTGCCATAATTAAATCAGCTTTAGCCTTCACTTTCAAAGCCATTACTCAATGATAACGATTAATAGCGTATCAATCAACATATTAAAAACCATTAACAACACATCAACAGTTACCTGACAGAGAGAGACGAGGAGTCTACGGAAGTGTCCTGATGTGTCATTAATGATGGCATCCTCCAGTTTCTTACCATACTCTGAAACACACAGCATTTACATGACACCCTGAATGAAACACACTTCAGTCTTATTCTGAAACAAACTGCATTTCAGCCCTACCCTGAAACAAACTGCATTTCAGCCCTACCCTGAAACAAACTGCTTTTCAGCCCTATCCTGAAACACATATTTTCAGCCCTACCCTGAAACACAGCTTTTCAGCCCTACCCTGAAAAACATATATTTTCAGCCCTATCCTGAAAAACATATATTTTCAGCCCTACCCTGAAACACAGCTTTTCAGCCCTACCCTGAAAAACATATATTTTCAGCCCTATCCTGAAACACATATTTTCAGCCCTACCCTGAAACACATATTTTCAGCCCTACCCTGAAACACATATTTTCAGCCCTATCCTGAAACACATATTTTCAGCCCTACCCTGAAACACATATTTTCAGCCCTACCCTGAAACACATATTTTCAGCCCTATCCTGAAACACATATTTTCAGCCCTATCCTGAAACACATATTTTCAGCCCTACCCTGAAACACATATTTTCAGCCCTACCCTGAAACACATCTTTTCAGCCCTATCCTGAAACACAAAGCATTTCAGTTCATCATAAAAGTAAATGTGTTTTGCTGCCTTCTCAACACACAACCGGTCAAAATGTATCAACATAGCTAAGACACAGTTACTTGTATGACGAACTGAAATGCTTTTGTGTTTCCGAGTATGAATTGAAATGCTGTGTGTTTTCGGGAATATGAATGAAATACTGGTGTTTCGGAGTAGGCCAGACACTTACCGTTTTTGTAAATTTGATTAATTTCTATGATTTCTGCATTGGAGCGAGATGACAGGATCTCAATCAGACAGGCTTCATCAGTACCTGCACCCTGTCCAGAGAACAACACAGGTTGTAGAGTGGATGGTAAGAAAAGGTAACATTGAAGGTATACATGTTACATTTTACTACAAATCGAACGACTGAGAATCATCTTGAAGATAAGAATGCTTATTGTCCAAGTATGCTACAATCAAAAGCAACATTTTGTTTATCCAGTAACTTCAGCAAGCTAAATTGATTTTGTACAATGTATGAGCGATGAACAATTCACGCCACAACATGCCTGACCTTTGTCTTTAAATTGAGCTTTTCTTTCTGTACCTTACTGAGATGACTCACTAAAGACACCCAAAAAGGTGCCAACTGTAAAGACGATATGGGGCTTGTGTTCAGTAGGAAGAAATTGTTTCAAAAACAGTCTTAAGTGGGGCGGTACTATCCGAACTTGTCCAATAATATAATAACTCCAAAAACGTGTTCCCCGCTGTTTTCTATTTAAAAATGAACATGACCCCGGTGTAGAGAAGAGTGAATAAAAGCCCTACTAACCGATATGGCTTCTCTGAGTTGAGATGTATCAAACTTGGCTGGTGTCTGCAACATGGCAATAGCCAACTTCTCAAAGTTCCCAGTCAGCTCAGACTTCAGATCATGGAATAAATCCTGTGAAATAGAAGATTGTGTAAGAGGTCATTCAAGTTACAGTCCGTACGTGCCCTAAATGGCACCCTATTCCCTTTATAGCGCACTACGTTAAACCCTTTTGCAATTATGTTAGCACAGCAGAACACTGTTGTCCTGATTAAAGAAAGCTGTGTACTACTCCCTTTCAGCTGCGAACATAATTGCAAAAGGGTTTTCTAATGATCAATTAAAATGCCTTTTAAAATGATAAACCTGGATTAGCTAACACAACGTTCCATTGGAGCACAGGAGTGATGGTTGCTGATAATGGGCCTCTGTACGCCTATGTAGATATTCCATCAAAAAAATCAGCCATTTCCAGCTACAATAGTCATTTACAACATTAACAATGTCTACACTGTATTTCTGATCAATTCGATGTTATTTTAATGTACTTCAAATACAAGGACATTTCTAAGTGACCACAAACTTTTGAACGGTAGTATATGTATGTCTTTCAGAGGGGTTGGGATAAAGCTGAATTTCTTTTGTCCCAATTGGACGAATAAAGTGATTTTAATCTTTCATCTTAAACTGATGCTCATTGAACTCCCAACACTAGAGGAAAACACACAAGGTCATTATTGTAGTGTAAACCTCACCTTCCCATAAGTGGTTTTGTAGGCTGCAACCATTGGAACCCTCTGCTTGTTTGAGCGGTTCCCAAGAAGCTCAATTATAGCTGCCTCGTCCGTGCCTGTTGAAAATGATCTATTAATATTGTTTCCAGTTTAACTGATAGTAAATTGAATGTGTATCACTAAATAATGTGTTCTTAACTGTAGAATATTCATGCAAATCTAGCCATAGAGAGTTGACATTTATAGAAGATTTACAGAATCAAATAACTTTATTTTGTTCCAGAGGGAACTTCAGTAATGTGTATATCTCGAAATAATGTGTTATTAGATTTGTACTGAATCTCATTAACTCCTACATACATCTATCCATGATATAAGTGAATGTCTGTAATGATGAACTACTGACCAAAGCCCTTCATGGCCTTGCGGAGGACTTCCACATCCCTCAGAGGGTCAGCGCCTGGATAGTCCTTAATAACACCCCTATAGCCTCTCTAATGACAAATACAAGAAAATACTGAAACTGAGGCAAGCAAATACTGAAACTGAGGCAAGAAAATACTGAAATTGAAGAATATAAATACTGAAACAAGGAAACACGTTGTAAAGCATATTGGAAAAAAAATATTTGTAAATAAATGTAACACTGAGTAATTGGTTGACGATTTCACGTTAAAGACAACAACATTTAGAGACTCTCACATTGATGGCAGGTGAATAAGGAGTAGCCGGAACACCACCTCCGTATCCTGGCATGGAAGGGTTGAGGGCCGGGGCTCCACCAGGGTAGCCAGGCATGGGCTGCTGTCCTTGGGAAGGACCGCCTGGGTACCCCTGGGGTTGACCTGGGGCAGGACCGCCTGGGTACCCCTGGGGTTGACCTGGGGCAGGACCGCCTGGGTACCCCTGGGGTTGACCTGGGGCAGGACCGCCTGGGTACCCCTGGGGCATACCTCCGCATGGCTGGAGGAAGAAGGGGAGCTGATTAGCTGGGATCACATTACTGACTCTGGCATTGTGCCCAGATGACACCCTATTCCCTACATAGTGCACTACTTTAGACTAGGGCCCACCCTATTCCCTACATAGTGCACTACTTTTGACCAAGGCCCATAGGAATAGGGTGCCATTTGTGCCGAGAGAAACAGCTCGGTACAATTGAAGGCCATGTGGCAAACAATAATGCAGGTACTACAGTAGGGATGGAGGAGGGACCATGCGGGTACTAGGGATGGAGGAGGGACCATGCAGGTACTAGGGATGGAGGAGGGACCATGCGGGTACTAAGGATGGAGGAGGGACCATGCGGGTACTAGGGATGGAGGAGGGACCATGCGGGTACTAAGGATGGAGGAGGGACCATGCGGGTACTAAGGATGGAGGAGGGACCATGCGGGTACTAGGGATGGAGGAGGGACCATGCGGGTACTAAGGATGGAGGAGGGACCATGCGGGTACTAGGGATGGAGGAGGGACCATGCGGGTACTAGGGATGGAGGAGGGACCATGCGGGTACTAGGGATGGAGGAGGGACCATGCGGGTACTAGGGATGGAGGAGGGACCATGCAGGTACTAGGGATGGAGGAGTGACCATGCGGGTACTAAGGATGGAGGGACCATGCGGGTACTAGGGATGGAGGAGGGACCATGCGGGTACTAGGGATGGAGGAGGGACCATGCGGGTACTAGGGATGGAGGAGGGACCATGCGGGTACTAGGGATGGAGGAGGGACCATGCGGGTACTAGGGATGGAGGAGGGACCATGCGGGTACTAGGGATGGAGGAGTGACCATGCGGGTACTAAGGATGGAGGAGGGACCATGCGGGTACTAGGGATGGAGGAGGGACCATGCGGGTACTAGGGATAGAGGAGGGACCATGCGGGTACTAGGGATGGAGGAGGGACCATGCGGGTACTAGGGATGGAGGAGGGACCATGCAGGTACTAGGGATGGAGGAGTGACCATGCGGGTACTAAGGATGGAGGGACCATGCGGGTACTAGGGATGGAGGAGGGACCATGCGGGTACTAGGGATGGAGGAGGGACCATGCGGGTACTAGGGATGGAGGAGGGACCATGCGGGTACTAGGGATGGAGGAGGGACCATGCGGGTACTAGGGATGGAGGAGGGACCATGCGGGTACTAGGGATGGAGGAGGGACCATGCGGGTACTAGGGATGGAGGAGGGACCATGCGGGTACTAGGGATGGATGAGGGACCATGCAGGTCTGGGCAGAGGAGATGTGGTCGTTGTTTGTCTGCGTCTGTAAGTTGTTTTTAGCATGTGTAGGTTTGTATCTGGTGTGGGGGAAAAAAACTGCAAACTGAAATATTATAATTTTTAAAAAAAAGGAATAGGGTGCCATTTGAGACGTAACAGACTCCACATGTTACAGGAAGTGGAGATGCAGAGATAAATAGAGCCAGCTAATTTAGAGGCTGTCAGTATGTTGGTAATGACTTGCTTCTTAGTTACTCGGTGTTAGATAAGAAGTTATATTTACCATTCCACCAGCAGGGGCTCCACCCCAACCACCTAGAGAACAAACACAGGGAGTCGTGCATCTTTTAGCAGATTTAAATACAGAAAACACAGAATAACTTCAAATATGGATCGTTCTATCGGTTCGGGGGCCTTTTGAGAGAAAAAAAAAAATATTTGAACATTCTCTTATAAAAAGCACATGTTCAACTTAATTAAAAATATATATAATAATCCCATCTGAAGAGATTTAATTCATTAAAAAAAATACTATAGTAAGTGCCTATTAAGTGGCAGATAAAGTAACAGAGTTGAACGCAACTTAATAAGCCATAGATCCCATTGAGACAGAGGGGGAATGGAATCTTGTGGTGTGCAACAGGGAGTGGCAATTGAATACAGGCTTCACAAAATGTTTTGAAGTTGTTCAAACATTTCTAGCCTGTCTATCTATGGATAACGGGTTTGACGTGTTTTGCTCAGGCCGCTCAGTTTTCCACCACAAAACACCAGAAAATGACCAAAAATAGAAGAACCAGAACAACTGCTTTTACGCTATGATTTGACTATTAGATGTTCAATGTTCATCTTGAAAATAATATGATTTTTTAAAAAGGAATAGTTTTACCATATTAACAAGAGTCCAGTTCATGTAACATGGTTGACCTTAAAATGAGGGACAGACGTAAATGATTCACTAATAAATAAATAATCATCTTCATAAATGACTTTTGTCAAAGCAACAAAAATAACTAGGGCTTTACAATGATGGTGAAACTTAAGAGAAATGTTACAGTTAAAATCTTCCTAGAAGTCATAGAGGGTGCGTGGAGGGACACGTCAAAAGGAAAATGGCACACTACGTAACATATGTCTCTCTCTCCAGTCTCTATTTCTTTCCCTCTCTCTTTCCCTCTCCAGTCTCTCTCTCTCTTTCCCTCTCCAGTCTCTCTCTCTCTCTCTTTCCCTCTCCAGTCTCTCTCTCTCTCTTTCCCTCTCCAGTCTCTCTCTCTCTTTCCCTCTCCAGTCTCTCTCTCTCTTTCCCTCTCCAGTCTCTCTCTCCCTCTCCAGTCTCTCTCTCTCTCTTCCCTCTCCAGTCTCTCTCTCTCTCTTTCCCTCTCCAGTCTCTCTCTCTTTCCCTCTCCAGTCTCTCTCTCTTTCCCTCTCCAGTCTCTCTCTCTCTTTCCCTCTCCAGTCTCTCTCTCTCTTTCCCTCTCCAGTCTCTCTCTCTCTTTCCCTCTCCAGTCTCTCTCTCTCTTTCCCTCTCCAGTCTCTCTCTCTCTCTTTCCCTCTCCAGTCTCTCTCTCTCTCTTTCCCTCTCCAGTCTCTCTCTCTCTCTTTCCCTCTCCAGTCTCTCTCCCTCTTTCCCTCTCCAGTCTCTCTCTCTCTTTCCCTCTCCAGTCTCTCTCTCTGGGTGCATCTTGCTAGCTGTCACTCAAATGATGAGGGGCTGAAGCTCATTGGTAGAACTCTAATTGCTAGGGGGCTGGTCCACGTGGGGGAGAAATGTAGGGAAAATGGCGCAGTACAGCTTCCAGAAAAACAAAGGATTTTGTGGCTAATTGAGGTAAAACAGTAATTCTGCTCATAGATTATACATGCCTCAACACTTAGTAACCGCCAAAGTTCCAGAGAACGGCACTTCATTTAACAGGCTTTTAAAATTCAATATGGGCGCAAAATGTTTTACTTAAAATATCAGGGACACAAAAGGCACTCTCAACATAAGAACAACCCATATACTGGACATTTGAATTGTAAAGTGTATCCAAAAACCATTGTGTGTCAAGGTCACAGACCAGGGTCTCATCTCAGATTTCCTGTATACTAAAAAAAACACAACAGGCACACATTTGCACAACCATGAAAGCAAATAGCAATAGCCTCAGAGTTGAGATGTGCCGGTGTTACCTAAAGGATTCTCTAGAATGGGGTGCTTATCTAGGTAATCAGGTAATCCAAAAATGTAATATATTAGCAATACTCTTACCTTGTGCTGGAGGCATGGAAGGATAGCCTCCGGCCTGAGGAGGGAAGCCTCCTCCCTGAGGGAAACCTCCACCTGGTTGAGGGTAACCACCAGCCTGCTGGGAAGGGTAGCCCCCGGCTTGAGGAGGGTAACCTCCAGCCTGAGGCGGGTAGCCCCCAGCCTGAGGCGGGTAGCCCCCAGCCTGAGGCGGGTAGCCCCCAGCCTGAGGCGGGTAACCTCCTGCCTGAGGCGGGTAACCTCCAGCCTGAGGCGGGTAACCTCCAGCTTGGGGGGGATATGCACCTGGTTGTGGGGGGTAGCCACCTGTCTGGGTAGGGTAGCCACCGGAGGGAGGGTAACCAGGATAACTCATCTTTGGGACTTGAAAGAAAGAAAGAAAGCATTAGAAGTTGAGGCATAAGTATTTAAAAACATATTTTAATGAGATATATATATTTTAATGAGATACAAATACATTTATGAGATACATACATACACATATATATATACAGTGAGGGAAAAAAGTATTTGATCCCCTGCTGATTTTGTACGTTTACCCACTGACAAAGAAATGATCCGTCTATAATTTTAATGGTAGGTTTATTTGAACAGTGAGAGACCGAATAACAACAAAATAATCCAGAAAAACGCATGTGAAAAATGTTATAAATGGAATTGCATTTTAACAAGGGAAATAAGTATTTGACCCCTCTGCAAAACATGACTTAGTACTTGTCATTTCTTGTAGTTGGCCACCAGGTTTGCACACATCTCAGGAGGGATTTTGTCCCACTCCTCTTTGCAGATCTTCTCCAAGTCATTAAGGTTTCGAGGCTGATGTTTGGCAACTCGAACCTTCAGCTCCCTCCACAGATGTTCTATGGGGTTAAGGTCTGGAGACTGGCTAGGCCACTCCAGGACCTTAATGTGCTTCTTCTTGAGCCACTCCTTTGTTGCCTTGGCCGTGTGTTTTGGGTCATTGTCATGCTGGAATACCTATCCACGGCCCATTTTAAATGCCCTGGCTGATGGAAAGAGGTTCTCACCTAAGATTTGAATGTACATGGCCCCGTCCATCGTCCCTTTGATGCGGTGAAGTTGTCCTGTCCCCTTAGCAGAAAAACACCCCCAAAGCATAATGTTTCCACCTCCATGTTTGACGGTGGGGATGGTGTTCTTGGGGTCATAGGCAGCATTCCTCCTCCTCCAAACACAGCGAGTTGAGTTGATGCCAAAGAGCTCCATTTTGGTCTCATCTGACCACAACACTTTCACCCAGTTTTCCTCTGAATCATTCAGATATTCATTGGCAAACTTCAGACGGGCATGTATATGTGCTTCCTTGAGCAGGGGGACCTTGCGGGCGCTGCAGGATTTCAGTCCTTCACAGCGTAGTGTGTTACCAATTGTTTTCTTGGTGACTATGGTCCCAGCTGCCTTGAGATCATTGACAAGATCTTCCCGTGTAGTTCTGGGCTGATTCCTCACCGTTCTCATGATCATTGCAACTCCATGAGGTGAGATCTTGCATGGAGCCCCAGGCCGAGGGAGATTGACAGTTCTTTTGTGTTTCTTCCATTTGCGAATAGTCGCACCAACTGTTGTCACCTTCTCACCAAGCTGCTTGGCGATGGTCTTGTAGCCCATTCCATCCTTGTGTAGGTCTACAATCTTGTCCCTGACATCCTTGGAGAGCTCTTTGGCCTTGGCCATGGTGGAGAGTTTGGAATCTGATTGATTGATTGCTTCTGTGGACAGGTGTCTTTTATACAGGTAACAAACTGAGATTAGGAGCACTCCCTTTAGGAGGGTGATCCTAATCTCAGCTCGTTACCTGTATAAAAGACACTTGGGAGCCAGAAATCTTTCTGATTGAGAGGGGGTCAAATACTTATTTCCCCCATTAAAATGCAATTCCATTTATAAACAATTTCACGTGTTTTTCTGGATTTTCTGGTTGTTATTCTGTCTCTCACTGTTCAAATAAACCTACCATTAAAATTATAGACTGATCATTTCTTTGTCAGTGGGCAAACGTACAAAATCAGCAGGGGATCAAATACTTTTTCCCCTCACTGTACATATATACATATACATACATACATACATACTGAGTGTAAAAAACATTATGAACACCTGGTCTTTCCATGACATAGACTGACCAGGTGAATCCAGGTGAAAGCTATGATCCCTTATGGTCACTTGTTAAATCCACTTCAAATCAGTGTAGATGAAGGGGAGGAGACAGGTTGAAGAAGGATCTTTAAGCCTTGAGACATGGATTGTGTATGTGTGCCATTCAGAGGGTGAATGGGCAAGACAAAAGATTAAAGTGCCTTTGAACGGGGGTATGGTAGTAGTTGCAAGATGCACCGGTTTGTGTCATGAACTGCAACGGTTTTTCACGCTCAACAGTTTCCCATGTGCATCAAGAATGGTCCACCACCCAAAAGACATCCAGCCAACTTGGCACAACTGTGGGAAGCATTGGAGTCAACATGGGCCAGCATCCCTGTGGAACGCTTTCGACACCTTGTAGAGTCCATGCCCCGACGAATTGAGGCTGTTCTGAGGACAAAAGGGGGTGCAACTAATGTTTTGTACACTCAGTGTGTGTGTGTGTGTGTGTGTGTGTGGGTGTGTGTGTGCACAGTGTACAAAGAACACATAGGGCCGGTTTCCCAGACAAAGACTGAGCCTAGTCCTGTAGAATCTCCACTGAACGTGTTTTTTAGTCCGGGACTAGGCTTAATCTCTGTTCAGGAAACCGGCCCATAGAGTTTATTGAACTACGATTTTAAAACAGTTTGGTCGAATGGCTTTCATCACCTGAAAAAAACAACAAACCCTGAAATAAAAACATGCACTGTTTCATCATAACAGTCAATGGCCACTAGAGAAGAGACCATCTACACCGAGCTACAGCCTCATACATAGTATTTTCCTTTGTTTCAATGTGTAAACCCACAAAAGAGATAACAGACAATAGTGTAACAGTTTAGCTTCCGTCCCTCTCCTCGCCCCTACCTGGGCTCGAACCAGGGACCCTGTGCACACATCAACAACAGCCTCCCTCGAAACATCGTTACCCATCGCGCCACAAACGCCACAGCCCTTGCAGAGCAAGGAGAACAACTACTTCAAGGTCTCAGAGCGAGTGACGTCACCGATTGAAAGGCTGTTAGCGCCTCGCAAGCTAACTAGCCTTTTCACACCGGTTACAACAGCAAACATGACAGTACATATGACAGCATTTATGACAGTATATATGATAGTATACATTACTGTATATATGACACTATACATTACAGAGTATATGACAGTGTATATGACAGCATACATGACAGTACATATGACAGCAGCTAAATGCATAAATGCCTGCACGTACGGTATTGCTCGTGTCCAACAAAATAGAGTAGAAAATCAGTCATAAGTGCTGAGAATAAAGACATTTTACTCCTGCTCTTATGGGTAGAAATAAAGACATTTTACTCCTGCTCTTATGGGTAGAAATAAAGACATTTTACTCCTGCTCTTATGGGTAGAAATAAAGACATTTAACTCCTGTTCTTATGGGTAGAAATAAAGACATTTTACTCCTGTTCTTATGGGTAGAAATAAAAGCTATGCATGAAGCCTTGAGTCATAACATAGCATCATAATTGTCATGTTTTGGTCATTGATTGACACAAAATATTCCATCATATCAAAAGAGGAAAGAAAATTCTACACATTTTTACAAATTAACATTTAACAACTAAAATATAGTCGGTGCATAAGTATTCACCCCCTTCGTTGAGGCAAGAATAAATGAGTTCAGATGTAAGATTTGGCTTAACAAATGACAAAGTTATATGGACTCACTGTGTGTGAAATAATAATAATAATAATGCCTACCACTTCCTCTGTCCCCCATACATACAACATATTTTAGTTCCCTCAGTCAAGTAGTGCATTTCAAACACCATGTTGTGTTGCTGCCATGTTGTGTTGCTACCGAGTTGTTGTCATGTTGTGTTGCTACCATGCTGTGTTGTCATGTGTTGCTGCCATGCTGTGTTGCTGTCTTTAGGTCTCTCTTTATGTAGTGTTGTGACGTCTCTCTTGTTGTGATGTGTGTTTTGTCCTATATTTTTATTTATATTTTTAATCCCGGGCCTACGTCCCCGTAGGAGGCCTTTTGCCTATTGGTAGGCCGTCATTGAAAATAAGAATTGGTTCTTAACTGACTTGCCTAGTTAAATAAAGGTCAAACAAAAAAATAAAAAGCACAGATTCAACCACAAAAAACAGGAAGCTTTCGAAAGTCTCATAAAGAAGGGAAGTGATTGGTAGATAGGTAACAATAACAAATCAGACGTTGAATATCTCTTTAAGCACGGTCAAGTAAATAATTATGGTACGGATTGTGTATTAAAACACAACATTGTAGTGACTCCACAATAATTACCTAAATGACAGAGTGAAAAGAATAATACAAATATACAGAATAAAAAATATTCCAAAACACATCTTTTTTTAACCTTCAGTGTGTGTACTTAACTGCATTTATACTTGGGATATCGCTTTTCAACTGTGAAAGTAAAATCGCTGGAGGACGTCTTTAACATAATGTTAAAACCTACTCTGAGCTGGGAGTTTTTTTGTTGTCTTAAAAACAGGTTTACATCAGCACTCCTCCTTTGAGACACTCCTTGGACTGGTTAACCCAGACTGAGTTATATAACCAGTAACATATGAAGGACGATTGGGTGTCCCCTACCCTACAGCACACCCTCTCCCATCGTCACACATTCCAGCATCTCCATGGAATCTACCCTAAACATTGACTTGTCTGAATAAACAGACCAGTGCAGCCTAATGCAAAGGTTATGGGGCCGGTTGCCCTGCTCTGTCATCAACGGGCAGATTGCTACAACACATGGGATGTGTTCCTCTGCCCGGGCGTTGCTGATGCCTGCTAGATCTTACAACGCCTGGGAGGACACTCAGTGCTCCACAACTAGCTTCGAGCACAAGAAATGGATCTGTCAATAGGCCTGCTCCTTTGATTTGAACGCAACATAATAACACCACAACGCGAATAATGTCTTACTCCAATAAAACAACGTCCCTTGGGCTCCATGAGGAGTGCTACAATATAACCTTCCAGACAACCAGAATCGGTGGTCTCACATGTTTCGTATGGCCCTTTCACCGCTGAAATATAAATATATATATATTTCTCCTAGGCTACACTGAAGCTGTTACGTAATATTACAATCTAGCCATTAGAGTTGTCACATTGTAGCGAAATACGCATCCTGAACTTGAGACAAAATGGCAGTTTGAGATTACAGTACTTTAGAGCGTACTTAACATCTAGTCCATCTGCCATTATATACAGGAGAGGAATCATAACAAAACAAACTGTGACCTACTAAATTATAACGATTAAACAGTGACCAATAACTAAACCCGTGATCGTTCACAAATAAGAGACTTTAAATGGCGATTGTTGGATGTTGTAAACGAGATGCGGATATGCGAACTGCTTGGAATACATTATATAAATATAGACATTCAGAAGCTAAAGCCTTCTGTAAACATTTCGAGTTGGCTTAGATCTGTATAAAATAGAACATTGAAAAAAATATATAACCCCTTTTTCAAAGCAAAATAACTTGTGTCTTACTTGTTTCTGACGCTCGGGAACGTTGGAAGGGAAGCGACTGAATCAGGAAGAGTTGAAAAGATGGTTGCGCAGTGTGGGCGTGGGTGGTTCCTCTCCTGATTTCAGCCTTGTTTCCACCAGAGGTTTCCACCGGAGGTTTCCACTGTGTTGGCAACAACCTTTGTGTAGAACAAACAGTCAAGTCATTCACTTGGAGTCAAATACTACAACAACAACAACAACAAATAACGCTTTGAAAGGTTTATAGCCCTAATCACAGTCTCAGTCTAGACATGAATCTGTCTATAGTCTGAATTTGAATGTATGCCTATAGAGGCCTTATGTGTGTTTTGTTTTCCCCCTGTATATAGCCTCCACATTGACTCTGTACCGGTACCCCCTGTATATAGCCTCCACATTGACTCTGTACCGGTACCCCCTGTATATAGCCTCCACATTGACTCTGTACCGGTACCCCCTGTATATAGCCTCCACATTGACTCTATACCGGTACCCCTGTATATAGCCTCCACATTGACTCTGTACCGGTACCCCCTGTATATAGCCTTCACATTGACTCTGTACCGGTACCCCCTGTATATAGCCTCCACATTGACTCTGTACCAGTACCCCCTGTATATAGCCTACACATTGACTCTGTAATGGTACCCCCTGTATATAGCCTCCACATTGACTCTGTACCGGTACCCCCTGTATATTGCCTCCACATTGACTCTGTACCGGTACCCCCTGTATATAGCCTCCACATTGACTCTGTACAGTACCCCCTGTATATAGCCTCCACATTGACTCTGTGCAGTACCCCCTGTATATAGCCTCCACATTGACTCTGTACCGGTACCCCCTGTATATTGCCTCCACATTGACTCTGTGCAGTACCCCCTGTATATAGCCTCCACATTGACTCTGTACAGTAACCCCTGTATATAGCCTCCACATTGACTCTGTACAGGTACCCCCTGTATATAGCCTCCACATTGACTCTGTACCGGTACCCCTGTATATAGCCTCCACATTGACTCTGTACCGTACCCCCTGTATATAGCCTCCACATTGACTCTGTACAGTACCCCCTGTATATAGCCTCCACATTGACTCTGTACCGGTACCCCCTGTATATAGCCTCCACATTGACTCTGTACCGGTACCCCCTGTATATAGCCTCCACATTGTTATTTTACTTCTGCTGTTTAATTATTTGTTACTTTTAGTTTCTAGGCTATATACAGGGGTACCGGTACAGAGTCAATGTGGAGGCTATATAAGAAATAATACAATGTCCTCTTTTAAAACAGCTTTTCCAATTAGCCCTAATTTGAAGAGGGAGAAACCCCCCAGGCAGACCAGTCATTATTGGTAATGAAAGTCTGACAGAACCCATCTCTAAGTACATTGATTACTTTATTAAGCCTTTTCTGACGTCAGTCCCAGCCGATCTTCAAGATACCACAGATGTGTTGAACAAAATTAAGGAATTGAACAATATAGGTACAGCTTCCTTTTGAGTCACCATGGATGTGGAGTCTCTGTACACCACCATTGAACATGAACAAGGATTGGCAGCTCTGCACCATTTCTTGAGTACCCGACCTGCAACTGAGACGCCTCCTAACAGAATTCATTGTCTCACTGACTGAATGGACTCTTAATCATAACATCTTTCTCTTTCAGGACCGTATTTTTAAACAGGTCAAAGGATGTGCCATGGGAGCTTGCTACAGCCCTTCCTACACTGGTTTGTACTTGGATAAATGATTTAGGATCCTTCTAATAACCATTTTTTTGACCGGATTATATGGTGGGGACGTTATATTGATGATGTTTGCCTGTTCTGGTCCGGCTCAGAAGATGAACTTATTTCCTTCCACCAATACCTTAACAGCATTAACCCTAACATCAAACTAACTACAGAGTACAGCAAGGATAACATTCATTTTTTGGACCTCGACATCAGGTAAAAATGACAAAGGTTGTTTGCACACATCAATCTGTAGGAAGCCTACAGACGGGAATACCATTCTGAGGGCAGACAGCTTTCACCCCGACAGGCTAAAAGAGAACATTCCATATGGCCAATTCCAAAGAGTCCACAGAATCTGCGATCAGGAAACAGACTACAGTGTCAAATCTGCTGAATTGGAGAATCGCTTCTTGAATCGGGGCTGCAGCGCTCAGGTCCTGAAAGATGCAGGTATAAGGGCTGGAATACTTGACAGAGAGAACTTGTTGTGAAAGGAGATGTCCCGTCTCGTGATACATCAGAGAGAGTATATTTTGTTGCAAGATACAGCACTGAAGCGGAGAACATTAAAAGAATCATTAAAATAATTGGGGAATTATTCAAAGTGATACACAACTACGCCAAGTCTTCCCAGAGCCACCAGTCATAAGCTTCAAGAGACGTCCTTCCCTTAATGACAAATCAGTCCACAGCTATCTTCCTGGCGACTCTCAAAAGACTTGGCTTGACCACAAACCCAAGGGGGCTCTTTTAAATGTAACCAGTGCAACCATTGCAGAAATATTGCACAGAAAAAGTATTTTGTTGACACAGCTCCTAAAATGGAGTATAACGTTAAGCATTTCATTAACTGCAAAACCACTCATGTCATCTATAGATTGGAATGTCCACAGAGCAGGGTGTTCTACATTGGACGGACAAAGAGACGCCTTCAAGACCGCTTAGTGGAATACAAGTACGCCATACGGGTAGGCAATGAAGACTACCCCATGGCAAGACACTACAAGTCCTTACACCTTGGCAACCCTGCCTCCCTACAAGCTATGGGTATTGATCATGTTCCGGCCTCCATTAGAACAGGGGACCGTCTTAAACAGTTAAACCAAAGGGGAAGTTTTGGGATTTACAAACTACAGGCCACTAAGTACCCTGGTTTAAATGAAGATATGGATTTCTCACCCTTCCTGTAGTGTTGTTGATAGGTCCATTTGCTGTCATCTAGTGGACATTTTTTTCAATTACCCTCAGCTATGTTTGGACTGTTGTTGTTCATGTTTGCTGTTTTCTAGTGTACTATGGTATATATTGCTTTCTTTTTCTTGACACTCCTCCCAGTCATATTTAAGGTTAGAACTACCGTTCTAGGCGTTCTGATACTCCCAGTTTGGAGTTGTGTTTTTGGATAACATAGCTACAGTATTTCACTATTCAATGTGTATAGTATTGCTTACTAGGTGTGTCCAATACATTTTTTAACCACTCCCTCTTCAAATTAGGGCTAATTCGAAAAGCTGTTTTAAAAAGAGGACATTGTATTATTTCTTAGTAGTCCCTGACGAAGGCCATGCAGCCGAAACGCGTTGATTTTTAAAACTTTTGTTTCTATTGAGCATGCCAAACTAATAAAGGAATTTGAATGTATTATATGAAGAGTGCCTTGGTCCTTCTTTCTTTTTTGAAGACCAATTCACCCCGTTTACCAAAGAGCACCTTCTGTCTACCAACATTTACTATTGGATACCTCAGTAGCGCTTCCTATCCTCCTCTTTCTACTAATTAAATAATGATTGTTTGAAGAAATAACCAAGTCTCTCTCAGTACTGAATTTCCACAATATTAGCTGTTCATGAGTCTTATGGCTTGGGGGTAGAAGCTGTTAAGAAGCCTTTTGGACCTAGACTTGGCGCTCCAGTACCGCTTGCCATGCGGTAGCAGAGAGAACAGTCTATGACTTGGGTGACTGGAGTCTTTGACAATTTTTAGGGCCTTCCTCTGACGTACTGGGCCGTACGCGCACTACCCTCTGTAGTGCCTTGTGGTCGGAGGCCGAGCAGTTGCCGTACCAGGCAGTCAGGATGCTCTCGATGGTGCAGATGTAGAATCTTTTGAGGATCTGAGGACCCATGCCAAATCTTTTCAGTCTCCTGAGGGGAAATAGGCTTTGTCGTGCCCTCTTCACAACTGTCTTGGTGTGCTTGGACCATGCTAGTTTGTTGGTGATGTGGACACCAAGAAACTTGAAGCTCTCAACCTGTTCCGCTACAGCCTCGTCGATGAGAATGGGGACGTGCTCGGTCCTCCTTTTCCTGTAGTCCACAATCATCTCCTTAGTCTTGGTTACGTTGAGGGAAAGGTTGTTGTCCTGGCACCACACTGCCAGTTCTCTGACCTCCTCCCTATAGGCTGTCTCATCGTTGTCTGTGGATCTGTTGGGGCAGTATGCAAATTGGAGTGGGTCTATGGTTTCTGGGATAATGGTGTTGGATGTGAGCCATGACCAGCCTTTCAAAGCACTTCATGGCAACAGACGTGAGTGCTACGGGTCGGTAGTCATTGCGTTTTTATACACCAGAATTACATTCATTGCCTTGCAGCATTGCGTTGCAAAGGCAGTTGCAGTGCGTTCGGTGTGGTGCATAAATTGAATTGATGTAACCACTGTCTGGTTTTGATATTTTGATCTTGTGAGACAGTGGACAATTCTAATAAATTCAGAGAAGCTACTGTACTTGGTTGCCTTATAAGATAGCCTCAGTTTATTGATACACATACATTGACGTGGGCGATCATACCACTAGGGAGTGATCACATGTATAAAATCAGCTGTGCCCTTAGCTGGGGTGCAGAACTTACTCAGAAACATGCCTGCTATGTTCCTAATTGTCAACTTCTGTCTGCAATTGCATTAATAAATTAATGATTGATTTACTTAAAGCAGATATTGTCTGACTGCTGATTTCACCAATAAGCCAAAGATGATGCTTAGCTTGTTTGATGGTTCGTCGGAGGTCATAGCGGGATTTCTTATAAGCTTCAGGGTTATAGTCCCGCTCCTTGAAAGTGGCAGCTTTACCCTTTAGCTCAGTGTGGATGTTGCCTGTAATCCATGGTTTCTGGTTTGGGTATGTACGTACGGTCACTGTGGGTACGTCATTGATGCACTTATTGATGAAGCCAGTGACTGATGTGGTGTACTCCTCAATGCCATCGGAAGAATCCCGGAATATATTCCAGTCTGTGCTAGCAAAACAGTCCTGTAGTTTAGCATCTGCTTCATCTGACCACTTTTTTATTGACCGAGTCACTGGTGCTTAGTTTGTGCTTGTAAGCAGGAATCAGGAGGATATAATTATGGTCAGATTTGCTAAATGGAGGGCGAGGGAGAGCTTTGTACGCGTCTCTGTGTGTGGAGTATAGGTGGTCTAGAGTTTTTTCCCCCCTCTGGTTGCATGTTTAACATGCTGGTAGAAATGAGGTAAAACGGATTCAAGTTTCCCTGCATTAAAGTCCCCGGCCACTAAAGGGCGATTACCCATTTGCCGTCGGATCCTTACAAGGCACCCAGACTTTCGTCCCCGATATCTGTCTCTTTCTCCTGCGAATGACGAGGATAAGGGCCTTGTCGGGTGACTGAAGTAAATCCTTCCCGTCCGACTTGTTAAAGAAAAAGTATTCCTCCAGTACTGGCTGAGCAATCGCTGTCCTGATATCTAGAAGCTCTTTTCGGCCATAACACACGGTGGCAGAAACATTATCAAAATCAAATCAAATTTCATTGGTCACATACACATGGTTAGTAGATGTTAATGAGAGTGTGGAGAAATGCTTGTAGGTGTACAAAATACGTTACAAATAACGTGAAAAAACACAATAGCACAATTGGTTAGGAAATGGTAAAACGGCAGCCATCTCCTCCGGCGCCATTACATATTATATATATATTAATATCTAAACAGCATGGGTGGGCAAAGCCAACTTGTTAAGCACTGAAGTTGTGTAATTTCCCATTTTCAGTATTATGTACTATTTGCTAACTTCAGCCTATTTCAAGGTTAGTGCCTCCCATGGAATATAATATACCGAACAAAAATATAAATTCAATGTGCAACAACTTCAACAATTCAGCATGCCAATTGCAAGCTTCCTGTGGCATCATGTTGTGTGATAAAACTGCTCTTTAGTCCCAAGCACAAGGTGCACCTGTGTAATGATCATGCCGTTTAAATCAACTTCAAATTTGAGAGACAAGTTTTTTGTGCCTCTGGAAGAAAGAAAAAGTGGATTTTTTTATTTATTTCAGATCATGGAAACATTGGACCAACACTATAATTTAGTGCAGTATAATAACGAGGAGGGCGTGAAGCTGGTCCGTATGGCCACCACCCAGATTGGCAGTCTGCCCACATGCGAGTGCCTCACTAAATATCCTGGGTCCTGTTCAATACAGAGAAAACGTTTTGAAACTGAGTGCTACCGGAGTAATCTGTCAAATAAAACATCTGCCCGGCCCTCTGGTTTCTTTCATACATTTTCTACGTTTCCAGTTTGTTCCTCATGGAGGGGGGGGTTGTCACAGAAAGCTGTGTCAACAAGTTAGCCAGCTAACTTTCCAAAAAATCTTGACAACAACCAATATACAAACTTTTTTTTTAACCAGATAAAACAGCCACATATCGCTTGACTATCAGTTAGCTGGCCCCTGTAATAATCCTGCTTTCTGGAACAAACCCGTTTGTTACATTCAATCCTTGGTTTAAAAATCAGGTTCAAGCACGAGTCATAGCACAATAGCTACAATGTAGTTTTATTCTTTATCAGACTCATACATTTGTGTTGGCAGCCCAGCTACTGTAATACACAATACTGAACGAGGCACTCAATGTATTGCATCAGTCATGTGTACCATAACGTTTTCCCATCATTCATCCAACCACTTACAACAGACAAAGTTGCATCTGAAAACAGCACCATATCTTTTCTCTATATAGTGCACTTCTTTTGACCAGGGCCCATAAGGTTTCCCTGTAGTGCTCTGGTCAAAAGTAGTGTGCAATAAAGGAGAATAGGGTGCACAAAGTAATTGCACAGGTTGATGTACGTTTTAAAAACGCACAATCGTTCTCCCTTTTAAAACACTGTGTTCTCTGGGGAGGGAGATTTCATTGTGACTATAAGGCAGAGTAGGTTAGTTCTAGTCCAGGGTGTTAGTGTGATCAATATCGATACAGGGCATAGTGGAGGAACGCGCACTAATGCCCTGGACCAGAGCTAGTCTTAGGTAGAACTTCTGACATAGACAGAATCATTGATGGAATGTAGGTTTGTCTTCAACATTCTGTTTGCAGTATAGTATCTTTTTTCCCCCTCATCCTAGACCAAATGGAATGCAGCAACAGATCGGTCGTTCCACGAAATGAGTGCCTTTTTGCGTCCCTTTGACATTTTAAAGTATGAATTCTATACCAATATTGAATTTTATAAGCCTGTTATATTCAATGAAGTACCCTTTAGTAGACCACAGAGTAATTTATTTTATATGAATAAGACTTGCTGAAGCGCTAAAAGCATTTTCCACCACAAAACATTTGCTGGTAGAAAACCTAGTTGGTCGAGCAACACACGTCAAACCCGTTATCCATAGATAGACAGGCTTTTCTCCTCTCTGAATTGCCCCTCCCTGTTGCACATAATATGGTTCCATTCCCCAATCACAAAAGGGGTTTATGGCTGATTTAAGATGAAATCGTCCACCCTGTTACGGTCCACCCTGTTACTTTATTTGGCACTTTTTTTATTAAACATCGAGATGGGAAAACATTTTTATTAAGTTAAACATGTTTCTCTTTATGACAGAATGTAAAAAATATATATAATAATCTGCCACCATGTTACACGTCTGAAAAGGCACCGAATTGGTGGAACGACCCAGAAACATTTTGGGCTGGTTTTCCCAGACACATATTAAGCCTAGTCCCTGGCTAACACGAGAGATTCTCCACTGAGCATGTATTTTAGTTCAGGAATAGGCTTAATCTGTGTCCAGGGAAACTGGCCCTTTGATTCCTATAGGAGTTGCAGCAATCAACTACTACAGTACAAGAACGAAAAGTTTTGGAATGCATAACTATGATAATCATGTTTTAGCGTCACGTCTTCAGTCTCTTAAACAGACGTTCCTTCCTTCAGTCCTGAACTCTCTTCCTGAAAGACAGAAACAAAAAAATATTTACAACCACACCCGATCAATTAATACATTAAATCAAATCAATCATTGATGGACATTACAAAAGACATTACATAACTAGGGCTGAAATTTTATAAGCCAGTGATCTCCTGGCTTCGACGCGCAGCCTTACAAGCCACTGATGCAGACTTTTGGAACGTCTACGTTTGAAAAAGTCTAACAGATCCATTTAATATAGCCTACGCCATCACAATAAATCCATTATATATTTTAGACAGGTCTAAAGGAACATGATATGAAGAAAATGTCGTATAATTCAGAAGAACAGAATAGCATACTCTGAGTTGTCCTTATGTTAGGTCCTGACCTGGCTATGCCCAAATGGCTCTGGGCTACACTAGTTATTTTAGCAGACAAGATTTGCTTAGAAATTATTTTAGAGTATGAAGAATACAATTGAACATAGCTGAATAAAATAGAAAGGATATTTTCTCCAAAATGATATTCTGTGCTGAGTAGTTAGTTGATTGCTGCAACTCCTATAAGAATCAAAAGGGACAGTTTCCCGGACACAGATTAAGCTTATGCTTAATTTAAGAGTTATTTATTTTAAAAAATGTAGTTGTGATACAAAGGTTGGACTATGTGTTTAGATTTTTTTTATAAATTCTACGGCTGCATGACGGGACTGAGTTGCATGAAAGACATGAGTTCTGATTTGTTTCTTGTGCGGACTGACTTTTCGTCAGCCAACAAGATGAGGAGGCCTAACGAACAGCAAAAGCACTAGCCTGTCAATCTACTATCCCCCATAGTACAAACGTTGACTTATTCGATTAGTCAACTTGTCCTTCTGTGCGAGAAATAAATATTCCAAACATACGCTGGGACCGTTGTGGGATGCGATAGATCCCAAATTACACAACCAATTGCATAAAAATACAAACATTTAAAAGCAATGAGGCTGATGCAACAGATCAGAACGTGTAACTTAAAATGTTGATAAAGTATTAGGCTATTTTTTCAGTAGGCTATAAGCACGAAACCATGCCAGTTAACACCAAGTGTAAAGCGGATTAATGTGCTTAAGTTTTAAAAGAAGTTATTTGGCCACTTTAGTTGTGATACAAACCTTATCAATACATATAGGCTCATGGGCTAGGCTACAGGAGGTGCGCGACTGGGATTTGAATAAGTTGCCAAGGTGATCGGCTAATATTGTCACCCATCAGTCTATTCTTAACGTTGTCTTTACATGTACTAAATAATACACACAGTGAAATTTGTTTTGATTTAGAATGGACCATTATCATGCATCTGTCTGGAAACAGGGGCAGCGGGAAAAAATACACATCATCTATGCACTTAAAAAGCGAATGGAGGCCGCTTTTCCCATGGTTCATTGTCATGCCAGTCAGATAGGTTAAAGAGAAACAATGTGCTTAATATTAGGAAAGTTAATAGATAAATAAAATAAATATAGTAGGCCTAGCCTATAGAAAGCTGATGGGATCCTCCTCTTAAAGAGGCCATCACGGTTTTCTCCCACAATTGCATAGCCTATAGAAATGTTGAGCAACATGAGCTCTCATGAAGAGTTGGATTTTCTAAAACATTTGCTTTGACGTCAGAGTGATTAGAGGAACAATAAGAGTGCCGACTACCAGGCAGTTAGCAGGTTTGGTAGGCTACTAATGACCATCAGCAGCATCAGAGCTTGGAGAAGTTACCGTCACGTGGAATTTGACTGCGGTCATGACTTGTGACCGGCCGTTGTGTAACAGCCCTATAACCACACCCATGCGGCAGTTGAAAACAGTATTAGGTGTAGGCATTCGGGGCGAAGGTATTCCACTAAGCAGACGCATTAATTCAGAGCGACTTTCAGTACAGCGAGTGCATATTTTAGTATGTGATTGTGATCCCTGTGGGAATTGAACCCACAACCTTGGGCGTAATAAAGCAGTGACGGATTGTGCTCGTCAGAGCAGTCCCGTAGCGTGTTGTGGTTGTTCTGCTCCTGAGTCAACTTTAAGAGCTGCTGGAGTTGATGGCTGCTTGGCCCAGGTCTTTGGTTAGTTTCCTCTCCTTTTGCAGGCGGTCCTGGAGAGAAGTGTCAGCCTTCTGAACCTCACACAACCGCATCAGCACTGACCAGGGCCTGTATTCATAAAGCTCCTCGGAGTAGGAGTGCTGATTTAGGATCAGTTTTTTTGCCTTTTAGATTAGTGAATAGATATCATAGATCAGCACTACAAGGCTTCATGAATACGGGCCCTGGTCCACGTTTAGTAGGCAAAAACGTTGTCCAACGTTGCAGGGTTAGAAATAGCATGATGTTTTTATTTTTACACGTCAGAGAGGCAGGTTCGTGCTACATAACATATTTCTATCTGAAAGTTCCACAACATGATATAAATGGCGCCAGAGGGGATTGGCTGCCGTTTTACGGGCTCCTAACCAACGGTGCTATTTTGTTTGTAACGCATTTTGTACATAATGTTGCTGCTATCGTCTCTTATGTACGAAAATAACTGAACAAAGATCATCTTTAATGAGTCAGACGCAAAAGGATATCCTGCTTTGTCAAGACAAGGCCAAATCCCTGTCATCGGCGTGAAGAGACGGAGGAAAAGGGGGAGGAGGACCGGGTGCCTTGTAAGAATTAGCCGACGAAGTAGGTAAACCACCACTAACCTCCGTATTATTGGCCAACGTTCAATCATTGGAAAACAAACTGGACCATCTATAATAAAGACTATCCAACCAACGGGACATTAAAAACGAATAAGTTATGTTTCACAGAGACGTGACTGAACGACGACACGGATAATACAGAGCTGGCTGGCTTCTCCGTGCATCGGCAGGGCAGCTACGTCTGGTAAGACGAGGGGATGTGTCTATTTGTCAATAACTGTTGGTGCGCAATGTCTAATATTAAAGAAGTCTCGAGGTGTTGCTCGCCTGAGGAAGAATACCTCATGATAAGCTGTAGACCACACTATCTACCAAGAGAGTTCTCATCTATATTATTCATAGCCGTCTATTTACCACCAAACCGATGTTGGCACTAAGACCACACTCAACCAGCTGTATAAGGCCATAAGCAAACAAGAAAATGCTCATCCAGAAGCGGCGCTCCTAGTGGCCGGGGACTATAATGCAGGCAAACTTAAATCCGTTTTATCTAATTTCTACCAGCATGTCACATGTGCAACCAAAGAAATGTAAAAAAAAAAAAATAACGCCACACACAGAGACGCATACAAAGCTCTCCCTCCATTTGGCAAATCGGACCATAATGCTATCCTCCTGATTCCTGCTTACAAGCAAAAACTAAAAGCAGGAAGTATATTTCCCAACCAGAAGCCATGGATTGCAGGGAACATCCGCACCGAGCTAAAGGCTAGAGCTTCCGCTTTCAAAGACACTAATCCGGACGCTTAGAAGAAATCCTGTTACGCCCTCAGACGAACAATCAAGCAGGCAAAGCGTCACAGGACTAAGAATGAATCCTACTACACCGGCTCTGATGCTCGTCT
The DNA here is from genome assembly GCA_030435695.1 of Brachymystax lenok tsinlingensis. Lineage (NCBI taxonomy): Eukaryota > Metazoa > Chordata > Actinopteri > Salmoniformes > Salmonidae > Brachymystax > Brachymystax lenok. Next base: position 5,710,531 of record CM059804.1, on the reverse strand, counting down.
CGGATGTGGCAGAGCTTAAAAAATATTACGGACTAAAAGGGAAACCCAGCCACTAGCTGCCCAGTGACGTGAGCCTACCAGACGAGCTAAATGCCTCTGAAACACTGGTCATGGCTCACGTCAACACCATCATGCCGGAAACCCTAGACACACTCCAATTCACATACCGCCCCAACAGAGCCACAATCTCACTCCACAATGCCCTTTCCCACCTGGACAAAAGGAACACCTGTGAGGCAATGCTGTTCATTGACTACAGCTCAGTGTTCAACACCATAGTGACCACAAAGCTCATCACTAAGCTAAGGACCCTTGGACTAAACACCTCCCTCTGCAACTGGATCCTGGACTTCCTGACGGGCCGCCCCCAGGTGGTAAAGGTAGGCAACAACACATCCGCCACGCTGATCCTCAACACTGGGCCCTTCAGGGGTGCGTGCTCAGTCCTCTCCTGTACTCCCTGTTTACCCACGACTGCGTGGCCAAGCACGACTCCAACACCATCATTAAGTTTGCTGACGACACAAGAGTGGTAGGCCTGATCACCGAAAACGATGAGACAGCCTATAGGGAGGAGGTCAGAGACCTGGCAGTGTGGTGCCAGGGCAACAACCTCTCCCTCAACGTGAGAAAGACAAAGGAGCTGATCGTGGACTATAGGAAAAGGAGGGCCGAACAGGCCCCCATTAACGTTGACGAGGCTGAAGTGGAGCAGGTTGAGAGCTTCAAGTTCCTTGGTGTCCACATCAACAAACTATCATGGTCCAAACACACCAAGACAGTCGTGAAGAGGGCACGACAAAACCTTTTCCCCTCAGGAGACTGAAAAGATTTGGCATGGGTCCCCAGATCCTCAAACAGTTCTACAGCTGCACCATCGAGAGCATCCTGACCGGTAGCATCACCGCCTGGTATGGCAACAGCTCGGCCTCCGACCGCAAGGCGCTACAGAGGGTAGTGCGAACGGCCCAGTACATCACTGGGGCCAAGCTTCCTGACATCCAGACTTGGGTGACTCCAGTCATAGACTGTTCTCTCTGCTACCGCACGGCAAGCGGTACCGGAGCGCCAAGTCTAGGACCAAAAGGCTTCTTAACAGCTTCTACCCCCAAGCCATAAGACTGCTGAACAATTAATCAAATGGCCACCGGACTATTTACATTGACCCCCCCCGCCCTTCTATTTTCTACTTTAGTTTATTTAGTAAATATTTTTATTAAAACTGCATTGTTAAGGGCTTGTAAGTAAGCATTTTACGGTAAGGTCTACACCTGTTCTATTCGGTGCATGTGACAAATAAAACTGAATGTGGCCCACGGTCATGTACCTTTAGCTGGGCTACGTCCTCTGTATCAGCCTGTGGGGAGTCTCCTGCCTCTTTCAGCATGTCCAGCTGAGCCTGGGGTTCGACAGTCTTCTGAGCCTGGTGTTCTACAGTCTTCTGAGCCTGGGGTTCGAAAGGCTTCTGAGCCTGGGGTTCGAAAGGCTTCTGAGCCTGGGGTTCTACAGTCTTCTGAGCCTGGGGTTCTACAGTCTTCTGAGCCTGGGGTTCTACAGTCTTCTGAGCCTGCGGTTCTACAGTCTTCTGAGCCTGCGGTTCTACAGTCTTCTGAGCCTGGGGTTCTACAGTCTTCTGAGCCTGGGGTTCTACAGTCTTCTGAGCCTGGTGTTCTACAGTCTTCTGAGCCTGGTGTTCTACAGTCTTCTGAGCCTGGTGTTCTACAGTCTTCTGAGCCTGGTGTTCTACAGTCTTCTGAGCCTGGTGTTCTACAGTCTTCTGAGCCTGGGGTTCGAAAGGCTTCTGAGCCTGGGGTTCGAAAGGCTTCTGAACCTGGTGTTCGAAAGGCTTCTGAGCCTGGTGTTCGAAAGGCTTCTGAGCCTGGTGTTCGAAAGGCTTCTGAGCCTGGTGTTCGAAAGGCTTCTGAGCCTGGGGTTCGAAAGGCTTCTGAACCTGGTGTTCGAAAGGCTTCTGAGCCTGGTGTTCGAAAGGCTTCTGAGCCTGGTGTTCGAAAGGCTTCTGAGCCTGGTGTTCGAAAGGCTTCTGAGCCTGGGGTTCGAAAGGCTTCTGAGCCTGGGGGGACAAGATCATGTAAAATAAAAAACACAAGTCAGTCAAATAACCAGTCACACAGACAGTCATACTGACAAGTCGCTGTCTAACTAAGCAGTTTGTTAGCCAATGTCAAAGTTCTGCCCTCTTCCGCTTGGCTGTTGCACGTACCTGTTCAAACTCCTTTGTGATCTGACTCAACTGGGACTGGACCTTGAGACGCACAAAACATCAGGATATAATGCATTACACACAGTGTCAGAAGATGAAGAAGTTGCTGGACACTGGAGATGTGTCCCCCTCCTTGCCACAGACACAGATAGATAAAAGCATTAAAAGAGCATGCAATGACTTGCGCACCCACGTAGACAGCCATGCACACCCACGCAGACAGCTACCCACGCAGACACACACCACCCTGTACCATGTCAGTGCGTCACTCCACACCAGGTAATAAGAAGCATCATTTCAACAAACAAAACGGCTCCACAGTGGAACACTGAACCCAAAGAGTGAGTGATCATGTTAAGAATAGAGTGAGCCAAGCTGTGGTTAGGGCAGCTGATAGTCAACACACTGGGTGGTTAAAACAAACACATCATGGTTAGCAGCTGCTGCGTACGGAGAGAACTGGACAGACTGGACATACTGCCTATAATAATACATTAATAATAACACCGACAAAGTCAAGACACTGGCCTCACAACATTCTTGAACTAGGGAAACACAACCCAGGTTGACAGTGACACACCCAAGTCTGAAGCATAGGAATACCTATGTTGCTATAGACTGCTTTCGTGTGTTCGTTAGTTCGGCATATATCACACACACACAGTACCAGTCAAAAGTTTGGACACACCTACTCATTCAAGGGTTTCTTTATTTTCACTATTTTCTACATTGTAGAATAATAGTGAAAATAAACTATGAAATAACACATATGGAATCATGTTGTAACCCCCCAGAAAGTGTTAAACAAATAAATAATAAATGTTATATTTGAGATTCTTCAATGTAGCCACCCTTTGCCTTGATGACAGCTTTGCACACCTTTTGGCATTCTGTCAACCAGCTTCATGAGGAATGCTTTTCCAGTCTTGAAGGAGTTCCCACATATGCTGAGCACTTATTGGCGGCTTTTCCTTCACTCTGCAGTCCAACTCCATCCCAAACCATCTCAATTGGGTTGAGGTCGGGTGATTGTGGAGGCCAGGTCATCTGATGCAGCACTTCATCACTCTCCTTCTTGGTCAAAAAGCCAATAAACATGACTTGGTCTTTTACCAAATAGGGCTATCTTCTGTATACCACCCTTACCTTGTCACAACACAACGGATGACCTCAAACACATTAACATTAAGGAAAGAAATTCCACAAATTAACTAGGCACACCTATTAATTGAAATGCATTCCAGGTGACTACCTCATGAAGCTGGTTGAGAGAATGCCAAGAGTGTGCAAAGCTGTCAAAGGCAAAGGGTGGCTACTTTGAAGAATCTCAAATATATTTTGACTTGTTTAACACTTTTTTGTTACTACATGATTCCATAAGTGTTATTTCATAGTTTTGATGTCTTCAATATTATTCTACAATGTAGAAAACAGTAAAAAAAAAAGTAGGTGTCCAAACTTTTGACTGGTACTGTATGTACATATATTATAAAATCACATACCCAGCCTTGATAAGCTCCGTATCTCAGCTGGTTGTTGCTGCTGTGAAACACGTTCTTAATAAGCCCAGTCATTGCGCAACAAAAGAGTTTATGACCACGATTGTTTTTAAAAAGGATCCCAGTTTTCTATTGCTGCTATTTGTATTTTTTTCAACTCCTGATTGAAGCGCATCCTCCATTTCACCAATTTTAGTGGATCGGCAAATACGGTCAGCAGGCTTATCAGCGCATCACCCACCACCTTGAAATCTGAGCTGGAGGCAGTGTGCATTTGGAAATCATATACATAATGGTTTGAAACCTGGGAGATTTTACTTCATATGATGAGCAATGTCTCACCTTGCTTAAAAGTAGTCGTGTCAAAAATCGGACCATAGAAAAGTGGAGGCAATTATTTTTATTTTATAAAGACTCAGATGCTGTTGAAAATCAGCATTTTTCTCCTGTTCTACTGGTTTTCATAATCAACTTTCTTTCGTTGTCCAGAAGACAAACGGCACCATTCCGGTTATATTAACAACCCATCCCGGTCATATTAACAACCCATCCCGGTCATATTAACAACCCATCCCGGTCACATTAACAACCCATCCCGGTCATATTAACAACCCATCCCGGTCATATTAACAACCCATCCCGGTCACATTAACAACCCATCCCGGTCATATTAACAACCCATCCCGGTCATATTAACAACCCATCCCGGTCATATTAACAACCCATCCCGGTCATATTAACAACCCATCCCAGTCATATTAACAACCCATCCCAGTCATATTAACAACCCATCCCGGTCATATTAACAACCCACCCCTCCACGTTTTTTAACAGAGATTTTTTTTCCATCTCCGTCACACGAAACCGCTAACATCATGTGTTATTTTTTTAGAACAGTATTTTCCCCATGAATGTCCTTTTCTTTGGCTTCTTCATTACAGTAGTTGTTTAATAATATAGCCATTTAGCTGTGTGGACAATAGGCTTGCTATTGTTTCATGTTTCAATTAATCTCTTAATTAAAAAAAATGCCCATTCTGTGTATGCATGCATATTATTTTCTGTTGGTCACATAATTTTTAACATTTTTTTAACAAATGTAACCATTTGCTAACTGGTTAATGAGGGTCGGTTAGTCGGCAGCAGAATTGACTGAAATGTTCACCCCTATCATAAACCTTCCTAATTACAATGTGCTGATGACTATATTATTGTGTAGTAGTGACCAGTGTCCAGTACCCTCCAGTAGAGCAGACCGGCAGTAAAAGGATGCCCCATGACCTATAACCTCCGATGCATCCTGACCTCGGGCTCTGATTGGCCGTTCTGTGCCCCGACCTCAGGGACCGCCTTCTGGCTCTGAGCGCGCGCCGTCGCCTCACTCAGCTGACCTCTGACCTGGAACAGGAAGCTCCAGGGGTTAGGGACAAGAGGGAGATAACTGGGATACAAACTAATACACACACTCCTCAACAAGCAACCCACTGATGTTCCGGTCAGGACCACAGGAGACAGGTGCGCTCTCACACACACACACTTACCGTAGCCAGCTCTTCCCTGTGCGTCTGGGCCTGCGTCTGGGCTGACTCCAGCTGGCTCTGAGAAATTGACAGCAGCTGCTTCAACTGGAGAACAGACACACAGAACAGACAGACTCCGTAATGTATTACATTCTATGGTCACTCACTCTACCAGCCATGTTATTTAGTGAGACGGAGCACACAACAGCCTTGTGATATCGGATGATGTACTTCCTAGTCAGTGAACCGGTGTAATTTTCTCTGACTGTTTCTACTATGTTGAGGTGTATAACTAGTGTACCTATCTATGGTCTACATGAACGTTGATGTGTATAACTAGTGTACCTATCTATGGTCAATATAATAATAAGTTTGGTAGGTGCCTGTGTGTCCTGGAGCAATTAGGGTTAAGTGCCTTGCTCAAGTTCACGTCGACATAATTTCCACCTGGTCGGCTCGGGGATTTGGCCTCGCTCTGCCTGCCGGCCGTAACGGATGTAGATGTGTACCTGTGCCATTTCGTCCTCTGTCTCAGACTGTTTCTCCAACTGGGCTTCCAGCAGCATCACCTGTTCCTTCAACTGCAGAGAGAGGGAAAGAGTGAGGAGTCCATTACTAAAAAACAGCCATCAGACAGTACCAGTCAGTCACTACACCTGATATTAAAACATCCATCAGACAGTCACCATACTGGAGCTGATATTAAAACATCCATCAGACAGTCACTATACTGGAGCTGATATTAAAACATCCATCAGACAGTCACCATACTGGAGCTGATATTAAAACATATCACACGGAGCGTTATGATAAACCCCTTCAGGTGGAAATTAATTCATTTATTATACCTGTTCTATGCTTTGGTTTCCTGTCTTCAAGCTCTCCGCAGTCTCCTCCAGAGTGTGCACTTGTTCCAGGGCCTAGTGTGAGTAGAGAGGGTGTGGTTTAGAACAGGGACCACAGACAGCACAATTTTACAGCCACGCTCAAGGATGCTTCTTCACCTTCTTCAACTGGTCCTCAGAGTCGGCCATCTTGGACTTCCACACCAGCTCCTCCTCCTCGACACTCTTCTGAAGGTTTGTCAGCATTCCTTCCTGTGGAGGGAGACAGATCCATGACACGTAGACCACAACTCACTCTCGGCGTTTTTTTATGCAAGGAGGAGGTTTTGTTTCACATCTTTATAGAGGCAGGCGTTGGGTGATACATTCAGCACATCTATTTCCCATCCACACCTCGGTCGCTCTCACTCAAACACGCCGTTGTCTTTTGTTGTACAAAAAAGGCTGTAGGCCAAATTTCTAGTTGATTTAGAGATGCAGGTGATGCTGGACCAATTGGGGCATGTTGTATCAGTGTCCTTACCGTTTCAGCCAGGACTGTCCTGTACTGGTCACACTGTGCCTGCAGTGTCCCGTGGCTGTCCTCTGCCTCCTTCAGTTTCTCCAACAGCTCCTGGAATCAAAACAACACAGACAGAACCAATAAGAAGGTTATATTACATTTTATTAAAATGTTATATTTGTCTTTGGCGCTCTGGCTTACAGGTAAAGGGTAAAAACCAGACACTACACAGACTGCAATATACATTGTTAACATACTACAAACTGCATTACCATGACTTCTGTCAGACCAGACCAATCAAATCAATCATAAATCATTATTATGGCTCCGTCTTACCGGCAGCTCTGTGCTCGGCTGGGACTCTTGGCTCTGCTGGACCTGAGCGAGGCTCTCCTGTACCTTCTGTGATTGGTCCCTGGCTTCCCTTAGCTCCTCTTGTAGTGATTTCATCATAGCTTCTCTCTCTGCCAGACTAATGAAGAACCAAGGGACAGAAACTGTTTACTTTAGTTTCTTTTTTCTATAGAAGAGCCAAAATCCCATATTTCTTCAATTGTACTGTTTTACTGTAAAGGGTATAGCCGTTTTGAAGACACTTTGAATCCAGTGTGATTTGATATTCCATAAGGGAAGGGTTTGGTGATGAGCACCGTTCCATGTACCTGGTTTGTAGCGCGGCCAGTTCTGCTGGGTTGTCAGACTGCTGAAACGAAAACAGATCATTCACTGATACAGATCACGTTGCTAGACAAGCAGGGCAACTCTAGCCTGGTCCCAGATCTGTTTGTGCAGTCTTGCCAAATCCTATGGTCATTGTCATACCGAATGCCAACAGGAGTTGCCTATACAGAACAAACAGGCTTGGGGACCAGGCTAAGGTGACTGTAGGAGAGGAAAGGGGCACTTACAGTAGTGCTGCTCTGGGCCTGATCAGATCTTTCTTTGAGTTGCATCCCTTCGTCTTCTAGCGATGCTTCCTGGCTCACACTCTTTTCCAGACTGGAAGGAAGAGCACATGGTTAACCATGCGTTAGACAATGGCGTGTTTTACTGTAATACAGCTGTATTGAATTGATTGTTTTTTGTAGAGTTGAGCACAAGGCATAGGACTAGAACTACTATAACTGACAGTCCTATTCAAGTCAATCTTCTGTCCCCTGTTAAACGTATTACTCTGGAACAAGTCAATGTTCTGTCCCCTGGTAAACGTATTACTCTGGAACAAGTCAATGTTCTGTCCCCTGGTAAATCTATTTCCCTGGAACAAGTCAATGTTCTGTCCCCTGGTAAACGTATTTCCTTGGAACAAGTCAATGTTCTGTCCCCTGGTAAACGTATTTCCCTGGAACAAGTCAATGTTCTGTCCCCTAGTAAACGTATTTCCCTGGAACAAGTCAATGTTCTGTCCCCTGTTAAACGTATTACTCTGGAACAAGTCAATGTTCTGTCCCCTGGTAAATCTATTTCCCTGGAACAAGTCAATGTTCTGTCCCCTGGTAAACGTATTTCCCTGGAACAAGTCAATGTTCTGTCCCCTGGTAAACGTATTTCCCTGGAACAAGTCAATGTTCTGTCCCCTGTTAAACGTATTACTCTGGAACAAGTCAATGTTCTGTCCCCTGGTAAATCTATTTCCCTGGAACAAGTCAATGTTCTGTCCCCTGTTAAACGTATTACTCTGGAACAAGTCAATGTTCTGTCCCCTGTTAAACGTATTACTCTGGAACAAGTCAATGTTCTGTCCCCTGGTAAATATATTTCCCTGGAACAAGTCAATGTTCTGTCCCCTGTTAAACGTATTTCCCTGGAACAAGTCAATGTTCTGTCCCCTGTTAAACGTATTACTCTGGAACAAGTCAATGTTCTGTCCCCTGGTAAATATATTTCCCTGGAACAAGTCAATGTTCTGTCCCCTGGTAAACGTATTACTCTGGAACAAGTCAATGTTCTGTCCCCTGGTAAATCTATTTCCCTGGAACAAGTCAATGTTCTGTCCCCTGGTAAACGTATTTCCCTGGAACAAGTCAATGTTCTGTCCCCTGGTAAACGATTTCCTGGAACAAGTCAATGTTCTGTCCCCTAGTAAACGTATTTCCCTGGAACAAGTCAATGTTCTGTCCCCTGTTAAACGTATTACTCTGGAACAAGTCAATGTTCTGTCCCCTGTTAAACGTATTACTCTGGAACAAGTCAATGTTCTGTCCCCTGGTAAATCTATTTCCCTGGAACAAGTCAATGTTCTGTCCCCTGTTAAACGTATTTCCCTGGAACAAGTCAATGTTCTGTCCCCTGGTAAACGTATTTCCCTGGAACAAGTCAATGTTCTGTCCCCTGGTAAACGTATTTCCCTGGAACAAGTCAATGTTCTGTCCCCTGGTAAACATATTTCCCTGGAACAAGTCAATGTTCTGTCCCCTGTTAAATATATTTCCCTGGAACAAGTCAATGTTCTGTCCCTTGTTAAACGTATTTCCCTGGAACAAGTCAATGTTCTGTCCCTTGTTAAACGTATTACTCTGGAACAAGTCAATGTTCTGTCCCCTGTTAAATATATTTCCCTGGCATCAATAAAATGATAACATACCCACTGAGTAGCTGTTCAGTCGCTCCGGAGACATCAGCCTGGTAAAAAAAAACATTAAGAGGACTTTATAGGTCTGCTTTATCACACACACACACGTTGGCGCAGTGGACTGCCACACTTGGCGCCGTGGAGCAGTTGTTTTGTGGGGGTAAAGTGCCTTGCTCAAGGGCATAACAGCAGGCAAAGGCATCTAGGATTTGATATAAGCAACCCTTTGGTTGCCAGATATTTTTTTTTGCAGACACCTCTCTAACCACTAGGCTATATGCCAAGTTAACTACGAGAACATGTCAATATTCATAATGGAGAAACGGTTGTGTAAATATAGAAACGTACCGCTTTTAGCTCAATAAAACTTTGAGGAGCTACGGGATAGTTTAGTAGTTGTTCCATCTCTTCTTTAAGCTGCTTCAGTTCTTCCTGAAGGGATACCACCAGGCTTCTGTCCTCACTGGAAATAAAAGAGATACACATGAGAATGCTCCAGTACGTAACAGCAGAATTAAACAAAGCCGACGACTGAATCAAACGGATGATTTAGACAGTTGGTCGAGGACTAGACGTACCTGTCAGATGCCTGCTCGGTCTCAGCTGTAGTGACCTCCTGTCCGCGACAGAGTGAGAGGAAAGACAATGTTTTTTGTCAAAACCCTTCTTTGGAAACAAGAGGTCTCTTCCCAATGGATACAATTCTGCCTTGACATGTCTAAATAAATACATGTAAATATTATTTTTTTTTAAATCAGCAAGTGAATCAATAGAGAAATAACTGATTCAGCTAGCCAAAGTTCATGGCCATACCGCTAAGCACAGTGACAACAGAACTGAACTGTCTGCGAGTTGAGATACTTACGGCAGTTATAGCTGCCTCCCGTTTCATTTCTTTGAGCTGCTTCAGCTCCTCTTGGAGTGACGCCAGCTGAACGTCTCGGTCTTGAAGACTGGAAGAGAAATGATTGGTGTTGTTGAGAAAAGACCAACTCCACATCTATATAGAGAGAGAATTATGGAGGGACAGATCAGAAAGTACCTGATCCTTAGCCGTTCCAACTCAGTGGAGTTATCCTACAAAACATGAACAAACATCAATTTCAGACAACCCGAAAAGAACAGTCGATAATATGGTTTTTCCCATCACAACGCCATCTCGGGGGCAAGATAATGCTTAGTAGCACCAGAGACGTTTGGAAACAAGACACTCCACTTGTGATTACCTCCTGCAAAATATTTTTTGAATGAATTTGCCACTCTCCCATTGATGGTGTTCTGAGTCTGGATGTTTACAAGAAGTAAATTCATGTTGAGTCTATGAGTTTTAAATCTCTCTGGCACCTCTAAGCAACTGGCTCACGCAGTGTGCAAACGCTGGTTGGGAGCAGTCTAGGTTCCTACCCAAACCATAATATCATATTATCTAATCTGATAACTCGCTTCCATGTCCTCATTAATATCAAATAATCTAATCTGATAACTCACCTCCAAGTCCTCATTCTCGTCTCTGTTCTGGCTGGCCTCGAGAAGTACATTAATGGATCCCACCTGGTTCTCTAGTTGTCCCTTCTCCAGCTCAGTCTGCTCCAGCTGGGCTGTGAGGGCCTCCACCTGGGCCCTATGTTCCTTCAGATCATCCTCTACACTGCCCAGATGGACCTGGAGATCTGGAGGGATAGCAGACAGCGCTACAAACTATCAACATTGTTTAACGAATAGTCAAAATACCTTATTCACCTGCAATTTTAAAGAATAAAATAACGTAGGTTAAGTTTGGCAGTTAAAAAACAAAGTGACTATAGGTACTCTGATTTGTTCCGTTGGTCGGTTTATTAAAAATCATCCAAGTTCATTTTTAAGGTCGAACTTTAGGTAAGTTTCAGCACGAGTTTACATGGACTGCAACGGAGCATTTTTGCTTCATGCCCCGTTAGCCGAAACGTGAATAATGTTTTACCTGAGAGGGTGGTAGCATCCCGCTGAGCTTTCTCCAGGGTCCTCTGAGAACTCCTCAACTCCTCACTGACCTCCTCTAGTCTCCTCTGCAGCTCCTGTTCACTCTCAGCATGACTGGCCTGATAGACATAGATAGTATTCTGTAATACCCTGAGCATGCTGTCACACTGCAGATAGTATTCTGTGATAGTGCAGTGACAGCGTGCTCAGGGTAAGTTATGACATCTATCCATCCATCTTATGCCATTTAGCGGAATATTTTATCCAAAGCAACTTATAGTTACGCGTGAATACATTTTTACATATGGGTCGTCCCAGTGGGAATCGTATCCACGACCCTTGGCGCTACCAATCTGTACCGACTGAGCCGCTACTTGTTATGGTCTCGCTACTGTATCTGCATGGCCGGCCTGATTATGGAAGGAGGGTGCACACCTTACTCACCACCAGAGAGCAGAAGAGGATAAATACAATATCTCTACTACATTGTCCAGCAACAGAGTTAGTAGGAACTATACAACTGACGAGCGAGAGAGAGAGAGAGAGAGAGCGTGCGTGTGCAAAACAGACGGATAAGGATACTGGCATGACGTAAAGGCCATGGAGTGTGTAAATTCACTAATAGGCCCTTTAACTACATAACATTCTGATGATAAACTTCAGGGCTGGTCCAGGAAGAGATCATAGTTAAAATGATTAAACATGAAGTCTTGACTGTCAAGTAAAAGACTGGAACACTCCACACATTATGATAAACAGCATTCCATTGGGATGTAGCTAATGTACTAAACACAGCTTGGTGTGATTCTAATGGAATGCTGTTTATCATGGGATGTAGCTAATGTACTAAAACACAGCTGGGTGTGATCCCATGATAAACAGCATTCCATTAGGACAGGGGTGAGTAAACCTCTTGGCACGAGGGCCACATTGGGGGACTGCATTTTTTAGGAGACCAATTGTTAGGGGCGACTCCTGTTGCGGGCCGCTGACACGGTCGCCAGTTGCACGGTGTTTCCTCTGACACATTGGTGTGGCTGGCTTCCCGGGTTAAGCGGGCATTGTGTCAAGAAGCAGTGCTGCTTGGCTGGTTTGCCATGTTCAGAACATGCGGGCACAGGGGTGAAGATTTGGCGCGTAGTAGTGACGTCAGACCGTCTACTTAAGTAGGCAATAGAAAAAAAGCCTGTCTATCATGTTCATTGATTGGATTAAGACGAACTGTCACTCCAAAACTAGCGGACCAATGGAGACTCCTTGTCTACGCCTCCCTCTAAAGCCCGCCCTTCGCGGACAAAATAATGCCAAAACTCTCAATCGAAAAGGACTGGCAGTGTAACCAAAAGGTAGTACCTGCAGGCAAGAGCGTAGGCAAAATGTATTCAATAGGATTGGTTGCAGGGAAAGTTTAACCGAAAAAAACGATTTTTGCATTCGTTTTCAAATATTGATTTTAATAATTTCTTGTCAAGAGTTTTGCTCTCGCTTTAAAATTATTAGCTTTTTTTTTTTTTTTTTAATTGTTTGGTTTTTCATTTCAACAGCCATTATTTCACCCATAGTAGTAGCTGTAGTAGTAGTAGTAACCATAGTAGTAGCTGTAGTGGTAGTAGTAGCTGTAGTAGTAGCTGTAGTGGTAGTAGTAACCGTAGTAGTAGCTGTAGTGGTAGTAGTAGCTGTAGTAGTAGCTGTAGTAGTAGCTATAGTGGTAGTAGTAACCATAGTAGTAGCTGTAGTGGTAGTAGTAACCGTAGTAGTAGCTGTAGTAGTAGTAGTAACCGTAGTAGTAGCTGTAGTGGTAGTAGTAACCGTAGTAGCAACCATAGTAGTAGCTGTAGTGGTAGTAGTAACCGTAGTAGTAGCTGTAGTAGTGGTAACGTGGTAGTAGCTGTGGTGGTGGTAGAACGTGTAGCAAACCATAGTAGTAGCTGTGGTGGTAGTGCAGTAACCGTGAGTGGTAGTAGCTGTAGTTGTAGTAGTAACCAGTGGTGGTAGCAGTGCAGTGGTAGCAGTGGTTGCTGTGGTGTAGCAGTAGCAACCGAGTGGCTGTGCAGGTGGCAGTAGTAACCGTGGTAGCAAACCATCAGCTGTGGTAGTGGTGCAGTGGTGGTGGCAGTAGCCGTGGTAGCAGTAGTGCAGCAGCAGAAATGAGTAGCCCATGCAGCAGCAGCTGCAGTGGCAGCAGTAACCGGTGAGTAGCAACCGGAGCAGCAGCTGCAGTGGCAGTAGCAGAGTGGTGGTGGCTGCAGTGGCAGCAGTTGGTGAGTGCAGCCGTGGTAGCTGTGGTGGTGCAGTGTCGAGTAGCAGCTGCAGTGGCAGTAGTGGCGTAGTAGTGGCCGTGAGTGGCAGTAGTAGCCGTGAGTAGTAGCTGTGTAGTGGCAGTAGTAACCGTGAGTAGCAAACCATAGCAGTAGCTGTGGTGGTGCAGTAGTAACCGAGTAGTAGCTATAGTGCAGCAGTAGTGGCAATGAGTAGCTGCTGCAGTGCAGTAGTAATGTAGCAGTAGCTGTGCAGTGGCAGTAATGGCCGTAGTAGTGGCTGTGCAGCAGTGGTGAGTAGCAGTGGCAGTAGCTGTGGTGAGTGAGTAGCTGCAGTGGTGGTGGCTGTGGTGCAGTGGTGGTGGCAGCTGCAGTGGCAGTGGTCGCAGCAGTGCAGTGGCCGTGGTGGTGGCTGTGGTGGTGGTGCAGTGCAGTGGCAGCAGTGGCTGTGGTGAGTAGGTAGCTGCAGGCAGAGTGGCTGTGAGTAGCCAGTGTAGTGGCAGGTGGCCTGGTAGTGCAGCAGTGAGCAGTGGTGGTGGTAGTGGCCGTGCAGTGGCTGTGGTGCAGTAGTGAGCCGTGTGGTGGCAGTGGTAGTGGTGGCAGTATGAGGTAGCTGTGGTGGTGGTAGTAGCCGTGAGGGTGGCTGTGCAGTGGCAGTAGTAACCAGAGTAGTGGCTGTGGTGGTAGTGTAACCGAGAGTGGCAACCATAGTAGTGGCTGCAGGTGGTGGTGCAAGCAGCAGTAGTGGCTGTATGGTGGCAGTGCAGTAGTCGTGGCAGCAGTGCAGTGCAGCCGTGAGTGCAGCCGTGGTGGTCGCAGCGGCAGTAGTAGGCTGAGTGGTGGTAGTAACCAGTAGCAAACTATAGCAGTAGCTGTGAGTGCAGTAGCCAGAGTAGTGGCAGCAGTGAGCAGTGGTGGTGGCAGTGGCAGTGAGTAGTGGCTGTGAGTGGTAGCAGTAGCCGAGTAGCAGTGGCTGGCAGTGGCAGTAGCAACCGTGGCAGAGCAAACCATAGCAGCAGCCTGCAGTGGCAGTAGCAAATGGTGAGAGTAACCAGTAGTGGTGGCTATGGTGGCAGTAGTCAGAGCAGTAGCCTGCAGTGCAGGTGGTGTCGAGTAGTAGCTGCAGTGGCAGTGTCGAAGTGAGTGTAGTCGTAGTGGCAGTGGCTGTAGGTAGTAAACTGAGCAGCAGCTGTAGTGGCAGAGCCGTGAGTGGCTGTGGTGGTGCAGTAGTAGCCGTGAGTGGCAGTGTGGTGGCAGTAGTGGTGTGCAGGTGGCTGTAGTGTCAGTAGTGGCTGCAGTGGCAGTAGTAAACTCCGTGGTAGCAGAGCTGTAGTGGTGGTAGTAACCGCAGAGTAGTGGCTGTAGTGGCAGTAGTGTAGTGAGTAGTAGCTGCAGTGGCAGTAGCAGTGGTAGCTGTGTGAAATGGTAGTAGCAGCTGCAGCTGTGGTGGTGCAGTAGTAGCTGTAGTAGTAGCTGCAGTAGTAGCTGCAGTGGTGCAGTGCAGTAGAGCAGTAGCTGGTGGCAGCAGCAACCGTGAGTGCAGCTGCAGTGGCAGTAGTGGCTGCAGTCAGCAGCAGTGCAGGCAGTGAAAGCCGTGGTGCAGTAGGCTGTGGTGCAGTAGTAACCGTGAGTGCAGCTATAGTGGCAGTAGCAACTGCAGTAGTGAGCTGCAGTGGCAGAGAGTGCAGTGCAGTGGTAGAGCTGTGCAGTTCCAGTAGTGGTGGCTGTGAGTGGTGGTAGTGGCAGTGGCAGTGGCTGTGTAACCGTGAGTGGTAGCCGTATAGTGAGCTATGGTGGTAGTAGTAACTGCAGTAGTGGCTGCAGTGGCAGAGTAGTAGAGGTAGCTGTAGTGGCAGTGTAGCCGAGTAGTGAGCTAGAGTGGTAGTAGTGGCCAGTAGTTAGTAGGCTATAGTGGTAGTGTCAGTAGTAGTAGCTATAGTGGTAGTAGTAACCGTAGTAGTAGCTGTAGTGGTAGTAGTGGCCGTAGTAGTAGCTATAGTGGTAGTAGTAGCCGTAGTAGTAGCTATAGTGGTAGTAGTAACCGTAGTAGCAACCATAGTAGTAGCTGTAGTGGTAGTAGTAGCCGTAGTAGTAGCTATAGTGGTAGTAGTAGCCGTAGTAGTAGCTGTAGTGGTAGTAGTAGCTGTAGTAGTAACTGTAGTAGATTCCATTTAGCAAACTGTCTGATGTACAGTATACATACAATCAGTTAGACTAGATGGCAGCCATTTTGCAGACAGCACATGCAGAATGGAGTACTGCCTTGCTTGGGCACGTAGCACACATTCCATCTGGTGCCGAGAGAGAAAAGCATTCCCTTACAGCCAGCAGCCAGACCCATTATTGTGTGGTTGCATTCCAGTCCAACACACAGCTCTGTGATTACAAACCCATCAGAGATCCAGCCCCTATCACCAGCGCTTTAGAGGGGTGAAGGGGACCAGCCAATAGATAAAGGGTTGAGAGACAGACCGAGACCTTTGATGACAATATGAGAGTGTGTGGGGGGGACCAGCCAGTAGGTAAGGCCAGGCGAGGCACTCCGCAAACTGCCAGCCTCCAGCCCACTCTCCGGATGTAGTCATCAGTCTGACCGTGTGTGTGTGTGTGTGTGTGTGTGTGTGTGTGCACGCTCCAGTCCTACCTGTAGTGAAGACAGTTGTTTCTCTACAGAAGACACCTTAGCCTCCAGCCCAGTCTTGATGTTCTCATCAGTCTGTAGGCTTACATTCTTCTCCCCCAGCTCCTTGGACAATTTGGCACAGTCCTGTCTCAGCTTAGCCAGCTCTGCGTTCTGTCTGAGGAGAGTCATTTACATTGTAGTCATTTAGCAGATGCTCTTATCCAGAGCAACTTCCAGTTAAGTGTACTCATCTTAAGATATCTAGGTGAGACAACCGCACAGTTGTAGCAAGTACATTTCCCCTCAATAAAGTAGTTCTCACCAAAATCACTGTTATTAGGAAAAAAGACCAGTGCGGGTATTGTTCTGTTTTTCACACCGTGGGCTTCACAGTAGACCCTCCACCCACAGTAGACCCTCCACCCACAGTCGACCCTCCACCCACAGTCGACCCTCCACCCACAGTCGACCCTCCACCCACAGTAGACTTCACCCTAGTAATCCTCCACCCTAGTAATCCTCCACCCTAGTAATCCTCCACCCTAGTAATCCTCCACCCTAGTAATCCTTCACCCTAGTAATCCTCCACCCTAGTAATCCTTCACCCTAGTAATCCTCCACCCTAGTAATCCTTCACCCTAGTAATCCTTCACCCTAGTAATCCTCCACCCTAGTAATCCTAGACCATAATGTATTTGATCTGCAGTTCCATTTGCGCTCTCAAAACACCAGATTCTGGTTTATTCTCAAATGTTTTCTTCTTAGTGGCAAATACTAAAACGTTTAGGGGCTGGAACCAAGTACAGGGGGGGGCCACCTATTTTCTGCCTGGCTTGTGGCCTGGTTCAGGGTTAGGGGTTAGGGTAGGAGAAGACACCTACTTGCTTTCTGCCTGGCTTGTGGCCTGGTTCAGGGCGTCTCTGAGAATAGAGTTGTCCTGCTGCAGACGAGCCAGCTGGGCAGTGGGACCAGACTCCAACTGCTCCTGAAGACTGAGGACCTGAGAGGGGATTTAACTTTGGACTTAAGTTTTTGAAAACTCTGGCAATCTATGCATAATTCATTTAAATCCAATAAAGCACATTTAATTCAATTGAGAGAAAGGGACAGAGGCCGACAGGGACAGACTGTCCTGGTAGGAGACCTGTATTCCACTATTCTCATGTACATTAGTACCTTGGCGTTGAGTTTCTGTGTCTGGGCTACGTGGTCCTGGTAGGAGACCTGCATACGAGCCTGCAGGGCGATCATCTCCTGCTCCCTGGACGAGAGCTGGGAACTCAGCCTGGTCTCTACACTGGCCACCTTGGACTTCTCAGCAGAGAGCTCCTATATCGAGGAGAGAGACACACCACACCGTCAGAGCGCTCCCAGATGAACAATAGTCCAACTTATCCATGAGGAGTTCTATTGTATGTGGTTAATAAGTGGTCTTTCAGAGATATTCTCAACGTGCTGAGTTCCCGGAGTCTGTTCTTGGCTGTTGTGGTGTCCTCTTGCTCAGTGTGTGTCAGTGTGTGTCTGTTACCCTGCTGAGTTATCAGAGTCTGTTCTTGGCTGTTGTGGTGTCCTCTTGCTCAGTGTGTGTCAGTGTGTGTGTGTCTGTTACCCTGTGGAGTTCCCAGAGTCTGTTCTTGGCTGTTGTGGTGTCCTCTTGCTCAGTGTGTGTCAGTGTGTGTGTGTCTGTTACCCTGTGGAGTTCCCAGAGTCTGTTCTTGGCTGTTGTGGTGTCCTCTTGCTCAGTGTGTGTCAGTGTGTGTTACCCTGCTGAGTTCCCGAAGTCTGTTCTTTGCTGTTGTGGTGTCCTCTTGCTCAGTGTGTGTCAGTGTGTGTGTGTGTGTGTGTCTGTTACCCTGCTGAGTTCCCGGAGTCTGTTCTTGGCAGCAGAAGCATCCTCCTGATGAGTAGCAAGCTGTTTCTGGTTCTCCTCCAGCTGTTTCTTCATCACAGCCACTGGGTCGCCCTTCTGAGAAGCCTGATTACCACACACACAGCGTCACCATAAACATCAGCATCCGTAGTGTGTCTGAGTCTGACCAATGACCCCCCATGCATTTATACAGTATTTTAGTCATTTAGCAGACACTCTTATCCAGAGCGACAGACAGGAGAAATTAGGATTAAGTGCCTTGCTCAAGGGCACGGACAGATTTTTTATCTAGTCAGCTCAGGGATTCAACCCAGCAACCTTTCGGTTACTGGCCCAACGTTCTTAACCGTTAGGCTACCTGCTGCCGACAATGTGTGTCTGTGTCACCACCACTCACAGTGGATTGTCCCATCCCGTGCAAAACCACCCCCGCTCCAACCCCGTCGAATGACGTCTCCCAGTCCCGATTGGATTGTACCGTGTGCCCTGCCGGATTACATACCCGCCACTCCAAGCCTGACACGTGTCAACCCCTCCCCCTTCAACCCCTCAGTGGTATCTCCTACCCCACCCACGGTCCTACCATGTGCCAGGTGTCTTGTCTGATGCCAGCCTTGTCAGAGAGGATCTCTAGGAGGCGCTGGGCCTCTCCCTGACTGAAGACCATACTGCTAACGGTAGAGACCAGGGCCTTGTAGGGCAGGAACAGGGGGGAATCCGGACCAGAGTCCAACACTACAGAGCGAGAGAGAAAAGAGAGCGAGAGAGAAAAGAGAGCGAGAAAGGGGGACATGTGCTTTACAAGTCAGCTGCTATAGCTAAGGAGAGGGAAACATGATCACATACCATCACGCCAACGAAACACACCGTAGGCCTACGTCATCAAACAATGAAGACACGCCTGACATAAAAACACATCATTCCTTATTTCCCTACCTGAGAAAAACTTCCTGCACTGCCGGCAGACTAGAGCTGGGTTAGTCAGTAGGGCTGGCACAATTACTGTATCGTGTAACCGAACGATTATGGATGAAGATCGTCATTAAAATAAATTAATTGTCATAACCTGTTTATATATATATTTTTTAAATAAATAAATAACAGCTGACAGAAGACGGGGTCGGCCGTTCCTTCGTGCGGTTGAGCCCGTTTCCCGGGGTAACGCGGACTCTTTACAAACGCGCTTTGTTGCTCCTTGCAAGGTGTCGTAGCGAACGAGTAACTGGTTGCCTCGGCAACGCCTCCCTCCCAGCAACAGCAGCACATGCAGTCAGGAAGGATTATAAGGGTGACCGCGGTCATTTGTCTGACCAATAACCGTCATCCATAATTCCATGACCTTCACAGCACTAGTGGGTAGCCCTGGGTATTTTATTCAGTTTGACAGATTGTTTTTTTACAGAACTAAGGCAAAACACGTGTAATAGGAATGGTCTAATATGCTTGTAATATAATGTCCGCCATCATAAGGCTGTGGGTAAACTCCCATGCCTCTGGGCAGGGCGGGAACTGGGCAACTGTACCCCAGGCTGAGTGGTCGTTGTGGCAGAGCGGCACCAGACAGAGAGAGCCCTCTGGAAACCAGAGGAAAACAGCCTACTGTCTGGGTTACTGAGAGGCTGTGTCAGCTGACAACAGCACATACACATGCCTCAGACAGTCTGTCATCGTTGCAGTAGTGGCACATTTACACTGAGGATTTACCCCAGTGCTTTACCCAAAAGGCTCAGACTTTGCCGTTTCCCTCTACATGGGCCGGCACCCGAGTCTCACTGGGCCAGGGCTCCAGCGAACCAGAGGGTTATACTTCAAAGCAGGAACAATGAGTTGGCCAGAAATAACTGTTGATTTTCTGGTTCATGAAGAAATCTAAACTTAGATATGTGTTTTTTGGTTGTTTCAGTCAATAAGCCAGCGCTCATTTCAAAGCTTATATTTCTACAAAATAAAATGTTATTTCAGAATATTTAGAGTTAAGTTATCTGGCTAACGCATTGACTCTTGCTTTGTTCTATAACCCTCTGCTTTTACAGCAATGGCCAACTGAATTTTAACTTCTCACAAAGCAACCGTCTTGACTGACACGGAGTGTGTTGATTCTGCTCGCCACACGTCATTGGTGGCACACTCCTGACGGAAAGACAATCACGCCAGAGCTGACATTAACATAAAACACTGGTGACACCCCCCTAGAAGGAAAAGCACCATAGGAGGAGCACTACAGTAGTGCTTGTGTTATGGCTAAAGTAGTTCCTGCCTAGACGACCATGTCCATTCGTTCAAACAAAGAGATATTTTGTAACATCCTGGCTAGCAGTTACCTCAATCCCTGCGTCCGTCTGTCTGACTGTCTGTCCGTCTGTCACACAACATGACCCACAGAAGGAAGAATGGTATCTTAAAATGTACAACTTACAAACAGAGCCTGAACAGACTATACACTATTTAAATTTTATTTGTATTTTATTTAACCCTTATTTTACTAGGTAAGTTGACTGAGAACACATTCTCATTTACAGCAACGACCTTGGGAAATAGTTACATGGGAGAGGAGGGCGGGGATGAATGAGCCAATTGTAAACTGGGGATGATTAGGTGACCATGATGGTATGAGAGGACACCGGGGTTAACACCCCTACTCTTACGATAAGTGCCATGGGATCGTTTAGTGACCACAGAGAGTCAGGACACCCGTTTAACATCCCATCAGAAAGACATTTGCAAGTTTCTCATTTCCAGACTAAACAAACAATAAAAAAAATATATATATATGTATTTACTATATGAACATGTAGGCTTAAACAATTAGACTGCTCGAACCACCCAGTTTATAATCCTAGATAAACACTAACAACTTAGAGTAAATTAATATTTAATTTCCAATCCATTACAAAAATGAAATAAATATTTATCTTAATCCAATAGCCTCCTAGTTAGAAATGGAACCTACACATGCTGTATTATCAACAGTTGTGCTGCTCTAGTTATCTGACCTAATAACTAGGATGTAAAATGATTGAAAATAGGCAAACTTCCTTACCAGACTCAGTCTTCTTCTTGGAGGACGCTTTCTTCTTGGAAAGATCTTGTGCCTTGGTCTCCTGAGCCTTGGCTGCAGTCCGTTGGGAGCCCACCGGGGGCACTGCCATCACAGGGACCTCCTTGGTGACAGCCTCCAGGACTGGGGCAGGCTTGGAGGGGGCCATGGGGGCTGCGGCAGGGGTGGGCTTGGAGGGGGCCTTGGGAGCTGCGGCAGGGGCGGGCTTGGAGGGGGCCTTGGGGGCTGCGGCAGGGGCGGGCTTGGAGGGGGCCTTGGGGGCTGGGGCAGGGGCGGGCTTGGAGGGGGCCTTGGGGGCTGGGGCAGGAGCAGCCAGGGCTGGCTCA
This sequence comes from Brachymystax lenok tsinlingensis, assembly GCA_030435695.1. Classification (NCBI taxonomy): domain Eukaryota; kingdom Metazoa; phylum Chordata; class Actinopteri; order Salmoniformes; family Salmonidae; genus Brachymystax; species Brachymystax lenok. Next base: position 5,689,278 of record CM059804.1, on the reverse strand, counting down.
ACCTTAGCCATCTTCTTCTCCTTCTTCTTCTTCGGAGCAGGGGAGGCCTCTACAGCGGGGGGAGCTGGAGCAGGGGTTGGTTTGGGAGCAGGGGTAGAGGTAGGTTCAGGAGCAGGTTCGGGAGCAGAAGCAGAAACTGGTTCTGGGGTTAGTTCAGGCTCGGCCACTGGGATATCCTCTAGTTCTAATTCTGGAAGCTTCCCATTGGGCTTGTCTTCCTTCTTACCCCGGTTCTTCTTCTCAGACGCCTTAACGATAATAAGAATACATTTCATTTAGAACATGTATTATACAATCACAATGTGCTACAGTGTGTGTACTCAAACACAGATGTTCATACCGTCATACTGTTTCTGTAGCATACTGGGGTATAAGGTATTACCGAAAGTGCACACAAGAGGTGCTACTTCTTAAAAAAAATTAAAAAAAATACAAAATAGGTGGATCTTGATCCAGGAGGGATTGAATGTCTCTGCTGTAAATCAAGAAGCCTGATCTGGACATCTAGCTAGCATGTTAGCAAACCAAATACATAGCTGGAGTCCTGAGCTGGAGATAATGTACTTGACACATCATTAACTTATAGTTATATAAGCAGTGATGTAGCAGGAACCCCGGCAGCCACAGTGAGGCGCTATTGAGTGGTTATGGACTTCAGACCAGTGATCAACAGTAATGAGTGATTTATATTGGAGCTGCAGAAGACATTAGAAATGTTTTGGAATTATGTACCGGATGTAACGGGAGTAAATAAACAAAACATTTGGTGAGTAACAAACGTATTTTGACATTCTAACACTTGCAGAGCCGTCTAGTGGGAGTTTGAGTCTGCGCTTCCTGGGTGTTAGAGCAGGCATGTCATACTCCTCGTCGATGTCTCTAACACCCAGATACTGGGTGCAACGCACACAAAGCTAGAGTAACATTTAGGTAGAGGTGCGTTTACCTTCTCCTTCTTCTTGTCCTTCTTGGTCAGCTGTCCCGGAGGCGTCGTCTTACCCAGCTCTCTGCGCTGCTTGGCCAGGGCCTCCTCATACGAGGTCTCCTTCATGGAGACAACATATAACAGTTCACATTATCACCCCAATAACAGTGTGGCTCAGTTGGTAGAGAACGGTGCTCGCAATGCCAACGTTGTGGGTTCCATTCCTGCTGGGACCACCCATTTAAAAAAAAGTAATTAAGCGTGAATAAGTCGCTATGGATAAAAGCGTCTGCTAAAAATGGCATACATTATTACATTAACAACAACAGTTAGGCTACCTTCATGGAGAAGGTGGAGACCAGAACAATACCGAGGGCTGAGATGACCATAAAGCCTCCAAATACCATGATGCCTAGCGTCTGAGGGTCATATAGATCCATGATGACCACTATGACCGGTTAGCTGTCCTGTTGGATGGAGGAGAAAAACAGAAATTATATCAGAATTGTATTTAACCTTTATTTAAAATCAGTGGCCTTGTGGTTAGTGTGTCCACCCTGAGATTGGAAGGTTGGGGGTTTGATCTCTGGTCGAGTTAATACCAAAGACTCCAAAAATAAATGTTTGCAAATATATTACAAATATCAAACAGAAATACCTTATTTACATAAGTATTCAGACACTTTGCTACGAGACTCAAAATTGAGCTCAGGTGCAGCATCATGCTGTGGGGATGTTTTTCAGCGGCCGGGACTGAGAGACTAGTCAGGATCGAGGGAAAGATGAACAGAGCAAAGTACAGAGAGAGATCCTTGATGAAAATCTGCTCCTGAGCGCTCAGGACCTCAGACTTAGATGAAGGTTCACCTTCCAACAGGACAACGACCCTAAACAGGAGTGACTTCGGGACAAGTCTCAATGTCAGAGCAGGTGGTCAGTCCAGTTCAAGCGTTCAGCAGTCTTGATGGCTTATAGATTAGAAACTGTCTCGGAGCCTGTCTCGGAGCCAGACATAATACTCCAATACCGTTTGCTGACAGTAAGGGAGAAAACAGCTTGTGGCTAGGATGTGAGGGATCCTTGATGCTGCGTGCCTTAGGCAACTTTTCAAGTAAATGTCCTGGATGGGTGAGTGAATGGTCCCCATCGGATGTACTGGGCTGTTTTCATCACCCGTTTGAGGGTCTTGTGGTCGTGGACGGAGCAAATCCCGTAGCGCCCGTACTGCAAGCGGGCACGATGCTCTCAACTGGTGCAACGGTAGCATTTGGTGGGGACCCGGGGGGGGGCGGAATGCCGAATTTCTTCAGCCACTTTAGGAAGTAGAGACGCTGTTGCGCCCTCTTGACAGCAGTGGTGGCGGTGTTGGCCCCATGACAAGTCCTCAGTGATGTGGACGCCGACGAACTGAAAACTGGATTGTGGCATGTTCCCTCTGCTTCCTAAAGTCAACTCTTTTGTTTTGCTGATGTTGAGGGAGAGGTTGTCTTCATGACACCAATGACAGTTCACTTACCTCCTCCCTATAGGTGGACTCAGCGTTGTTGGTGATCAGGCCTACAACTGTGGTGTCGTCGAAGAAAGCTTGCGGGTGGAGTTGGTGTCGTGTAAAGCCACGTCGTTGTGTTGTCCAGACCTAGGGCCCTGAGCTTGGTGTCGAGCTTGGAGGGAACAATTGTGTTGAATGCTGACCCGCAACCAATGAACAGCAGTCTCACATAGGTGTTCCTCGTGTGAATAGCGATTGAAATTGTATATTCCGTGGATCTGTTAGAGCGGGTAGGCAAATTGAATTGGGTCCAGTGTGCCTAGGATACTGGCCTTGATGTGGGCCATGACCAGCCTTTTTGAGGCACTTCATGATGACGGAGGTGATAATCGGTCCCCACCTTAAAAGCAGGTGGGGACTACATCTTGAGACAGAGAGGTTGAAGAGGTTCAATAAGACGCCCTCCAGTTGGTCAGCAAACACTGGCGGCTTTGTGAGTTATCCACTAAAAGAGTTTTCCTAACATCAGCCTCGGAGAGCGAAAGCACCTGGTCGTCCGGAACAACGAGAGTCTTCCTGAATGGCTCGGTATTGTCTGCCCCGAAGCGAGCATAGCATGTGTTGAGCTCATCTGGGAGGGAGGCGTCGGTGGGCACTGCACAGCTAGATTTGCCTTTGTAGTCTGTAGTCCTGGCCACAAGTCTGAGTTGTCGAACATCAATTCAAGTTGAGTCTGGTCTTTTTGCATCCCTAATGGATTTGCGGAGCTCGTACCTGCTTGCCTTGTATGCGTCGCACGCCACCAAGTCATCAGGGTTCATTCTGCATTGAATGCTGCAGTACGGGCTCTATTTGTACCAATATCTCCATTGCTGCTTGTAGGCGGGGAGTATGACCAGAGAGATGTGATCTGATTGGCTGAAGTGGGAGATGGCTTTGTATGCGTCACAGATGTTTGTGTATACATGGTCAAGCACACTGGATTTTCTTGTGGGGCAGGATACACATTGGTGATATTTTGGGAAAATTTGTTTTAGACGGGCTTGGTTAAAGTCACCCGTGACAATAAAGACTGATTCCGGGTGAGATGATTCTCGCTGGCTAAATTGGTGTTTGCTTGTGGCGGTATGTACACAGCTGTGAAAACACAAAAAAAACAAATGCCAGGTCGGGTGAACAGGAGCTCGCAATGTTTTCACCTTCGGTACACAGGGAATTGTTTAATGAGGAAACTTTAACAACTCTTACCAGAAAACAACGTTCCATCCATTTGGAATATGGAAAAGCAGTCTGGTTGAATAGCAGAGTCTAAATGTATTTGTCCCAGTGTCTGGGATTCCCTACGTACGAGGGCTACACGTCAAAGACAAGATATTATAGACAGCAAAATGATGAATAAACTAAACCCAGCTTGGCAAATTAAAAAACAGATGAAGTAAGCTTGAACGTTCTTTCCCAACCAAGCTTAACATAGACTTACTGCTCAATGTTTTTATAGTTATGGCTTGGTGGAATTAACCATTTGACAAACTACACAAAGGGAAGAGTGAGTCAAGTCAAGAGCCTCTCCATTTGCATAGGAAGCAAGGTTACAGACAAGGCAAACAGAGTGTGGGCCTCAACACCATCCTTCAAAAACAGGCATGTAGAAAAGGAAAGGCAGCAAAGCTTTTGGTGCCACCTACCTCTGAAGAAAAGTATTTCATGCAGACAGTGCTTGACTTGAGCAGCTCACCAGAGCAGAGTACCAGCGCCATTAAAAAAAAGTTATACTGCTTAAGCTTCTGTTCCTCTTATAAAATATACTGTATGTTCAAAAGTATTGTGGAGCTCCTGCACCTTGATATAAACAGTACCGGCACCCAAAATGAGTACCGGAACCTATTTTAGTCCACGTCAGGCACTGCATGCAGAGAGAAACGAAAACCTCACGACTTGATCACACCGATAGTGAATTGGCGCAAAATAGTACGCAGCATCATCTGGATATGTACGCAACAAAAGTTCAACATTCACCTTCTGCTGCCATTTCTGTCAAGACGTTTACGCATACAGTTGGACGCACAAAAAATATTTGCACGTCACCGGACGCACTGCAACTGCTTCTGCAACGCAATACTGCAAAGTAAACGCAGCGTTTCATTGGAAATGAAATGTACTTCTGATGTACCAAAATGCAATGACCGTCGGTGTGAACGAAGCCTCACTCGTTACGGAAAACAATATATATATTACCCCACATCCCTTCCAGTCTCTCTCTCTCTCTCTCTCTCTCTCTCTCTCTCTCTCTCTCTCTCTCTCTCTCTCTCTCTCTCTCTCTCTCTCTCTCTCTCTCTCTCTCTCTCTCTCTCTCTCTCTCTCTCTCTCTCTCTCTCTCTCTCTCTCTCTCTCTCTCTCTCTCTCTCTCTCTCTCTCTCTCTCTCTCTCTCTCTCTGCCATCATGGATACTCCATCGGAAGCGCTTCCATTCCATACAGTCCATTTGAATGTCGCCTATGCAAATACCCATGTTCACTAACAAGTGCTTGGCATAAATGTATCAACACCCCAACACCCCAACCCGAGTCTGTCTGGACATTCCAAAGGGATTCTGTCCCTCCCTGGACGGACGGACGGACTGACTGGGGGGGGGGGCTCTGACTCCCATCTCTCAACAACTAAAAACATGACGCGACATAATATTGTGAGAAATACTTCTCAAATATTATGCAATTCAAGCAAAGTATTGAAAATTGTTGTCATAAAACGCTGTGACCTAATTTCTCAATCTTTTGACATAGCATGTGAAATGGAGAAGAAGAAGTGTCATCATTATGTGGAAATCCCAAATAACGTTCGCATGAGTTGAGAATTAAAGTTAACTAGGTTGTTACAACAAGATAGCTGGCTTGCTAGTTAGTCTCATAGCTAGTTAGTCCCATAGCTAGTTAAATTAGTTTAGCTACTACAGTATTGTTATAAACTTGCTAAACTGTCTAATAACAATTACAAAACAATGCTAACGTTACAGTCATCATTAACCAGCTAAATTACCTAGTTAGTCTGACTTGCAGACGTCTTCAGAAGTCCTACCTTCTTTATATATATATATATATATCTGCTGATGTAACTACACCACTTTCGGAGGCGGTTGAAGAAGGTCGGATTTTTTTGTTGAAGTTCGGATTCAATCTGGCGATAAATATGCTGCTATTTCCACAAAATTCTCTTTCTCAGTCAAATCCGTCTGGTATTCCTATTTATTTCAATTGAGTCGTGGCACTTTGAGCTGGCGACACACCGGACAACTGGCCCGTTTTATGCGCTGGGCTCCTGTCCCACATAGGTATTCCACAAGATTCCTAATTGGCTAGAATGTACTCAATCATGTAACCCCAAAAAATGTCACCGGGTATCTTATTGTGGAATGTGCTTCTGGGAGTTGTAGTTTAAATATTAGTTGAAGTGGCACGGTTTAAGCAGTCACAACTCGTTCTTTAAACTACAACAGATGTTGGCGGGTGGACTGTAGTGATCGTCATCCATGATTATGTTCACGCCTCTTTGTGGACGCAGCCCAAATAAGAAAAATGTCAAGGTAGCTTATGCACTTCTGTTTCAAGATCTCCGGAGGTGTAGAATTGCTCTGCGACAAAAGAATAGAATTGAGAAGTTCAAGTCAGATATTGAATTCCATGGAGAATAGGAATATAAAACAGTCCCACGTCTCTTTCAGTAGCCTATGTCTGATCAGATGAAGGAATTTTGAAGGGGTGAACAGAATAACTGTATTTTCCCCAAGAGGGACCCGGGTGTGTTGCCCACGATAATCCCCATCCCTAATTCCAGCAGTGGTGTAAATGATTTAAGTAAAAAAATACTTGAAAGTACTACTCGTTTTTGGGGGGTATCTGTACTTTACTTTACTATTTATAATTGAGACAACTTTTACTTTTACTCAAATCAAAATGTTATTGGTCACATACACATGGTTAGTAGATGTTAATGCGAGTGTAGCTAAATGCTTGTGCTTCTAGTTCCTACAGTGCAGTGATATCTAACAAGTAATCTAACAATTCCCCCAACAACTACCTAATACACACAATTCTAAAGGGGTGAATGAGAATATGTACAGTATATATAAATATATGGATGAGCGATGGCCGGGCGGCATAGGCAAGGTGCAATAGATGGTATAAAATACAGTGTATACATGTGATATTTGTAATGTAGGATATGTATACATTATTAAAGGGGCATTGTTTAAAGTGACTGGTGATCCATTAATTAAAGTGGCCAGTGATTGAGTCTCAGTGTAGGCAGTGATCTGAGTTAGTGATTGCTGTTTAGCCGTCTGATGGCCTTGAGATAGAAGCTGTTTTTCAGTTTCTCAGACCCAGGTATGATACACCTGTACTGACCTCGCCTTCTGGATGGTAGCGGTGTGAACAGGCAGTGGCTCGTCTGGTTGTTGTCCTTGATGATCTTTTTGGCCTTCCTGTGACATCGGGTGCTGTAGGTGTCCTAAAGGCAGGTAGTTTACCCCCGGTGATGCTTTGTGCAGACCGCACAATCCTCTGGAGAGCCTTACGGTTGTGGGCGGTGCAGTTGCCGTACCAGGCCGTGATACAACCCGACAGGATGCGCTCTATTGTGCATCTGTAAAAGTTTGTCAGGGTTTTGGGTGACAAGCCAAATTTCTTCAGCCTCCTGAGGTTGAAGAGGCACTGTTGCGCCTTCTTCACCACGCTGTCTGTGTGGGTGGACCATTTCAGATTGTCCGTAATGTGTATGCAGAGGAACTTAACATTTTCCACCTTCTCCACTACTGTCCCGTCGATGTGGATAGGGGGTTCTCCCTCTGCTGTTTCCTGAAGTCCACAATCGTCTCCTTTGTTTTGTTGACGTTGAGTGAGAGGTTGTTTTCCTGACACCACACTCCGAGGGCCCTCACCTCCTCCCTGTAGGCCGTCTCGTCGTTGTTGGTAGTCAAGCCCACTACTGTTGTGTCGTCTGCAAACTTGATGATTGAGTTGGAGGCGTGCACGGCCATGCAGTCGTGGGTGAACAGGGAGTACAGGAGGGGGCTGAGCACGCACCCTTGTGGGGAGCCTTACGGTTGTGGGCGGTGCAGTTGCCGTACCAGGCCGTGATACAGCCCGACAGGATGCGCTCTATTGTGCATCTGTAAAAGTTTGTCAGGGTTTTGGGTGACAAGCCAAATTTCTTCAGCCTCCTGAGGTTGAAGAGGCACTGTTGCGCCTCCTTCACCACGCTGTCTGTGTGGGTGGACCATTTCAGATTGTCCGTAATGTGTATGCAGAGGAACTTAACATTTTCCACCTTCTCCACTACTGTCCCGTCGATGTGGATAGGGGGTTCTCCCTCTGCTGTTTCCTGAAGTCCACAATCGTCTCCTTTGTTTTGTTGACGTTGAGTGAGAGGTTGTTTTCCTGACACCACACTCCGAGGGCCCTCACCTCCTCCCTGTAGGCCGTCTCGTCGTTGTTGGTAGTCAAGCCCACTACTGTTGTGTCGTCTGCAAACTTGATGATTGAGTTGGAGGCGTGCACGGCCACGCAGTCGTGGGTGAACAGGGAGTACAGGAGGGGGCTGAGCACGCACCCTTGTGGGGCCCCAGTTTTGAGGGTCAGCAAAGTGGAGATGTTGTTCCTTCACCACCTGGGGGTAGTCCGTCAGAAAGTCCAGGACCCAATTGCACAGGGCGGGGTCAAGACCCAGGGTCTCAAGCTTGATGATGAGCTTGGAGGGTACTATGGTGTTGAATGCTGAGCTTTAGTCAATGAACAGCATTTTTACATAGGTATTCCTCTTGTCCAGATGGGATAGGGCAGTGTGCAGTGTGGTGACAATTGCATCCTCTGTGAACCTGTTGGGGCGGTATGCAAACTGAGGTGGGTCTAGGGTGGCCGATAAGGTGGAGGTGATATGATCCTTGACTAGTCTCTCAAAGCACTTCATGATGACAGAAGTGAGTGCTACGGGGCGGTAGTCATTTAGTTCAGTTACCTTTGCCTTCTTGTGCACAGGAACAATGCTGGCCATCTTGAAGCATGCGGGGACAGCAGACTGGTATAGGGAGAGATTGAATATGTCCATAAACACACCAGCCAGCAGGTCTGTGCATGCTCTGAGGACGTGGCTAGGGATGCCGTCTGGGTTAACACGTTTAAATGTTTTACTCACGTCGGCCACAGAGAATGAGAGGGAGGGGTGTGCAGTCCTTGTTAGCGGGTCACGATGGTGGCACTGTAATATCCTCAAAGCGGGTAAAGAAGGTGTTTAGTTTGTCTGGAAGCGTGAAGTCGGTGTCCGTGACGTGGCTGGTTTTCTTTTTGTAGACCGTGATTTCCTGTAGACCCTGCCACATGCGTCTCATGTCTGAGACGTTGAATTGCGTCTCCACCTTGTCCCTGTGCCGGCATTTTGCTTGTTTGATTGCCTTGCGAAAGGAATAGCTACACTGTTTATATTCAGCCATATTCCCAGACCTCTTTCCATGGTTAAATATGGTGGTTCGCGCTTTCAGTTTTGCGTGAATGCCGCCATCCATCCACGGGTTCTGGTATGTTTTAATACTACATTCCACTACATTAATACTACATTCCTAAAGAAAATATATTTTTTACTCCATACATTTTCCCTGACACCCAAAAGTACTGGTTACATTTTTTTTTACCTTTGTTCTTAAGGCAAATCAGTTAAGAACAAATTCTTACTTTCAATGACGGCCTAGGAACAGTGGGTTAACTGCCTGTTCAGGGACTGAACGACCGATTTGTACAAGTCAGCTCTGGGAATTGAACTTGCAACCTTTACTAGTCCAACGCGCTAACCACTAGGCTACTTGGCGCCCCACATACAAGAGGGTTGGTGATATGTTTGCAGCATTTCACTGTATGTATCCTTGTAGTATAACTTCAAACCAGTTTGATATATATATATATATATATATATATATATATTTGTTTCTTTCAACAAATTTCGGTTACTAGTCCAACGCTTTAACCACTAGGCTACCCTGCCGCCGCATGCTTAGCAGACAGGAATGTGAAATTATTTATATTATTACTTTTACTTTGAATACTTAAGTATATTTTAGCAATTACATTTACTTTTGATACTTAAGTATATTTAAAACCTAATACTTTTAGACTTTTACTAAAGTTGTATTTTACTGTGTGACTTTCACTTGAGTCATTTTCTAATAAGGTATCTTTACTTTTACTCAAGTATGACAATTGGGAACTTTTTCCACCACTGGTTTCCTGGCAACCATCTGAATAAGAACTGAAAAACTTGACAACTTGTCTTTCACCTGTCATGCTGAGGTAGAGAAATTAGAGTTGTCTGGCAAAAAAAAAGAACGAAAAAAAAAGATTTGGAGCAGCGGAGCATTGATGCCACTGCAGATCAGTCAACCAGACTTAAGCTACACAAGAAGGGACCATCAATCAATCAAATGTATTTAATAAAGGCGTTGTCACAAAGTGCTTTACAGATACCCACCTTAAAACCCAAAAGAGCAAGCAACGCAGAGGCAAAAGCACGTGCTACTTTGTCAACAGGGGTACGGGACATGCTAGCACAATGGGTGAAATCAGGTCAGGGGTACAGGACATGCTAGCACAACCAGTGAAATCAGGTCAGGGGTACAGGACATGCTAGCACAATGGGTGAAATCAGGTCAGGGGTACAGGACATTTTATTTAACCAGGCAAGTCCGTTAAGAACAAATTCTAATTTTCAATGACGGCCTAGGAACAGTGGGTTAACTGCCTTGTTCAGGGGCAGAACAACATTTATTTACCTTGTCAGCTCGGCGATTCGATCTCACAACCTTTCGGTTACTGGCCCAACGCTCTAACCACTAGGCTATGTGCCGACATGCTATCACGATCGGTAAAATCAGGTCAGGAAAGGGACCATCAATCAATCTGCTGACAGGAACAGCCAGGAATCATCAGGCCAGGTTGGACTGGGAACAGGAACAGCCAGAAATCATCAGGCCAGGTTGTCAGCACTTAGTGAGTTCTGTAAAAATTCCCATATTCGAAGAGGAGTCCATAATTTGTTTTCTAATGATTATGATAATTTAATTGAAGAAGTTCAATGTGACAATTTGATCAAACTTTTACGTCAGAGCGCCTTCCACATACCTTCCTCGAGAGGAACGTACATCTACCTCAACAAGGACTATCCCGAAGCTGTGTGCCAGAAGAGGAAAGAACTTATCCCAGACATGAAAGCTGCCCGAGTTCTTGGGGACATTGCTTATGTAATATGTACGCTGGGAGTCGAGAAGCAAGTTCAGGGAGTGCAAATGTAATAAATAGAACATAATACAAAACAAGAAAAGTGTTCAGACTTGAACACAAACCGAGTCTATGACGCCTAGGGAAAGAACCAAAGGGAGTGACAGTTATAGGGAAGGTAATCAAGAAGGTGATGGAGTCCAGGTGGGTCTCATGAGGCGCTGATATGCGTAACAATGGTGACAGGTGTGCGTAATAAGCAGACTGGCGACCTCGAGCGCCGGAGAGAGAGTATACGTGACAGTACACCCTCCCTGAAGCGTGGCCCCGGCCGCAGGACACCGATCAGGCCGATTGCTTCTGCTGAGGCACCTGACGAGCCGGCTGAGGCGCGGGAGCCTGACAATCAAACAGTGTCTTGTGAACCTGTCAAGCTAGCTGAAGCATTGTTGGTAGCTTTGGCCACAGATGCTTAACGGGCCAACAGAGTCTTGTAAACCTGATGAGCCAGCTGAGGCATGGAAGCCCAACGAGCCGGCTGAGGCATGGAAGCCCAACGAGCCGGCTGAGGCATGGAAGCCCAACGAGCCGGCTGAGGCATCCCCGGTAGCGAAACCCAGACGTCACCTACAAAAACAAAAAACAACTCCCTGATGCTCCCCTTTGGTGAGGCGTTATTCTGCAACATGTACGCTGGGAGTTGGGAAGCATGTACAGGGAGAGCAAAATTAATAATAAATAGAACATAATGCTAAACAAGAAACACGAACCGCGCACAAACAAGAAACACACGAAAAGCACACAGACATGAAACACACAAACGGAATCAATGACACCCAGAGAAAGAACCAAAGGGTGTGACTGTTATAGGGAAGGTAATCAGGAAGGTGACGGAGTCCAGGTGGGTCTGACGAGGCGCTGGTGCGCGTAATGATGGTGACAGGTGTGCGTAATAATAAGCAGACTGGCGACCTCGAGCGCCGCAGAGGGAGTCTGCTATGACAGGCTCATTGTCCACCCTCCCTTCCAAAAGCCTTGCAGGGATGAGAGAGCCAAGCCTACAGGTTCATAGTTTTAACCACCGCAGCACAAACACCAACTGATTAATGGACTGCTGAATGTTTATTTTTTTTCCTCTTGCTTTGTTTGCTCTATTCCATATTATCTCTGATAAGCTACCCAGGAAAGGGCTGAAAATAGGCTGTATTAATGTACTGTATGGTAGCCTTAGAAATGTCTAGAGACGATCTTGTTTTTTTTTTGTGTGTTGTAGATGAAAGTTTACATGGGGCACATCTAAAGTTTGTTGTTGTTGCTATAGGCCACCAACTGCTAATAGTCAGTGTCTAAATGTGTGTGAAATGCTTCCTAGTGTATGTGATGTAAACAGAGAGGTCTACTCTCAGTAAGGACCGAGACGAGCAGCAGGTACGGGGAGTTGACATTTTAATTAGGAACAGAAAAAAGAACAAGACAGAAACAGCGTCCGCACACGGCTACACAATGACAAACAACAATCAATGCCGCAGCGGGGAACAGAGATGGGGAACTGACAAATATAGAGGAGGTAATAAACAGGTGATCCAGGTGTGTCCAATAATATGCTGACGGGGGGGCAGGTGTGCATAATGATGGTGGCAGGAGTGTGCAATGCTGGGGAGCCTGGTGCCCTCGAGCGCCAGGGGGAAAGAGCGGGAGTAGGGATTCTGGCGCTCTCGAGTGGGAGTAGGCGTGACACTTTCTTGGGGACCTGAATATTGACTGGTTTTCATCAAGCTGCCCGCTCAAGAGGAAGCTTCTCACTCTAACCACTGCCTGTAATCAACCTACCAGGGTGTTTACAAACACTACAGGAACAAGATCATCCACATGTATTGATCACATTTCTACTAATACTGTAGAGCTTTGTTCTAAAGCTGTATCCGTACCTATTGGATGCAGTGATCACAATATGGTGGCTATATCCAGAAAAAGCCAAAGTTCCAAAGGTTGAGCCTAAAATAGTGTATAAGAGATCATACAAAAGATTCTGCTGTGACTCTTATGTGAATGATGATAAAAATGTGGTTGGTCTGGTGTGATTAATGAGGAGCATCCAGACGCTGCACTTGATGAATTTATGGAATTGCTTCTTCCATTTATTGATAAACATGCACCTGTTAAGAAACTGACTGTTAGAACTGTTAACCCATTTAATCCCACATTTTTCCCAGACATGAAAATATCCCAATAATTTGTCATTAAATTGTACCCGCCAAACACCAGTCTCAACGTCAACAGTGAAGAGGTGACGCCGGGATGTTGGCCTTCTAGGCAGAGTTCCTCTGTCCAGTGTGTATGTTCTTTTGCCCATCTTAATCTTTTCTTTTTATTGGCCAGTCTGAGATATGGCTTTTTCTTTGCAACTCTGCCTAGAAGGCCAGCATCCCGGAGTCGCCTCTTCACTGTTGACGTTGAGACTGGTGTTTTGCGGGTACTATTTAATGAAGCTGCCAGTTGAGGACTTGTGAGGCGTCTGTTTCTCAAACTAGACACTCTAACGTACTTGTCCTCTTGCTCAGTTGTGCACCGGGGCCTCCCACTCCTCTTTCTACTCTGGTTATAGCCAGTTTGCGCTGTTCTGTGAAGGGAGTAGTACACAACATTGTGCAATTTCTCGCATGGAATAGCCTTCATTTCTCAGAACTAACTGACGAGTTTCAGAAGAATGTTTTTTGTTTCTGGATATTTTGAGCCTGTAATCGAACCCACAAATGCTGATGCTCCAGATACTCAACTAGTCTAAAGAAGGCCAGTTTTATTGCTTCTTTACAGTTTTCTTCTGATTGCTGTGGCACTATCTTTGAAACTGTAGGCTATTTTTTGCAAAACTCTATACACTAACCACAGAACCTTACACCAAACCAGCAAAACATTATACAGCTCTTGCAAACGCAAACAATTCTTGCAAAACTTTTCAAACTTTCTTTTTTTTGTCAATACAGTACACACAAACCATAATTTGAATAAGCACACGAAGCAAGCACCAACTAGGCACTGATAGTATAAATGAAAAATACACGTGGCTTTTGCTTTTTCTGTGTGCAGGGCATCGCAGTTTGCAATGAAGTATAGTCATACATGTAGTAAACACACATACACACAGGTATCCAAATGTGTAAAGAATGGATGTGTATTTCGAACATAACACACTATCAATACAAATACAGGGAAAAAGTTATTCTCAGAATGTTCTAACACTCCTCAAACAACAAAAGTGCAGTAGAAGAAAACAAAACAAAGAATAACAGAAAAAAAGTGTCTTCATCTCGCCTTCTTTGTGGGTCTGGCCAGAAGACTTCATCCACATCACATGTGATGTTGTCTTGAGCTAGGCAGCGTGGAAAGTATGGCCTGGAGTGCCGTATCCAGGCCTGGCATGACCCCTGATCGATGTCTCCACAAGCCTCATCCATTGCCTGTAGAAAGGGTATACGTTGATGGGGCTGGAGATCATACACCTTCCAACACCATGCAGAGAAGAATTCTTCAATAGGATTCAAGAACGGAGAGTATGGGGGGAGATTGAGTGAGATGAGAAGTGGGTGACCTGTGAACCAATTGCAGACAACCGCAGCCCGGTGGAAACTAACATTGTCCCAGATGATAACGTACCTGGGCTGCTCTGGAACCTGGTCATTAGGGATTAGTCTGTTGTGGAGGGTGTCCAGAAATGTGATAATGTGTGTTGTATGGGCCTAGGATTGCATGATGGTAAAGGACGCCGTTTTGACTAATAGCTGCACACATTGTTATGTTGCCACCACGTTGTCCCGGGACGTTGATGATGGCGCTGTGTCCAACTATATTTCTGCTACGGCCTCTTGTTTTTGCAAGGTTGAAACCTGCCTTGTCCACATATATTAGCTCATGATGCAGTGCATCTGCTTCTAGCTCCATGACTCTCTGAAAGAGACAGAACAATGTAGCACAGTTAGAAAAGACAGGGATCAGTCAACATGATGTAGCACCATACACTTCCTGATCCAGTACCAATGATACAGTGGGGAAAAAAAGTATTTAGTCAGCCACCAATTGTGCAAGTTCTCTCACTTAAAAAGATGAGAGAGGCCTGTAATTTTCATCATAGGTACACTTCAACTATGACAGACAAAATGAGGAAAGAAAATCCAGAAAATCACATTGTAGGATTTTTTATGAATTTATTTGCAAATTATGGTGGAAAATAAGTATTTGGTCAATAACACATGAAATGCATGTGTGAAACAGGACAAATATAAGCACCTACCTAACTATTGTTTTATTATAGTGCTCTGCGGCTCTGCTCTGCGGCTCTGTTTCCTCATTTTTGGAAAACACCCTGTGACTCATATCCAGCTCCTAAAAGTTCCAACATTGGATGCATCCCAACTGGCACCCACCTGCCTATAAAGTTCACTATTTATCACCAGGGCTCGTACGGTTCTGGTCAAAAGCAGTGGGACCCATACGGTTCTGGTCAAAAGTAGTGTACTATATAGGGAATAGTGTGCTATTTGTGATGCAGACATTGATATTAGTTCAGTCATTATGTACCCTTAACTCCCCCCTGCCATATACGCAAAGCCTGCTGTTGGCTAACTTTGGCAAATGCTACTAATATGTCAGAAACAGAAATATAAACATTCAGTGGCCAGTTTATTTATCTAATACCAGATCCCCCCCCCGCCACAAGGTGTGGCGTTCAAAGATGGTACCAATTGGTACCAAGGGACCTAACGTGTGCCAGGAAAGCATTCCCCACACCATTACACCATCGCCACCAGCCTGTAGGGTTGACACCAGGCAAGATGGGGCCATGGACTCATGCTGCTTACGCCCAATCCTGACTCTGCCCTCAGCATGACGCAACAGGAACCGGGATTCGTCGGACCAGGCGATGCTTGCACGATTCTTGCCATTCTCCTTCAACTTCTTTCATCAACAAGCTGTTTTCGCCCACAGGACTGCCACTGAAACCTTAGACACTGTCGTACGTGAAAAGCCAGGAGGGCGGCCGTTTCTGAAATACTAGATCCGCCACCCCTGGCACCGACGATCATACCACGTTCTTAAGTCACTCGTTTTGCCCATTATAGCGTTTAATCCAACAGTAATTTAATGTCTCTATGCCTGCTTTATAAAGCAAGCCACGTGACTCAATGTCTGTAGGAGCAATCCATTTTCATGAATGGGGTGGTGTACCTAATAAACTGGTCAGAGTGTATTCACATGAAATCCACATTATGAAATTCCTATGAGGTACAGTATTTATGACCCAGACAACAACATAAATATATAGATTTTATGTGGACCAACAAAATAATGATTTCTATCCTAAAAGTTTCTCATCAGCATTTATGGTGTTTTTTATTGAGTATCATTCGACTTCTGATAATTTTGTCACGAGCAAACAGTATTATCAATGACGCAAGACATTGCCTAGGCAGGGCACTGCAGGGCAGGGCAAACTAACCTGACTATCTGTAGTAGTGAAACACTGGCACAAACACACACGGCACAAGTAAATCATAGTTTAGTCTGCTGCTACAGATATTATCCTATAAAAAAAATACTACAGCCTATGTGTCTTTATAGTACGTTATGGTATGTTACGGTACGTTACGGTACGGTACGGTACGTTACGGGACGTTATGGTATGTTATGTTACGGTACGTTATGGTACATTGGCATCTGCAAGACGTGAATATAGAGGCATGTTTTCGCTCGTCGTAACAAGTCATTTCAGTAGTTGGTTTCACTTGGCTTCTGCTCCAGGTGTATCTATTCAAGCGAGACACTTTACATTTCGTTTCACAAGTGACGCAATTCAATTCAGGAAGACTCCTGAATGTCTAATCAAAATGGCTACCCAGACTATTTGCATTGCCCCCTCTTTACACTGCTGCTACTCTCTGTTAATTATCTATGCATAGTCACTTTAATAACTCTACATACATGTAAATATTACCTCAATTACCTCGACACCGGTACCCACTGTATATAGCCTCCACATTGACTCTGTACCGGTATCCCCCTGTATATAGCCTCCACATTGACTCTGTACCGGTACCCCCTGTATATACCTCCACACTGACTCTATACCGCTACCCCCTGTATATAGCCTCCACATTGACTCTGTACCGTTACCCCCTGTATATAGCCTCCACATTGACTCTGTACCGGTACCCCCTGTATATAGCCTCCACATTGACTCTGTACCGGTACCCCCTGTATATAGCCTCCACATTGACTCTATACCGGTACCCCCTGTATATAGCCTCCACATTGACTCTGTACAGGTACCCTGTATATAGCCTCCACATTGACTCTGTACTGTACCCCCTGTATATAGCCTCCACATTGACTCTGTACAGTACCCCCTGTATATAGCCTCCACATTGACTCTGTACCAGTACCCCCTGTATATAGCCTCCACATTGACTCTGTACAGTACCCCTGTATATAGCCTCCACATTGACTCTGTACCAGTACCCCCTGTATATAGCCTCCCATTGACTCTGTGCCAGTACCCCTGTATATAGCCTCCCATTGACTCTGTACCGGTACCCCCTGTATATAGCCTCCACATTGACTCTGTACCAGTACCCCCTGTATATAGCCTCCACATTGACTCTGTACAGTACCCCGTGTATATAGCCTCCACATTGACTCTGTACCGGTACCCCCCTCTATATAGCCTCCACATTGACTCTGTACCGGTACCTCCAGTATATAGCCTCCACATTGACTCTGTACCGGTACCCCCTGTATATAGCCTCCACATTGACTCTGTACTGGTACCCCCTGTATATAGCCTCCACATTGACTCTGTACAGGTACCCCTGTATATAGCCTCCACATTAACTCTGTACCGGTACCCCCTGTATATAGCCTCCACATTGACTCTGTACCGGTATCCCCTGTATATAGCCTCCACATTGACTCTGTACCGGTACCCCCTGTATATAGCCTCCACATTGACTCTGTGCCGGTACCCCCTGTATATAGCCTCCACATTGACTCTGTACCGGTACCCCCTGTATATAGCCTCCACATTGACTCTGTACCGGTACCCCCTGTATATAGCCTCCACATTGACTCTGTACTGGTACCCCCTGTATATAGCCTCCACATTGACTCTGTACCGGTACCCCCTGTATATAGCCTCCACATTGACTCTGTACTGGTACCCCCTGTATATAGCCTATACATTGACTCTGTACCGGTACCCCCTGTATATAGCCTCCACATTGACTCTGTACCGGTACCCCCTGTATATAGCCCCGCTATTGTTATTTACTGCTGCTCTTTAATTATTTGTTATTCTTATCTCAAATAC
Source organism: Brachymystax lenok tsinlingensis (assembly GCA_030435695.1). Taxonomy (NCBI): domain Eukaryota; kingdom Metazoa; phylum Chordata; class Actinopteri; order Salmoniformes; family Salmonidae; genus Brachymystax; species Brachymystax lenok. The sequence goes on along the minus strand of CM059804.1, from coordinate 5,671,249 downwards.
AATTTGATTTGAATTCAATTCAACTTTATTTATCCCACCAGGGGCAATTCTCACTGCACACCCTTCTAACAGCCTCCCTGCTCCATGTTCATCACATCCAGAATGAATGTGGAGCTGAATAGTGCTACAGACCGTGAGAAGAGTGGCATGACGATAAGACAGGAGAGACACACAGCTGATCCTAGCATCCTGCTCCCTGTTTCAGATTGACTGAGCATTAGAAGGTACAGCGCAACAGACTGTGAGAACAGAGGCATGCAGATAGGAGAGACAGACACAAAGCTGCATCCAGGGACAGTCAGCCAGATGCTGAGAGGAGAGAACATTCCGGAGTCTCCACCAACGCCACTACACTCTGCCAGCCCTCCACATTGACTCTGTACCGGTACCCCCTGTATATAGCCTCCACATTGACTCTGTACCGGTACCCCCTGTATATAGCCTCCACATTGACTCTGTACCGATACCCCCTGTATATAGCCTCCACATTGACTCTGTACCGGTACCCCCTGTATATAGCCTCCACATTGACTCTGTACCGGTACCCCCTGTATATAGCCTCCACATTGACTCTGTACCGATACCCACTGTATATAGCCTCCACATTGACTCTGTACCGGTACCCCCTGTATATAGCCTCCACATTGACTCTGTACCGGTACCCCCTGTATATAGCCTCCACATTGACTCTGTACCGGTACCCACTGTATATAGCCTCCACATTGACTCTGTAGTGGTACCCCCTGTATATAGCCTCCACATTGACTCTGTAGTAGTACCCCCTGTATATAGCCTCCACATTGACTCTGTAGTGGTACCCCCTGTATATAGCCTCCACATTGACTCTGTACCGGTACCCCTGTATATAGCCTCCACATTGACTCTGTACAGTACCCCCTGTATATAGCCTCCACATTGACTCTGTACTGTACACCCCGTATATAGCCTCCACATTGACTCTGTACCGGTACACCCTGTATATAGCCTCCACATTGACTCTGTACTGCAGTACCCCTGTATATAGCCTCCACATTGACTCTGTACCGGTACCCACTGTATATAGCCTCCACATTGACTCTGTACCGGTACCCCCTGTATATAGCCTCCACATTGACTCTGTACCAGTACCCCCTGTATATAGCCTCCACATTGACTCTGTACCGGTACACCCTGTATATAGCCTCCACATTGACTCTGTACCGGTACACCCTGTATATAGGGACAGTCAGCCAGATGCTGAGAGGAGAGAACATTCCGGAGTCTCCACCAACGCCACTACACTCTGCCAGCCCTGGACACACACAGACACACGCACATGTATATACACACACACAGACACAAACGGATAAACACACACACGCATGTATATACACACACACACACACACAAACTATGCAGTGCCCTACTGTTGACCAGGGCTCAAGCTGCACTGCCATGTGGTTCTCTTGACCACGTCTTATGACTTTACTTCCTGTGGCATAGCCCTGCAGACTACAAGTCTGGACGTGTGTCATAAATGTATGCAGCCTATCAGGAGCATTGATGATCATGGTCTACCATCTGGTACTGATAAACATAGAGCCACGGCAATGCCCAGGAGCTTGGCACTCTAATGCCTTCAAATCAAAATCACATTTCATTTGTCACATGCGCCGAACACAACAGGTCCAGACCTTACAGTGAAATGCTTAAGTTACAAGCCCTTAACCAATAATGCAGTCCAAATGTGTGTGTGTGTGTGTGTGTGCGCATGTTTGTGTATGTGCGTGGTGTGTGTGTCGTCTGTCTGTGGATATGTGTGTGATCATAGATCAGCCAGCTCTGATATCCACGTTAATGGTTGACTCCCATCCAAGTAGTACTGTAGGTTGCTCTTTGGATCTGTGCTCTGGTAAACAGATTGCCAATAACTTAGAGCTATTTTCAAGGGACACGCTCCAAACACGTTGTTAAATTTGCTGTGGCTGGCTGGGTCACATGGGCTGGCAGATGACTGGGTCATAGTCATTTGGCGTCAAACGGAAGAAAGCAGACTGAAACAGGGCGGTACTAGCTTCCTCAACTTCTCCAATACGAAGCACTTTTTGGGGGATTTCCGTTGCAAAGTGTTTTGCTTCGGGGAGCACTAATGAATACGACCCTGGCTTGAACATGAACACACTTCTGATGTGTCCTGTTCTCATTGGTTCTTCTTCAGCGAGGTTGTGCGTGACACGCACTAGAGGTTCCAACAATCAACCACAGGACCTACTGTTGGAGTCACTGTGACTGTTAGTCATTAGTAGTTTACTATCACTGTTGCAGAGGTTCCTTCGAACTATCAACCACAGCTGGCTTTAGGAAACAGGAACTAATGGTAACTCTGACCCTGCGCCAACGCTGACCCTGCGCTAACTCTGACCCTGCGAGTCAGTAGCAGCAAGCTATAGTCAGGCCTGATCAGGCCAACCCAACTCCAGGAGTCAATGACGCAAACAGTACAGGGAAAGCTGGAGTGGCTGACGTGTCAGCAGTCACCTCACCCAAAAAGCCAGGGAGGGGCATTCTTACTTAAAGACAATTAAACTGCAATTCCCAGTAAACAACCAGTTTTACATGTTCCATGACATGAGAGGTAAAGATAGTAGCAATGTACTATTCTTAAAATGATTTGTTAGGGGGGTTAGAAAAGGTGTAGACGTATCTCTTATGACCTCAAGAGTACTACAAAGACTCTATGACAGCCTTGGCTACATACTCTTATGCTCCCTCCAATGGAATTGACTTTGGACGAGGTTCATTGGACAGGACAGAATAGGTCTTTAATCAAATGCATAAAAAAAAAAAAAAAATGATATGTCAACATAGTCATCAGAACACTTTACCTTGGTGCTGATCAAATCAAATTTTATTTGTCACATACACATGGTTAGCAGATGTTAATGCGAGTGTAGCGAAATGCTTGAGCATTTTACCCCAGTGATAGAGGTATGACTGTGTCCCAAATGGAACCATATTCCCCATGGGTCCTGGTCATTAGGAGTGCACTATATAGGGAATAGGTTGCCATTTGGAAGGCAGCCATAGTCAGCACTTTCTGCAGTGTGATAGTGAGTGTTATTTGCCGGTCAGTCTAGTGTGGGAAATTACTGTTTGCTCTCCACACGTTAGTATAATGTTTGCTTAGGAAGTCTCGGCAAATCTCTCGGAGGATACCCTCACAGCGTAGCTGACACACACGTGCACGCTCACGCACGGGAAATAAATCTTTACTGGGGTAAAATGCTGATAGACCAGAAAAATACCAGTTTAAAGTTAATAATACAAGGTACAGTGTATACATGTACAGATCTGTAGACGGTAGATATAATCAGATCTGTAGATATAATCAGATCTGTAGATGATAGATATAATCAGATCTGTAGACAGTAGATCTAATCAGATCTGTAGACGATAGATCTAATCAGATCTGTAGACAGTAGATCTAATCAGATCTGTAGACAGTAGATCTAATCAGATCTGTAGACAGTAGATCTAATCAGATCTGTAGACAGTAGATAGCATCAGTAAGGACTTACCATTTTTTTTTACTGAACCCTAACAAGCAGACGTGTGTAAAGAGCTTGGTCAGTGTATTTCAGAGGCCCAGCTCAGGGCTGTAGGCCCATTGGTTTGTTTAGTGGTGGTTGCTAAGCAGTGCTCACCAAGCAGGATATGTACAGTCACAGTGTGTGTTTTGGTGGTGGCAAGTCCCTGAGGCACACTGGTATTTCCTTTGAACTCAACTGCATTATACTACACCAGACTGAACCCTACAGTATACTACACCAGACTGAACCCTAACCCTACAGTATACTACACCCGACTGTACCCTACAGTATACTACACCCGACTGAACCCTAACCCTACAGTATACTACACCCTACTGAAACCTAACCCTACAGTATACTACACCAGACTGAACCCTAACCCTACAGTATACTACACCCGACTGTACCCTACAGTATACTACACCCGACTGAACCCTAACCCTACAGTATACTACACCCTACTGAAACCTAACCCTACAGTATACTACACCAGACTGAACCCTACAGTATACTACACCAGACTGAACCCTAACCCTACAGTATACTACACCCGACTGTACCCTACAGTATACTACACCCGACTGAACCCTAACCCTACAGTATACTACACCCTACTGAAACCTAACCCTACAGTATACTACACCAGACTGAACCCTACAGTATACTACACCAGACTGAACCCTAACCCTACAGTATACTACACCAGACTGAACCCTAACTCTACAGTATACTACACCAGACTGAACCCTAACATACCAGACCGCTCGAGTGCGTCATCACGCACATTTTGTTTTTGTCCACCCACATGCAATCAGGACACGCAGGTTGAAATATCAAAATGAACTCTGAACCAACTATATTACATTTTGGGACAGATCGAAAAGCATTAAACATTTATGGCAATTTAGCTTGCTAGCTAATTTGTCCTGGGATATAAACATTGGGGTTGTTATTTTACCTGAAATGCACAAGGTCCTCTACTCCGACAATTTATCCACAGATAAAAGTGTAAATCTAGTTAGTTTCTAGTTATCTCTCCTCCTTCAGGATTCTTCATCTTCTGTGGACTTTATATGGCGGTTGGCAACCGGCTTTAAGGTGCACTACCACCACCAACTGGACTGGAGTGTGGACCTCAGTTCATCTTTCAATCACCCACGTGGGTATATGCTCCTAAAAACCAATGAGGAGATGGGAGAGGCGGGACTTGCAGCTCATCAAGCGTCACAAATAGAACCAAGTTCTATTTTAGCGCCTGGCAACGCAGACCGTCGTTGACGTGTGCGAGCAGTGTGGGTGCAATTATTGAATAACATGTGTACATTTATTTGGCAATGCTCTCATCGCTAAATTAATTTACGCATACATGTGGTCAGTATGTAACCCTACAGTGAATAAAATAGACTGAACCCCAACCTTACAAAATACTACACCAGACTGAGAGACATTTTTGTTCTAAAGTTATTTTCTCAGCTCATACAGGAGTAATAAAGGCCTTGTGCACTAGTCTGGTGGATTTATTTACAAAATATATATTTAAATTGTGATACATCAGGGGGTCCTGCAGCACTCTCAGCACCCCTACATCGCCCGGTTCTAAGACAGGCAAGTTACTCTTACAGTTGAGTAAAAATACAGTCAACATCTCTTACAGTCCAAGGCAGCCATTCCTCTGCTACAGTACATTCACATGACTCCCAAATATCTCGTCATCAAATCAGCACTGCCGAAGAGGTAATCTTACTGTGAGCAGGGGGAACTCTGAACAGGCACATAGTCCCTAAACAATCCTTTAGGTGCAAAAGCATAGTGGTAACGCCCCGAGAGAAAGTACTGTACATGTATTTAAGTAGGAGTATTGCGGTAATTATTGTGGTCTATTCATGCAATGGTCACGTTCAAAATGTTACGTTTGGAGAAATGGTACTATACAGCGCAGCTGGCGCAACAAAAGCATTTCTATAAATCAAATGTATTTATAAAGTCCTTCTTACATCAGCCGATGTCACAAAGTGCTGTACAGAGACCTAGCCTAAAACCCCAAACAGCAAGCAATGCAGCTGTAGAAGCACGGTGGCTAGGAAAAACTCCCTATATTGACAGGAACATGGGAAGAAACCTAGAGAGGAACCAGGCTATGAGGGGTGGCCAGTCCTCTTCTGACTGTGCCGGGTAGAGATTATAACAGAACATGGCCAAGATGTTCAAACGTTCATAGATGACCAGCAGGGTCAAATAATAATAATCACAGTGGTTGTAGAGGATGCAACAGGTCAGCACCTCAGGAGTAAATGTCAGTTGGCTTTTTCATAGCCGATCATTCAGAGTTAGAGACAGCAGGTGCGGTAGAGAGAGAGAGTCGAAAACAGCAGGTTTTCGGGACAAGGTAGCACATCCAGTGAACAGGTCAAGGTTCCATAGCCGCAGGCAGAACAGTTAAAACTGGAGCAGCGGCACGACCAGGTGGACTGGGGACAGCAAGGAGTCATCAGGCCAGATAGTCCTGAGGCATGGTCCTAGGGCTCAGGTCCTCTGAGAGGATAGAGAATTATAGGGAGCATACTTAAAATTCACACAGGACAAGACAGGAGAAATCCTCCAGATATAACAGACTGACCCTAGCCCCCTGACACAAACTACTGCAGCATAAATACTGGAGGCTGAGACAGGAGGGGACGATACCCCCGGACAGGGCCAACCAGGCAGGATATAACCCCACCCACCTTGCCAAAGCACAGCCCCGACACCACATTAACATCTGCTAAACATGTGTATATGTGACCAATACAATTTGATTAAATTATTATTATTTTTTTTTTAATTTAACGTTAGGAGAACGTGGTTGAATGTCTTAATTCTGCAGTGAGACAGAGCTGGTTGGATCTACTCTCCCCTATCCTCTTCAGTACACAGACTGCGCCACCTGCTGGTGTGATGGTACCACGGTCCTGGTAACGGTTGCCGATCGTTTCAATAGTATCATCAGAATGATATCACACAAGGTTCATTAATAAGAGACTAACATGTTAAGGGTTTTGGAAAGTAGGACTTATTTAATGTAATTATTGCAAATGTAAAACAAAAAACAAAAACAATGTGATGCTCGACAAGAAAAAAACGAAGTAATTCACACAGTTGTAATGATGTAGAAATACATTCAATTATCAAAAACACCACTTTTTAAGACAGCGCTCTCTGGCCATGGAAATTATTGTTAAGTATTTACCACTATAGATAGAATGGACAAAATAAAGCACTCATTTTCCAAAGCAATTCAAAGAATCCAATCATTTTCGTTTCAAAATGAACCCTTTTCTTTTACAGGTTAATACGTTTAGGCCTGGTCCCAGATCTGTTGTCTCCTTCTACAGCCTGGTCCCAGATCTGTTGTCTCCTTCTACAGCCTAGTCCCAGATCTGTTGTCTCCTTCTACAGCCTGGTCCCAGATCTGTTGTCTCCTTCTACAGCCTGGTCCCAGATCTGTAGTCTCCTTCTACAGCCTGGTCCCAGATCTGTAGTCTCCTTCTACAGCCTGGTCCCAGATCTGTAATCTCCTATAGCCTGGTCCCAGATTTGTTTACCAACTCCATTGCCAAGCCAAATATGGCATGACAAATCCATAAGGAGTAGGGAAGACAGCAGAAACACACCGGCACCCAGGCTTACAGACCGGCACCCAGGCTTACAGACCGGCACCCAGGCTTACAGACCGGCACCCAGGCTTACAGACCGGCACCCAGGCTTACAGACCGGCAGCCAGGCTAGTTTAACAATATAATAAAAAGGTTACGTCAGTAACAAAAAGCAATGGGAGAAATATAAGCAACCCTAAAATGTCATTCTTCAAACATACCCTGCACCAGCAGTAATAAGCAAGGAGATTGGATGGGAGGATGGGTTGGTTTAGTGTTGCTCAGTAGTACATCTCCCTAAGAGCAAGTGCACAGGAAGCCACCCTGGTAAACACAGCAGAATATCAATGAAGTGCACAGGAAGCCACACTAGTACTTGTAAAACACAGCAGAATATCAATGAAGTGCACAGGAAGCCACACTAGTACTTGTAAACACAGCAGAATATCAATGAAGTGCACAGGAAGCCACACTAGTAAACACAGCAGAATATCAATGAAGTGCACAGGAAGCCACACTAGTAAACACAGCAGGATATCAATGAAGTGCACAGGAACATCCTAATTATCTAGGTAGTGCACACTTATCCTCTCCACACAATTAAAAGTATTGGATCATTGGTGTAATTTTCTTACACTAGTCAGTCCCTTTAAAATCCACGAAGGGAAGTGAACAAGTGCACACTTAGGGAAGCATGTGAAAGAATTGGGACATAGACAACAGCTACAAGCTGACACTGAAGTACACACATCAGCCACACTCCTCTGAATAAGTGCTGGGACCAGAGTGACTCTCCAATAGCCAATATGGTCATATAAGTGCCATTAGCATTGTAAGTCTATTGCTTAAAATGTTAACTAGAACCAACTGCATACAGTCCTCTACTATGGGTGCACTTCACTGACAGTGCAAAAGGTCTCAGCCTAGTCCACTGAACATTGGCTTTCTGGCACTCACTAGTCACTCCTTAGTCTAGACCGGGCAGATTGAAAATGCTGAAGTGGTCCGTATCATGTGTATGGCAGTAAACCTTGACAACTACCAGTGCTGACACTGACAAGGTCTGTCGTAAAAATAATAATCAACTGGTTCATATTAAATGTGTAAGTAAATTTGTCAAAAATCGATGTGAGTCTCAAAACAAACAAAATACATTTGGCTCCTGTTATTACTGGCAGTAACGTAGAGGAATGTGCGCAAAGAGCCATGTTGCCATTGCTGAGGTACAGCCAAAGCATTGCTGTGTGGTACCACACTGTTGGACAAACTACCACACACACACACTTCTTAAATCATGAAAAAAAGAGCACATCTCTTCACTGGCGGTCAGAGTGAGTTCATCCCAGCCTAATCTCAGAGTATGGTAATGGAGAGAGAGTATTAGGCCAAGTCCCAATTCTCCACCCTTCTCCCAAAGTGAGCATTTCCACACTCCCCGTCATGCATATAACAAAACGGTGGAAACTCCCTTCAGCCAATGCTTACAACAACCCAATGATTTTAAATACATGACGGGAGTGTGCAAGTGCAGACTTTGGCAGAAGGGTGGACAATCGGGACGCAGACACAAGGACCTTTATTTTAGGCACTAAGTTAAGTCTCCCCCCCACCCCCTTTTCCCCATCCAATTTATAACCTCTTTGTAAACAGTTGCTCCCATCTGGGTCCTATTCACTAGGTACCAAACCAAAGAAGAACATCTGATCTGGTCCAATAAGAATTGACTCTTTTAGTTTTCCATTGCAAAACATTTTTGCTACAGCGTGGCCTAATGAATAGGACCCTGTAAACGGTTCCATTACAAACCAGAGGCAGCAGCAAAAGCGTAGCAGTCACTCTTCAGACTAGTATTAGAGAGTGGTTTATGGTGGCGCAGCAGTCACTCTTCAGACTAGTATTAGAGAGTGGTTTATGGTGGCGCAGCAGTCACTCTTCAGACTAGTATTAGAGAGTGGTTTATGGTGGCGCAGCAGTCACTCTTCAGACTAGTATTAGAGAGTGGTTTATGGTGGCGCAGCAGTCACTCTTCAGACTAGTATTAGAGAGTGGTTTATGGTGGCGTTGCAATGAGAAACCTATTCCATTACAGCTAGCTATGCCTGCACCATTAAAAACACCAGATTATTCTGACTCCACTCACTCCACGCCTAGTTTAACTGTTATACAAGGACCAAATTCAACCTCAATTCTGGCTTTCTTTATGTGTACAAGTGAGGGGCGTATCAGGGTTAGTAGGCGCATGCCTTGAAAAGCAACCAAAACAATTATAACCATCATCACAATCCGGCAAAAAAAGTCCATCATTGTAACAAATAGAGAATCCAATACAAGAACAAGCGTAATACATCCACAATACAAATGATTCAGATAACCCACGATTCAAATAACCCCCGATTCAAATAACCCCACGATTCAAATAACCCCACGATTCAAATAACCCCACGATTCAAATAACCCCACGATTCAAATAACCCCACGATTCAAATAACCCCACGATTCAAATAACCCCACGATTCAAATAACCCACGATTCAAATAACCCACGATTCAAATAACCCACGATTCAAATAACCCACGATTGAAGAACAGATGGAAGAGGAAGGTCAGAAGATGGTGTAGGATGCTGGATTCTCCCTGTTCCGGAATACTGTCATGACTAAAGGGGAGTGTTCCATGGGACACGGACGGAAGTAGAAGGAGACACGGAAGGGGGGTAGAAGGAGACACGGAAGGGGGGTAGAAGGAGACACGGAAGGGGGTAGAAGGAGACACGGAAGGGGGTAGAAGGAGACACGGAAGGGGGTAGAAGGAGACACGGAAGGGGTAGAAGGAGACACGGAAGGGGTAGTAGGAGACACGGAAGGGGGTAGTAGGAGACACGGAAGGGGGTAGTAGGAGACACGGAAGGGGGTAGAAGGAGACACGGAGGGGGTAGAAGGAGACACGGAAGGGGGTAGAAGGAGACACGGAAGGGGGTAGAAGGAGACACGGAAGGGGGTAGAAGGAGACACGGAAGGGGGTAGTAGGAGACACGGAAGGGGGGTAGAAGGAGACACGGAAGGGGGTAGTAGGAGACACGGAAGGGGGTAGTAGGAGACACGGAAGGGGGTAGAAGGAGACACGGAAGGGGTAGTAGGAGACACGGAAGGGGGTAGAAGGAGACACGGAAGGGGGTAGTAGGAGACACGGAAGGGGGTAGAAGGAGACACGGAAGGGGGTAGTAGGAGACACGGAAGGGGGTAGTAGGAGACACGGAAGGGGGGTAGAAGGAGACACGGAAGGGGGTAGTAGGAGACACGGAGGGGCAGGTGGACAGAGACTAAACATCCAGACAGAAACAGACATATGCAGGTTCTTGTGCAGGTTTCAGAAGTGGCATTTTTGGGGTGGAGGAAGGGGGGGGTATACAGGATCGGGTTGAAGGCACGAAACACCCCGCAAATGAGTGAAACAGGGAGGGACTATCTAATCTTGTCGAATAAGAAATGCTTATTTTTGTTTTCCGTTGCAAAGGGAAGTTTTTCTACCGTGTGCCCTAATGAACACCACCCAGGTTACCCTGGGGGAAGAGGGTAGAGGGCATTGGTTATCCAGGTTCCCTCGGGAGTAGAGGAGGGGTGTCAAACTCATTCCACTGAGGGCCAAGTGTCTGCGGGTTTTGGTTTGTCCTTTCAATTAAGACCTAGACATCCAGGTGAGGGGAGTTCCTTACTAATTAGTGACCTTAATTCATCAATCAAGTACAAAAGGTGGAGCGAAAAAAAATCTGCCGTGGAATGAGTTTGACACGTGTGGGGCGGAGAGCAGGGGTCTCCAGGTTCCCTTCTCAAAGGCTGCTGGTCAGTATCCTGGTCAGTATCCTTTGTCCTGGTCCCAGATCCGTTTGCGATTTTACCTACTCCTGTCATTGTTTTGCATGACGATTCCATAAGGAGTTGGCAAGAGAGCAGAAACAGACTGGCGCCAAGCCCAGCTGGTCAGTGGTCTGGGAGGGTTGGTAGGAGATCGGTGGCTCAGCTGCTCTTGAAAAGCTCAATGCAGCCCTGCAGCAGAGACATGTTGTTCTGTTGTAAGAGAGAGAACAGAGATATCAGTATCATATACATAACAACAGACATTTCACGAGGATTAGGGCACAATAAATACACACCACATAACATGAACCACTACTAGGCCAGGGCGGACTGTCATACTGACCTTGTGCCATACCGGGATATTTGGTAATACCGGCACTGAACCGGGGTGCTGTTTTCAAACCCCACTGAGGCGGTGTAATCCGAAGGTTAACAATGCTAACAAGTACATGTAAAATCCCATAGAAAAATGTTTTCCCATTCTAACAAAATGCTAACGAGCGCATTGCGAACATTTCATAGTCTCTGACCTAAACTATACCAGGAAGCTTCATAATAAAAATGTGACGTAACAGGTGAAATGATGAACGCGATCTTTATCTCCTAACGTATTGCACAAGTTTACTGCAGGCACCGTATTTACTTTAAAAAGTAGCTATAAACATTCAAATGTATAAAAAAAAAAAAAAAAGTCTAAATAAATAGTTAACGGTATTGACAGTGTTGAAAAACCATCCCATGTCTTTTCCCAAATACTGCCACATAACATGAACCACGACACGACCCCCAACAGCAACTGCTCCCTGGGCGGCGATGACTTGTACGTCGATTAAGGCAGTCCCCCGACACCTCTCTGATTCAGAGGGGTTGGGTTAAAATGAGGAAGACATTTCGGGGTTGAATGCATTCAGTTGCGCAACTCACTAGGTATCCCGTTTCCAACAAAAAACGTAGAGTGTTTTCCTTGGGCATATATTATATATACAGTGGGGAAAAAGTTCAAACAGGTGCCATTAATACAGGTAACGAGTGGAGGACAGAGGAGCCTCTTAAAGAAGAAGTTACAGGTCTGTGAGAGCCAGAAATCTTGCTTGTTTGTATGTGACCAAATACTTATTTTCCACCATAATTTGCAAATAAATTCATTAAAAATCCTACAATGTCATTTTTCTGGATTTTTTTTCCTCCTTTTGTCTGTCATAGTTGAAGTGTACCTATGATGAAAATTACAGGCCTCATCTTTTTAAGTGAGAGAACTTGCACAATTGGTGGCTGACTAAATACTTTTTTTCCCCACTGTGTGTGTGTGTGTGTGTGTGTGTGTGTGTGTGTGTGTGTGTGTGTGTGTGTGTGTGTGTGTGTGTGTGTGTGTGTGTGTGTATATATATATATATATATATATATATTACATGCTGTTGTGGGATTGAATCTCTCGGAATATCTCTCTCCCCAATACATATAAAGTACAGAAAGGAAGAAGGACAATGCTAGAGTCTCCAGTGTGACTCACCTTAGCATGCTTTATCTCCAGTTCAGCCATCTCTATTAGATTCTTACGGAACGCAACCACTCGTCTGCCCTTAAAACTGGTCAGCTCTGGGAAGAGAACACCGTGCTGTTAACTCACTGTACTGTATTATGTTACAACACGTTTGCCCAAACATACATCCACACCATCTAAAAGGCATCCGTATACAGTGGGGCAAAAAAGTATTTAGTCAGCCACCAATTGTGCAAGTTCTCTCACTTAAAAAGATGAGAGAGGCCTGTAATTTTCATCATAGGTACACTTCAACTATGACAGACGAAATGAGAAAAAGAAATCCAGAAAATCACATTGTAGGATTTTTAATTTATTTATTTGCAAATTATGGTGGAAAATAAGTATTTGGTCAATAACAAAAGTTTATCTCAATACTTTGTTATATACCCTTTGTTGGCAATGACAGAGGTCAAACGTTTTCTGTAAGTCTTCACAAGGTTTTCACACATTGTTGCTGGTATTTTGGCCCATTCCTCCATGCAGATCTCCTCTAGAGCAGTGATGTTTTGGGGCTGTCGCTGGGCAACACGGACTTTCAACTCCCTCAAAGATTTTCTATGGGGTTGAGATCTGGAGACTGGCTAGGCCACTCCAGGACCTTGAAATGCTTCTTCTGAAGCCACTCCTTCGTTGCCCGGCGGTGTGTTTGGGATCATTGTCATGCTGAAAGACCCAGCCACGTTTCATCTTCAATGCCCTTGCTGATGGAAGGAGGTTTTCACTCAAAATCTCACGATACATGGCCCCATTCATTCTTTCCTTTACACGGATCAGTCGTCCTGGTCCCTTTGCAGAAAAACAGCCCCAAAGCATGATGTTTCCACCCCCATGCTTCACAGTAGGTATGGTGTTCTTTGGATGCAACTCAGCATTCTTTGTCCTCCAAACACGACGAGTTGAGTTTTTACCAAAAAGTTCTATTTTGGTTTCATCTGACATTCTCCCAATCCTCATCTGGATCATCCAAATGCTCTCTAGCAAACTTTAGACGGGCCTGAACATGTACTGGCTTAAGCAGGGGGACACGTCTGGCACTGCAGGATTTGAGTCCCTGGCGGCGTAGTGTGTTACTGATGGTAGGCTTTGTTACTTTGGTCCCAGCTCTCTGCAGGTCATTCACTAGGTCCCCGTGTGGTTCTGGGATTTTGCTCACCGTTCTTGTGATCATTTTGACCCCACGGGTGAGATCTTCGTGGAGCCCCAGATCGAGGAAGATTATCAGTGGTCTTGTATGTCTTCCATTTCCTAATAATTGCTCCCACAGTTGATTTCTTCAAACCAAGCTGCTTACCTATTGCAGATTCAGTCCTCCCAACCTGGTGCAGGTCTACAATTTTGTTTCTGGTGTCCTTTGACAGCTCTTTGGTCTTGGCCATAGTGGAGTTTGGAATGTGACTGTTTGAGGTTGTGGACAGGTGTCTTTTATACTGATAACAAGTTCAAACAGGTGCCATTAATACAGGTAACGAGTGGAGGACAGAGGAGTCTCTTAAAGAAGAAGTTACAGGTCTGTGAGAGCCAGAAATCTTGCTTGTTTGTATGTGACCAAATACTTATTTTCCACCATAATTTGCAAATAAATTCATTAAAAATCCTACAATGTGATTTTCTGGATTTATTTTCCTCATCTTGTCTGTCATAGTTGAAGTGTACCTATGATGAAAATTACAGGCCTCTCTCATCTTTTTAAGTGAGAGAACTTGCACAATTGGTGGCTGACTAAATACTTTTTTACCCCACTGTACATAGGTTCAGTTTGCTCCTGGCAGAACTCGACTAGGTGAAAAGCAAAAACACCTGTGCTCGCATACTCCTTAAAGACCTTTGATTGAAAAACTAGAAGACATTTTTTTTTTTTTACTGTTTCGGGCTGGGAAGCATGTGACAGGCTTTACACACACACACACACACACACACACACACACACACACCTCTTTTTCCCGACTCAGAAAGCTTGTTAAACTTCTGCAGACACTGTTGATGGTGCTCCTCAGCTGGAGCGACGTCTTTACTCTTCAGCCGGGCCTTGTCCAGAGCCTTGTTACTGTTCTCATAGTCTGCCAGGGCCCTGGCCCGTCTGTACAACAGGTCCTGACACATACACACACACACGTTAATAGGGTTGGGTGCTATCCAGATGTTCATACCGTTTCTGTGCCATACCAGGGTAGACGGTATTACCGAATGTGCACACAAGGGGGGGCTATTTCAGTTCAAAATATTTTATATTCTTTTATTGGGACGCAAAAAAAAGAAAACATATTACGCAACAGGGATGTTGATCCAGGAAGGGGTTTGAACGTCTCTGCTGTAACCAAGCAGATTGATCTTGACATTAGCTAAATGTATTCGACACATCTTAGATTTCTATACTTATGGTTATAAGCAGAAACACTGATCTAGCGGTTTTCTATCTGTGGTGACAACAAGCCTGTTATTTTCTTGTCCTTGAAATAAGTAACGTTAGTAATATGCACACCTGTCGTGTTTCCAGGTAACGTTAGTAATATGCACGCCTGTCGTGTTTCCAGGTAACGTTAATACTATGCACGCCTGTCGTGTTTCCAGGTAACGTTAGTAATATGCACGCCTGTCGTGTTTCCAGGTAACGTTAGTAATATGCACGCCTGTCGTGTTTCCAGGTAACGTTAGTACTATGCACGCCTGTCGTGTTTCCAGGTAACGTTAGTACTATGCACGCCTGTCGTGTTTCCAGGTAACGTTAGTACTATGCACGCCTGTCGTGTTTCCAGGTAACGTTAGTAATATGCACGCCTGTCGTGTTTCCAGGTAACGTTAGTACTATGCACGCCTGTCGTGTTTCCAGGTAACGTTAATACTATGCACGCCTGTCGTGTTTCCAGGTAATGTTAGTACTATGCACGCCTGTCGTGTTTCCAGGTAACGTTAGTAATATGCACGCCTATCATGTTTCCAGGTGCATTTAGAATAAAACTACTCAATAAAATGAAATAAACTCCAGAACTCAGATGTTCTTGGAAGCTCAGCCAACAGTTCGATGGATCTCACACCAACGGTTCAAACGGTCAATAGAAGCTGATGGGGGTTTTGGGAGAGAGAAACAGACTTGCAGACTAGAGGTGGCTCACCTTGGCTGCCTGGATGTCCCTCATGTAGTACCGTAGTAGCTCTGTGAGCTTCAGCTCCTCGTCCGACGCCACTCTGCCCTCCACTTTCTACAGGCAGGACCAGATGGATAGACATAAATACATGTGTTCTAAGATGTCACTCTGCCCTCCACTTTCTACAGGCAGGACCAGATGGATAGACATAAATACATGTGTTCTAAGATGTCACTCTGCCCTCCACTTTCTACAGGCAGGACCAGATGGATAGACATAAATACATGTGTTCTAAGATGTCACTCTACCCTCCACTTTCTACAGGCAGGACCAGCTCTGGAACCAACAGGACCCTGAACAGCCACCATGCTCAGACACATACTAAATAGGAAGATACACATCATCTTTTTTTTTTTTAAATAACACCCTTGCCTTTCGTGAACCAACACTCGCACTTGACTTTTCATTGCTAGCTGATGGCTACTTTGAGGAAAAATGTACTTACTATGACTGAGAAATGTGGTTGTCTCACCTATCTGAACATGAATACACTAACTTTAAGTCGCTCTGGATAATACCATCTAATACCATTTTTTTTTTTTTAAATACAGAAAAGTGAAATATGCACAGCTCAAAAGCACATGCAGACACACAAGTGTTTAAAATGTATTGTTGACTTGACAAAATGAATTTGGATGGAAACGGACAATAAAGGGATCACATAAAAAGGGAATTAAAATACTAAATAGTTGAGGAGGAGGAGGAGGACTGCAGAAGATCAGCACTGTGGTTTCTCACCCTGAGTTTCTCAAACAGGTCAGCTAACTTCTCAAGGTGCCTGAAGGGAACACACAAACCCATCAATAGTTGAGCAAACATTCTTTTTCTGTTTTTTTTTTCTCATTTTTTTTCTTCTGATATTGGTTAGAGATGAAAAAAAACAATTTAGCAACCTGTTGTTGGCTTGAGGTAACAACGGCCCCATTCATATACTTACTAGTGTAATCTATTTATATTGTTACTCACTTTTTAAGGGCTGTGCTATCGTCGACAGAGAGACTGTTCAAAGTGGAAGAGATGTGGATGTAATCGTCAGCAACGTCTGACACAAAGAGAGAAGACAAGATAATCAACTCTCAGGATGGATAACATACTCTCTCTGAGCCTGGTTCCTCTCTACCCGGGTACAGCCAGAAGAGGACAGGACACCCCTCAGCATTGCTCTTTGGGGTATCTTTAAAGCACTTTGTTACAACTGCTGATGTAATAAAAGGGCTTTATAAAAAAAAAAAAAAAAATATGATTTAAAAATATATAAAATGTTCTTCTCAATAACACAAGAAAGCAAAAGATATTTCCGACTCATATTTGACAACAGATGTTTGTCGGTGTTGTTATCATAGTCCTACTTTTGTGGGAGCGGGTCATCTTCTCTGCCCTGGCAGTGGAGTCTTTGATCTTGGACGAATAATCAAGCAAGAAGGTCTTCTCCTGCTCAAAGAAATCATCTACTTCCTGCAAGAAAAAAATAATTTAAAAAGCAAGGGGTTGGAACTGGTTCAGGGAACAGAACCCCCCCAAAAAAACTGAAAATAACTACATTTTTCAAGGAACAGAAAAACAGAACCCAGAAAGAAAGTGTTGAACACTATTCTAGAACAGAACTGTTATTTTAAAAGCATGTAGTCCCACAAAAGAAACGGTAACAAAGCGCCTATGCAAAGCCCTCACTGTCACTCAGAAACGTATTCCAGCGTCTGCCTGAAAGCTGAAAATCATGTTTAGACTACCTGCCCCGAGGTTAGAATTGTGAGAAGATAGAAGTTAATCCAAATCTCTCCCTACAAATCACCTTACATTAATAAATAACTACTCATTACTATCTGTAGATCAGTCAGTCAAGCACTTATACCCACAACGCGTCATGGATTCGATGCTCTCGAACAGAGCTATTGTACGATATGAGGAGGTCACACCCACCTTTATCCCGGAGATGATGACCTCGTCAGCACTCTTCACCATGTTCTTAAAGAAACTGCCAAACGTCTCCTTGGCATTTTTCCTCCGTACGCTCAGCTACACGGACCAATCACAAGAAAAGGAAAGGATTTATTCAGAGACATGACTCGGCTAATGACACCACGGTACGAGTTCGAAATGTAACATTGATTATGTGAGCTGCAACAGTTCCTCTTGTGGAGTTTTTTTTCCAAATAGGAATGAAGAGAGGATTCAGTAAGAATAGAACAAGGGCCACACTGAACATGCCTGTACAACATTTCCCAAACGGACGAACAAAACCATCTCGGCTGACCCCAGTTGACTAACAACTCCCCTGACAGAGAGAGAATGCATCTCTCCCTCCTACAGTACCGTCCTCCTCTCTCCCTCCTACAGTACCGTCCTCCTCTCTCCCTCCTACAGTACCGTCCTCCTCTCCCCCTCCTACAGTACCGTCCTCCTCTCCCCCTCCTACAGTACAGTCCTCCTCTCCCCCTCCTACAGTACCGTCCTCCTCTCCCCCTCCTACAGTACCGTCCTCCTCTCCCCCTCCTACAGTACCGTCCTCCTCTCCCCCTCCTACAGTACCGTCCTCCTCTCCCCCTCCTACAGTACCGTCCTCCTCTCTCCCTCCTACAGTAGTATCTGAACTGTCCAATAACAAAACGTTCCTTTTCCATTGCAAAATGTTTTGCTACAGCGTGCTCTAATGAACACGACCCGGGCAGCGAACTAGGAAGTCAGTAATACTGGAGAGTACACAGTCTGTCTTCTCGGTTTCCTTCTCCAAGTGTAAAACTCACATCCTGGTCATACTCCAGGAATATCTGGAAGTTTCTGTCCTTGCTCAGGATGGGGTGAGAAGATAGTCGCTGCAGGAATACTTCGTGGACTTGAACAGTCTTCTTGAATACAGCCAGGTACTCACTGGAAGAGAGACGGTAGACAGCCAATTACTGACAGAGCGCACATAGACACGAGACACACAGATTGACATGAGATTGAGATCACCAGAATCCTTTCCACAGGAATCATTAAGCACAATCTTCAAGAGAAACATATTTTTAATAAACTGTGCCAATTAAAGCTTGGACGCAATGATAAGGGTTGGAACTCACGCCTCTAGCTCCTGCTTCATCTTGGCGTATTCCTCCTTGGTCATGGTGGCTTCTCCCTCTCCCAGTTTATGCATCTTCTCCCTGGGGCTCTCAAAGTCTGGCTTCGGGGGGGCTGGAGGGATCTGGACAGATAGGGAGAGGTGGGGCGGAAAGGAGGAGAGGCAAGTGGATGAAGTTTCTGGTAAGATTTCTTACACCAGCAACCAGAAACCTCCTGCCACCCACAGACATGTCCCTGTATGCAGAGCTGTAATAAAATAAAATCTCAGTTGATAGAGCCGATGGTATTAAAATCACGTGAGCAGACAATACAGAGTCCTCTGCACATTCCCCTTCATCAAACAACATTTACATCAGTGGAGGCTGCTTAGGGGAGGACGGCTCATAATAAAATAATAATGGTCTGGAACGGAGTGAATGGAACGGCATCAAACACATGAGAACCACGTGCTCGATGTATTTGATGCCATTCCACTTCAGCCATTACCACGAGCCCGTCATCCCCAATTAAAAGGTGCCACCAACCTCCTATGATTTACATGTAATGACAGACAGTGAGCTTGTGACATGACAGTCAACTATAAATAAGTGGTGTGTTCTCTGTAGACCAACGATTCTCAACTGGTGGGTCACGACCTGCTTTGAACGGGTCACGGGTTTCTGAGCAAAAAAAAAGTATATTTTTTTTATGGACAATGAAAATAAATGCAAAAATATTTTTAAAAAATGTATATATTAGATTTTTTTTTTTCATTCAAAATGATATGTAAACTCAGCAAAAAAAGAAACTTGCACTGTCAACTGCATTTATTTACAGCAAACTTAACATGTGTAAATATTTGTATGAACATAACAAGATTCAACAACTGAGACATAAACTGAACACGTTCCACAGACATGTGACTAACAGAAATGGAATAATGTGTCCCTGAACAAAGGGGGGTCAAAATCAAAAGTCAGTATCTGATGTGGCCACCAGCTGCATTAAGTACTGCAGTGCATCTCCTCCTCATGGACTGCACCAGATTTGCCAATTCTTGCTGTGAGATATTATCCCACTCTTCCACCAAGGTACCTGCAAGTTCCCGGACATTTTTGGGGGGAATGGCCTGATCTCAATGGGATTGAGATCAGGACTCTTCGCTGCCCATGGCAGAACACTGACATTCCTGACATTCCTGTTCCAGAACACTGACATTCCAATGATGGCATTGTCATGCTGGAGAGTCATGTCAGGATGAGCCTGCAGGAAGGGTACCACATGAGGGAGGAGGATGTCTTCCCTGTAACTCACAGCGTTGAGATTGCCTGCAATGACAACAAGCTCAGTCCGATGATACTGTGACACACCGCCCCAGACCATGACGGACCCTCCAAATTGATCCCGTCCAGAGTACAGGCCTCGGTGTAACTGATAGGGATGTTTGTAAGTAATGACTAAGAATATTCCATTCTGAAAATGTATGCAATAGAGATAGGGTTATAAGACAATGATAATCCAATTGATGTGTGTGTGTGTGTGTGTGTGTGTGTGTGTGTGTGTGTGTGTGTGTGTGTGTCTAGAAATGTATATTGTATAGAGAGTGGAACAAGGTGGTAATGAATGTCTGAGAGAACAAAGAATTCTTTGTTCTACCAGACATGTGAGAGGCCTTCTCGTCCTTGGGACGGGAGGGACTGTTAGAAGCTGTATTGTGATATGCCGCTGAATGTGTATTGTGGGAAAATATTATTTCCTAGAGAGGGTGGGGCATTTGTATCATTGGTGTTCAGCTTAAAGCTTGTACAGTATAAAAAGACTGTTCACATTTTGTGGGCAGAATTCTCATGAATAAATAACCTGACCAAATTGCAGATATGAGACTGTCTACTTTTTCATTAACTAGAGCTTTACAACCTCTAGGAATTATTCAAAGCCTGATTGATAGTTTATGTTAACAATTGAGAATGGAATTCGCTCATTCCTTCGACGATAAATGCAAATCCAACCATCACCTCTGGTGAGACAAAACCACAACTCAACCCCAATGTCAGGATGAGCCTGCAGGAAGGGTACCACATGAGGGAGGAGGATGTCTTCCCTGTAACGCACAGCGTTGAGATTGCCTGCAATGACGGCAAGCTCAGTCCGATGATGCTGTGACACACCGCCACAGACCATGACGGACCCTCCACCTCCAAATCGATCCCGCTCCAGAGTACAGGCCTCGGTGTAACGCTCATTCCTTCGATGATAAACGCGAATCCGACCATCACCCCTGGTGAGACAAAACCGCGACTCGTCAGTGAAGAGCACTTTTTGCCAGTCCTGTCTGGTCCAGCGACGGTGGGTTTGTGCCCATAGGCGACGTTGTTGCTGGTGATGTCTGGTGAGGACCTGCCTTACAACAGGCCTCAGTCCAGCCTCCTAGCACTGATGGAGGGATTGTGTGTCCCTGGTGCAACTCTGGCAGTTGTTGTTGCCATCCTGTACCTGTCCCGCAGGTGTGATGTTCGGATGTACCGATCCTGTGCAGGTGCTGTTACACGTGGTCTGCCACTGCGAGGACAATCAGCTGTCTGTCCTGTCTCCCTGTAGCGCTGTCTTAGGCGTCTCACAGTACAGACATTGCAATTTATTGCCCTGGCCACATCTGCAGCCCTCATGCCTACTTGCAGCATGCCTTAGGCATGTTCACGCAGATGACTAGGGACCCTGGGCATCTTTCTTTTGGTGTTTACAGAGTCAGTAGAAAGGCCTCTTTAGTGTCCTAAGTTTTCAGAACTGTGACCTTAATTGCCTACCGTCTGTAAGCTGTTAGTGTCTTAACGACCGTTCCACAGGTGTATGTTCATTAATTGTTTATGGTTCATTGAACAATCATGGGAAACAGTGTTTAACCTGTTACGGATCCAATCCCATGAACGGGATCGATTTTGACAACATCTGGTGAAACGCAGAGCGCCAAATTCAAATTACAAAAATACTCATTTCAAACATTCATGAAAATACAAATGCTGCACACCCTTCAAAAGCTTAGACTCTTGTTAATCTAACAGCATTGTCAGATTTCAAAAAGGCTTTACAGCATAAGCAGAACATTTGATTGACTGAGGACAGCACCCCCACTCAAAAACTCAATTAGCATAATAACATAACCAGCAGAGGTGTCACAAAACTCAAAAATAGCATGAAATAAATCGCTTACCTTTGATGATCTTCCTCTGATGGCATATCAAAGCGTCCAGGTTACACAATAAAAGGTCATTTTGTTCGATAAAGTTCCTCTTTATATCCATATAGCTCCGTTTGGTTGGCGCGTTTTGTTCAGTAATCCACCTGCCCAAAGGCTTTCATCCATGCCGACAAACGATATCCCAAAAGTACCCATAAAGTTCGCCGAAAAAAGTCAAACAGCATTTGTACTCAATACTCAGATACGCTAAAATGAATATACACTATAATATTTCAGACGGACTATAACCTGCAGAATAGAAGAGAAAAAGAACTGAGCGCGCATTTCCTGTTACGCGCAGAATCCAAAACAGTACACTTGACGTGAACCCAGGAACTAGTGGTCTTACTCCCTTGATTTTCATGATTGAACGTTCCAACCTTTTTCTAAAGAATGTTTACATCTAGTGGAAACCATAGGAACTGCAATCTGGGAGCTAAAATACCCAGCTTTGAATAGCATGACAATTGAAAACTGTGTGACATGACTGATTCAGACATCCCGGATGGATTCTGCTCGGGTTTTTTGCCTGCCATATCAGTTCTGTTATACTTGCATACATTATTTTAACAGTTTTAGAAACTTCAGAGTGTTTTCTATCCAAAGCTACTAATTATATGCATATCCTAGCTTATGGGTCTGAGTAACAGGCAGTTTACTTTGGGCACTTTTTCATCCGAACTTCAAAATACTGCCCCCTAGCCCCAGGTAGTTAAACCCTTTACAATGAAGATCTGTGAAGTTATTTGGATTTTTACGAATTATCTTTGAAAGACAGGGTCCTGAAAAAGTAACACACACACACACACACAGTTTCCTTCAAGACATTGGTGCGGCTGGCTTCCGGGTTAAGCGGGCGGGTGTTAAGGAGCGTGGTTAGGCAGGTCATGTTTCGGAGGACGTCGCCTCTCCCGAGCCCGTTGGGGAGTAGCAGCGATGAGACAAGATCAGAAAAGGGGGTAAAATACTCCAGTCTGAACTTAAACCCGTAAGAAAGTGTGTAGAAATTATAATTAACTTAATATAGAGCTATTAGCAACACCATTTTGGTAGATTTTTGTGGTCTGAAACCAGTGAGTTTAACATTCTCCAAGGATATTGGCAAAATTGTATTATTGACAATGAAAGGGGTGGGAGTGTTGTTCCCTTGTCATATAGTTGCTACATATAATATCAATATAGCATCAGAAGTTTTCTAGATTGTATTTTGGCAAACATTTTTTCGCGATGTGAATATTGGGTCGCAACTGAGACAACCTGGTTAAATTTGGGTCCAGAGGCCAAACCAGTTGAGATCCACTGACGCAGACTACTCAAGTCCCTCACAATGAGCCCAGCATAGTCTCAAACCAGTGTGTGTGTGTTTGGTGGATTTAACAGGACACTCACGATGAGCCCAGCGTAGTCTTCAGTTTCAACCAGCGTGTCATGGAGCCAGATAAACTCCTCATGTTGCCTAGGAACAGAGAAGTCTGGCTTCTGGAAGGAGCTCAGGGTGGTCTGGTGAGACAGACAGACAAGACAATTCAAGTCAAGTTCCATTTAAAGTGCATTAACAACAACAAAAAACATACACATTATATATATATATATATATATATATATATATATATATACACACATATATACACACACACACACCCTGAACAAAAATATAAAAGCAACATGTAAAGCGATGTTTCATGGGGCTCCCGAGTGGCGCAGCGCTCTAAGGCACTGCATCTCAGTGCTAGAGACCCTGGTTCGATTCAAGGCTGTGTCACAACCGGCCGTGATTGGAGTCCCATAGGGCGGCGCACAATTGGCCCAGCGTCGTCCGGGTTTGGCCAGTGTAGGCCGTCATTGTAAATAAGAATTTGTTCTTAACGGATTTGCCTAGTTAAATAAAATAAATGTTCCATTCACGCAAAAAAGCTTATTTCTCTAAAATTTTGCACAGAAATGTGTTTACATCCCTGTTAGTGAGCATTTCTCCTTTGCCAAAATAATCCATCCACCTGACAGGTGTGGCACATCAAGAAGCTGATTCAACATTACACCAATGCACCTTATGCTGGGGACAATAAAAGGCCACTAATTGTTTTTTAGCAGTTTTGTCACACAACACAATGCCACAGATGCCTCAATTTGAGTGTGATAATTTTAGAGAATTTGGCAGTAAGTCCAACCGGCCTCACAACAGCAGACCACTTGTATGGCATAGTGTGGGCGAGCGGTTTGCTGATGTCAACGTTGTGAACAGAGTGCCCCATAGTGTCGGTGGGGTTGTTATGGTAAGGGCAGACATAAGCAATTGCATTTTATCACTGGCAATTTGAACACACAAAAATACCATAAAGAGATCCTGAGGTCCATTGTAAGACTCATTTAAAAAAAAAAAAAAAAAAAAAAAAAGTATATATATATATATGACCAGTGCATTGTGACCAACAGATGCATATCTGTATTCCCAGTCATGTGAAATCCATAGACTAGGACCTAATGAATTTATTTAAATTCCTCATATGAACTGTAACTCAGTCAAATTAATGAAATTGTTGCATGTTGCATTTATATATTTTTGTTCAGTGTACTTTAGATCAAATAAATCAGAGGGAAAAAGACGGTTAAATAATGTTTAAAACATACCTTGGTGTGGACAGTGAACTTGACTTTGTCTCGTTCACAGAGCGCATCAGGAATGTCGATGAGTAGAGAGGCGTCGTTGTTTAGGTCCACAGACACAGAGTGTGCCTAAGAGAGGGGAACAGAATCAAGGACAAGGTTTCACAAACTACTAGTTGGCAGAATCCTTCATCTGAGAAATATGTTACTTAGGAAGGGAATGCTGACCTGCTAGGCTATGTGAGGCCTGGACAACAAGTGGCCTAGACCCTACCTATGAGACATGGGAGTAGATTACAGTGGACCGTGTCTCAGGGCTTCCTAGTCCAAACTCTCTAACACGTTCTTGAAAACCTTACTGTTGACTACCCATGCACTATTGAATGTGACCTTAGACAGTACAGGACAGAGTGGAGAGAGGTGAATAGAGGTAGGCCTAACAAATGAAGGCTTTCTTTCACTTTAGAGTGGATTACCAGTAACCCCCATTACTCTTCAAAGAATTCCAAGTCCTGTGATATGTGACTCATACTTGGGATAGAATAACCCAAAAATTGGTGGAATAACTCCAGCTGTTTTCCCAAAACAAGTCAGTCAGGGCTCCCAAGAGTCTGCTAGTGTACATTTCTCCTAGCCTGGTCCCAGATCGGTTTGTGCCATCTTACCACTCCCTGTGGTTATTGTTGTCAAGGCTACATTCCTCCCATCTGAACGACTGTTTTTGTTTGAGTGGGTGAAACCTAATTTGAACCGGATTTGATTGGAGAAACGTTGATCATAAACTTGATCCAGATGCTATTATGATTCAGAGATACAGGCAAGTACCGTGTGAATGATCCACAGCCTGTTTATAGACTTTCACCATACCACTGCCTGAACTCTGATACTCAGCTTTGCAAAGTCAACAGAAATAAAAGAGTGGAAGTTTCCTCTTTTAAAGTCTCACAGGAAATTAAAAATAGGAAGAAAAAAAAAGAGAACAGGCCTTTCCAATTCAAAGCAACTCCGTGTCAGCCATCTGGGTTCCTCCTTCATTGGCCAAGACAATACGCTTTGCACATAACATTGTGATGGATTGTGCACCAAAGAATATGCAATGCAAAGAGTAACCCGATGGTGCCACGTTGCAAGTCCCCAAAGGCAATGGTTAGCTCAAATCAATAGCCCTCTAGCCACATAGCATTCCAAATATAGTGATTAGGAGGAAACCGCAGGAGCATGAATTGAACCAGCAAGCCTGCTCTGACATTATTGAAGAAGCCAATGCACTGCCCTCTGTGCCATAAAAGCCCAGCTCTCTTGGCAGAGGCAGTTGGAACACTTAAGAGAGAGCCTACGAGATAAAGCGTTTTAATGTCAAAACTAAAGTAGCCTGAATTGGTGACTATACAATAATGCACAAGATTGTGAAAACACCATTCAATGATGAAGTAGCTCGCTAACGTTAGCTACTTAGGCAAATACCAAAGAAACTAGAACGCGTTCTATACCATCTCTGCTAATAATACTAACGTTTATATGCAGCGGAGGGAAAAGTACTCAGTTCTCATACTTGAGTAAAAGTAAAGATACCTTAATAGAAAATGAGTCAAGTAAAAGTGAAAGTCACCCAGTAAAATACTACTTGAGTAAAAGTCTAAAAGTATTTGGTTTTTAAATATACTTAAGTATCAGAAGTAAATGGAAATGCTCAAATGTACTTAAGTATGCAGTTAAGTGTCAAAATGTCAAATTCCTTATATGAAGTAAAGCGGACAGCAGAATGTGTGTTTTATTGACGGATAGCCAGGGGCATGCTCCAACACCCAGACATCATGTACAGACGAAACCTTTGTGTTGTGAGTCAACCAGATCACAGGCACTACGGATGACCACGTGTTCCCTTGATAAGACTGTGAATTGGACCATTTTCCTGTCAAAATGTAACCAGTACTTATGGGTGTCAGGGAAAGTGTATGGAGTAAGAAATACATTATTCTCTTTGGGAATGTAGTGAAGTAAAAGTTTCCCCAACAAAATATTAATAGTAAAGTACTGATACACCCCCCCACCCCCCCAAAAAACGACTCAAGTAGTACTTTCAAGTATTTTTACTTAAAAAAAAAAAAACTTTACACCACTGCGTTTAGGCCGAATCCCCGAGCTGACAAGGTTCTGCCCCTGAACAAGGCAGGTTCCCCGATAGGAACCTTATTCATTGTCAATAAGAATGTGTTATTAACTGGGACTTGCCTAGTTAAATAAAAAGGTACAATATTAAAAACAAAATTGTACGTTCTAGTTAAAAAGTTAGCTCTAAAACGTACTAGTGTTTCAGTTCATTAGCGAGTCAGCTAAAGTTTGCATTAGCCGACTGTATGAATTAACGTTAGCAAGCTAAATACTGTCGCCACGAAGAAAGCGGAGCGTCTCCAAAACGTCCCAACGAGAACAATGATCTTCTCTAAACTACCGCGGACTAGATAACGTGTTGTTGATCACATATAGCCACGGTAGTTGACTAACGATACGACGTTGTTCGCGTACATACGCTCATAACTTACCTTTTCTTTTTCGCTATCATCAATGGTAGATGTCATGATTATATATGTGTATATATATATATATATGTATGTATGTATGTATAAAAATATATATACAAATAAAAGCCCCGTACTGTGCTGTAAATCTATATTATCTAGCTTCTGAAAACATCCCCCCCCCGTTTCGCTGTTCCTGTCCTATAAACAGATACATTCCGCCCACTGATGTTTATTGAAGGTTTCTGAACGTCAATCAAAATAGTTTGTTGCTTTTTTTTTCTCCCTTTGTTGTTGTTTATGCATTTCGAACATACCGATACAACAATTAAACATCCTAAATTATTACATAAAAAAATAATAATAATTAAGAACTGTATATGGCCACGGACTATGTGCACTTTTCAAACAAACAAGGTTATTTTTTGGGAGGGGGTCTGTTTCCAGCTACAATATCAACGTTCACTTTGGTTCCATGTCAGGAAAACACGGACCAGTTTCAAAGACACCCCATTCAACAGGATTTACTGGACTTGTAGTTTTTTTCGATCATGTCCCACACAGGATTTACACGAGAAAAGAACTACAATCCCCAGCAACCTCTCGCTTTCCGGTCCAGAAAGTTGTAACGACAAAAAAAAATAGCGCGACATTTGGGAGAGGTGTACGGCTTATCATCTAACTTAATTCGTTATTTTCTATCTTCATTCATGATTTAATGTAACCAAAGCATAACCCTAAGGCGTTGTTGTCTTGATTCACTTTTAAATACCTAGCTACAAACGCAAAAGATAGAGCAACACAGTGAAAGTATAACGTATATGTTTATTTTAACTAGCTAACGTTAGCTAGCGAGAATGTGTTTACATCAGCTGTTGAGATGTGCCCGGCGTGTTGGGCAGTCGTCTAGGGTTGCCAGTGGACTCTCCTCCCATTGTACCCGGACCTCCGTCAATAGTTTCTCCACCTCCAATGTCTCTCCAGCTCGCAAGAAAAGCAGTCCATACAGTTCCGTGGACAGCGGACGCTACTCTTCTCTCCTCAAGTCAGTTGTGTCCCACAGAGTCAGTGCTCAAACTCCCGACATCCTAGAGGAACAAGATGTTCAAATCTACGGACCTGTAATAAAATCCCCAACAACATCTAATCGATCCCCACCACCACCCAAAGTGCCTAAAATCTCACACCCGTTGCTCAACCAAGACAGGGTATTTGAATTTGGCGAAACTGAGCTTGGAGGGGCTCCAGCCAGAATTATTCTACGGAGGGGTCACGACAGGGGCTCAGTGCCCAGTGTGACCCGTATCCTACAGGAGACTATGTCTCCGGAGCAACAGTTTTACCTGGAGAGATGGAGGAGGAAGATGATCGCTCAACTGGGAGAGGATGGCTTTAAGGAATACAGTCAGAGTAAGTAGGCAGAACCCTCTGATTCTAAAGTGTTGTTTAAGGCTCTAAAATATGAATGTTCTGCATATGAGGACATGATACACACACTGTCATTCAAATGACCCAAATGTTTCTGTGTTAGATCTCTTCAGGCAAGGGAAGCTTTTCCATACGACCGTGGAGAGTGTTCTCCCGTTGACAACAAAGGAGGTACCGGAGGAAGATCCTGAGGAGTCACCAGAGGTTCCGTCGGAGGTAGAGGGATACATGGAAAGTGTACGCCATGTGCTGGAGGACGTTAGGGGAGTGAGAGCCATCGAGAGCCGTGTGCAGCATGAAAAACTAGGCTACCTGGGGATTGTGGACTGTGTGGCTCTCTACAGGTAAGGATGGCGGTGATGGCCACATTCCAGGCTAACTAACATTGCAGACCACTAATAGATGTCTCAACAACTTGATAGGTGTTCAACATGTCAGCTAACCACATCACATGATGTAGTAATCTGATGCAATTCATTGTCTGCAATGTAGTCGACTCGATCTCTACCTGACCTGTCCGTTTATTTGGCCAACTCACACTTTTATTCATTCTCTCCACTTGTGTGATTTTATTTAACTAGGCAAGTCAGTTAAGAACAAATTCTTATTTACAATGACGGCCTACAAAAAAGGCCTCCTGTGGAGATGGGGGCTGGCATTCCCCAAAAAATATAGGACAAAACACACATCACGACAAGAGAGACAACACAACACTACATAAAGATAGACCTAAGACAACAACATAGCATGGCAGCAACACATAACAACACAGCATGGTAGCAACACAACATAACAACAACATGGTAGCAGCACAAAACATGGTACACACATTATTGGGCACAGACAACAGCACAAAGGGCAAGAAGGTAGAGACAACAATACATCACACAAAGCAGCCACAACTGTCAGTAAGAGTGTTCATGATTGAGTCTTTGAATGAAGAGATTGAGATAAAACTGTCCAGTTTGAATGCGATGTGTCCTATAAGGAGCATTGGTGGCGAATCTGATGGCCGAATGGTAAAGAACATCTTGCCGCTCGAGAGCACCCTTACCTGCCGATCTATAAATTACGTCTCCGTAATCTAGTATGGGTAGCCAGATAAAGCCTAGTCCTGGACTATAAAACATGCATTGCCCAATGGAGAATCTCAATTGGAAAGGGCCCTGGACTAGTTTTAAATCTGTTTCTGGGAAACTGGCCCCTAAAGCTCAGCCTTCCTTCCTCAGGGGTGTGCTGTGTGTGATCGATTGGAAGACATCAGAGAGGTCTAAACCTTTCCTCAGCAACACCTATGACAACCCTCTACAGGTGGCAGCCTACGTCGGGGCCTTGAACAACGACGTGAACTACAACTACCAGGTATGTGTGATTTGAGCGAGACCACCCCCAGTGATGTAGTGATAGAAAAACAACAAATAGGTGGGTAAACGTTGACCGCAGTTCGTGGTGAGTTACAGTAACCCTCCCGGGGAAACGTTCAATGTATTTTTCAGCAGAAGATGGGTAACTGCTCACGCAAAATACAAAAGCTGCGTCAACGGCATTTACCCGCGTTTACCCTCCACTACACCACTGGAGACCACCATACTCCCTCAGCCTGTTCTAATTCGCTTCCTACCATTCCTCATTGGCCCTAACCCTTCAATGTGTGCAGTTCTGGGTAGTTATAAGCAGTGTAGTGAAGGAGCTTCCAGTTCTTTAGGTTCTGGGTAGTTATAAGCAGTTTAGTGAAGGAGCTTCCAGTTCTTTAGGTTCTGGGTAGTTATAAGCAGTTTAGTGAAGGAGCTTCCAGTTCTTTAGGTTCTGGGTAGTTATAAGCAGTTTAGCAGTTTAGTGAAGGAGCTTCCAGTTCTTTAGGTTCTGAGTAGTTATAAGCAGTTTAGTGAAGGAGCTTCCAGTTCTTTAGGTTCTGGGTAGTTATAAGCAGTTTAGTGAAGGAGCTTCCAGTTCTTTAGGTTCTGGGTAGTTATAAGCAGTTTAGCAGTTTAGTGAAGGAGCTTCCAGTTCTTTAGGTTCTGGGTAGTTATAAGCAGTATAGTGAAGGAGCTTCCAGTTCTTTAGGTTCTGGGTAGTTATAAGCAGTTTAGTGAAGGAGCTTCCAGTTCTTTAGGTTCTGGGTAGTTATAAGCAGTTTAGCAGTTTAGTGAAGGAGCTTCCAGTTCTTTAGGTTCTGGGTAGTTATAAGCAGTGTAGTGAAGGAGCTTCCAATTCTTTAGGTTCTGGGTAGTTATAAGCAGTGTAGTGAAAGAACTTCCAGTATTGCTGCCATCTTACAGATTTGCAAACGTCCAAGAGTTAGGGCCAAGGGGGAGGGGCAGGGAGCAAATTGGGACTGGCTGACTCTCATGAAACATTACCATATCTCTTTCCTACATGCTAAACTATGTGCTTCATTTCCTCCATGGCTTACCCTTGTCCCTGCAGGTTGAGAATGGACTGATCGTGGTGGCCTATAAAGATGGTTCCCCGGCCCATCCTCATCTACTGAGCTCAGAGCAGGTGCTACACTACTGGGAGAGATGGCTGGTACGACTGGAGGAGTACACCGAGCGGAGGTGAAGGAACGATGTCTTTGCTGCTGATGTAGCAGATGGACCTAGAAGCATTCTCACCCCCAGATATAGAAACTGCTTCGCTTTTCTGACACATTTGACTGGTGACTTGGACTAAAGAGTATCACATTCTGCTCAGAAACAGAAAATTTAGCATGTTATACTCTGACCTGTGACTGTCTTTTTTGCGTCATTGTCCCGATTTTTTTGAGCTTGACACGTTTGACAACAGCTCTTATTTCAGTGTAGTGTTGTGTTACCTCAAGGTTGTATTCAAGCTAGAAAATGCATCGCTGACCTTTACACTGTGTTGAGAATGTTAAATTGTTGTACAGTACAACATTTTGTCTAGTCTAAACTTTGAGTTGTTTCGCTTTTAAAGTATAAAACGTCACTTCTGAGGGGAAAATCGAACCACTAGGTGGTAGCATCAGCCTGTGAAGTTCAGCAATCAACAAACGAAGGTGAACGAGAAATGGTTTCTATCTTGTTTTATTACAATAAAATTATTGGAAAGAAAAAAACGCCCTCATTTCAGTTATTGAATGAACATTTTTACCAATCGGATCTCTAAACACAACACAGATAAGATGTTACAGCTAAGAATACAATTTGAATATTTTCCTTTGTGGTGTTCTACCGTAAACCACACAGCTTACACAAGAAAATTAGCATGGACAAACACAAACACAACTTAGTCTTGGCTAGTGTAAAAGGTATTTGAATCATGTGCATTGATAAAATGCATATAAAAGCATCATATTTAATGACTGTTCAAAGTAATATTTTGTCAAAGTCCATCCTCTTACAATTATATATATATATTATATTATATGATCTCTCCATACATTTGCGTTTTATTTGGATCGAGTAGCTTTTATTGTCAACATCAACGTACACACCTTTTCAGTTCTGCCCACAAATTTTCTATAGGATTGAGGTCAGGGCTTTGTGATGGCCACTCCAATACCTTGACTTTGTTGTCCTTAAGCCACTGTCAACTTAGTGTATGTAAACTTGTGACCTACTGGAATTGTGCTATAGTGAATTATAAGTGAAATAATCTATCTGTAAACAATTGTTGGAAAAATGACTTGTGCCATGCACAAAGTAGATGTCCTAACCGACTTGCCAAAACTATAGTTTGTTAACAAGACATTTGTGGAGTGGTTGAAAAACGTGTTTTAATGACTCCAACCTAAGGGTATGTAAACTTCCGACTTCAACTGTAATTGATACCATTCCACCGATTCCGCTCCAGTCATTACCACGAGCCCATCCTCCCCAATTAAGGTGCCACCAACCTCCTGTGGTGTACATAGTTGATTCAAAGTCTTTTAGGCGACCAGTACCGGAGTGTGCCCTCAAAGGGTGAGGAGACAAAGCAGCCAATGGTAGTTGTAGTTCTGGAGTCTGACCAGTAGCCAATGGTAGTTGTAGTTCTGGAGCCTGACCAGTAGCTAATGGTAGTTGTAGTTCTGGGGCCTGACCAGTAGCCAATGGTAGTTGTAGTTCTGGAGTCTGACCAGTAGCTAATGGTAGTTGTAGTTCTGGGGCCTGACCAGTAGCCAATGGTAGTTGTAGTTCTGGGGCCTGACCAGTAGCCAATGGTAGTTGTAGTTCTGGGGCCTGACCAGTAGCCAATGGTAGTTGTAGTTCTGGGGCCTGACCAGTAGCCAATGGTAGTTGTAGTTCTGGGGCCTGACCAGTAGCCAATGGTAGTTGTAGTTCTGGGGCCTGACCAGTAGCCAGTGGTAGTTGTAGTTCTGGGGCCTGACCAGTAGCCAATGGTAGTTGTAGTTCTGGGGCCTGACCAGTAGCCAATGGTAGTTGTAGTTCTGGGGCCTGACCAGTAGCCAATGGTAGTTGTAGTTCTGGAGCCTGACCAGTAGCCAATGGAAGTTGTAGTTCTGGGGCCTGACCAGTAGCCAGTTGTAGTTCTGGAGTCTGACCAGTAGCCAATGGTAGTTGTAGTTCTGGGGCCTGACCAGTAGCCAATGGTAGTTGTAGTTCTGGGGCCTGACCAGTAGCCAATGGTAGTTGTAGTTCTGGGGCCTGACCAGTAGCCAATGGTAGTTGTAGTTCTGGGGCCTGACCAGTAGCCAATGGTAGTTGTAGTTCTGGGGCCTGACCAGTAGCCAATGGTAGTTGTAGTTCTGGGGCCTGACCAGTAGCCAGTTGTAGTTCTGGAGTCTGACCAGTAGCCAATGGTAGTTGTAGTTCTGGGGCCTGACCAGTAGCTAATGGTAGTTGTAGTTCTGGAGCCTGACCAGCTTGCACCGCTAACTGGTCATCCTGGGCAAGCTGCAGTGACAAGGGTAGTATCCTTCTTGTATGATTGGCTGGGTATTGGGGCTGTGGCATGATCACTTTCCATTCATACAGTTCTCTATAGGCTCTCGGGAAGATGCCTATAGAGGATAATTTTTGGATAAT
Organism: Brachymystax lenok tsinlingensis; assembly: GCA_030435695.1. Taxonomy (NCBI): domain Eukaryota; kingdom Metazoa; phylum Chordata; class Actinopteri; order Salmoniformes; family Salmonidae; genus Brachymystax; species Brachymystax lenok. Next base: position 5,637,693 of record CM059804.1, on the reverse strand, counting down.
TTTTGCTTTTTAATTTTACGACCCCTTGAAGTATCAAAAAAATATATAAAAAAAAATATTTGATGATAAATTGTATTTGGCATTACTACCATTAGCCAATAGCAACACATTGAACAACAGATTGTCCCCCACAATACAATCTAAAGGAAGTTTGTTCTGAAGTGTCTGTCCTCTATATCCGGAAAAATAAGAACGATCAGGAAACATTTGTTATTTTGTTTGACCTGTATTTAACCCCTTATTTTTTGGCACTAAACAGTCTCCACATACAGTAGCAGTCACACGGTTGGACACACCTGCTCATTCAAGGGTTCTTCTTTCTTTGTACTATTTTCTACATTGTAGAATAATAGTGAAGACATCAACACTATGAAATAACACATATAGAATCATGTAGTAACCAAAAAAACTGTTAAACAAATCTAAATATATTTTATATTTGAGAATCTTCAAAGTAGCCACCCTTTGCCTCGATGACAGCTTCGCACACTCAATCAATATGCTTTTTAAAAGACAGCTTATCGTCTATCCAAATATTTGTAAGCAAGGACACGATCAATGTGGGCACCATTCAAGGTACATATGCCTAATACATCAAATCAGTTTTGTTGGCTCTAGAAAACAACACATACTTTGTTTAACCTTTCATTCAATACTATTTTAAGGTCAAAAAATATTGTAAAATGTAAAAGAATGAAAGCAGACAGATAGAGCCTGGTCAACAGCAATAGAATACTCAACAGTATTGTCCACATACAGCTGCAGGTAAAACATTTTTTTTTTTTTACAGACAAACCAATATTGTTCATGTACAAATTACTGGATTTGAAACTTGATTTAACACCATAAATTAAGTTCTATCTGGCAAGTCATTTTTACACCAGTTACATGCAGCCTGGTCTAGGGCAATTGAGAAAAGCCTCTGAATTAGCAGTGAGTGATCAACAGTATCGAAGTCCTTTGACAGGTCAATGAAGAGGGCGGCCCAAAGTTGCCACCTTATCCACACAGTTAACCACATCATTTATAACTAGGCATGCAGCAGAGAGTGCTATGACCTGGTCTAAAAACCTGACTGACGTACATTTTAGAATACAATTCATAGATAGCAAATATATTATAATGCTTGTTAATTCTCAGCTAAGATATTTGTTATGTAAGAACATTTTAAGATAGGGCGATAGTTATCTAGGTCACATGGTTTACCAACCTTTTGTAAAGGTGGAGCACAAGGGCTGCCTTCCAAACCTTGGGGATATATATATATATATATATATATATATATATATATATATATATAATTGTCAGGTTAAATCCATGCCCAATCTAAATACATAATATACTGCATTCCTGTTAGTCAGACAAGGGACTATTATGTCCAGGGTTAGCCTGCAATGCAATTAGTCGCACGCCCAATGAGTCAAACTGACCGCAGAACCCACAGAGGCGTTCACAGATAGTGTATGAATGCACTAACTGTAAGTCACTCTTCATAAAAGCTTAATGCTAAATGACTCAAATGGACAAATGGAAATGTAAGTACAAAATCATACAAACACAGCAGATAACCATTTATTTATTCATTTTTGATTCTGAGAGTTGAACACGAGGTCAATCTATACTGCTGACCATCTCAAACCTTTGTCTCGGTGGATTCCCCATCTTTGAACCAGACTACCTGAGGGTGGAAAAGGTCATAATGTTGTAGCCTACATGTACATTTCTGGTATTCGCGTTAGCACCACCTGTTGCACCCACCCTTGTAAATGCAAAATTGTCTTGACCAGGCCTATGCCACCTTTTGGTATGGTTCATATCACAGAACGTGGAATATTTATTTTATGCAGTCAACAGATAGCACTCAGTCCATCCGACTGCAAACTGTACAGGCTATCTGTTGTTTGTCTGCACAGAAATAAGTGGGAAACTGGCTTAAAACACATCCAATCATAGGTCTGAAATGTACTCAAAATGTATTAAACATTAACCACTGTGAAGAAGCTTACCATTTGGGGGACAGTCAATAGCACAACAAATCGAGTGATTTGGTTCATTTGTGTGACTATATTAATTAACCTACTCCATCGTGCAATAGACCCAATCCTGCAGTGTCTCATTTCAGCCTGTGCTGAGGTGGTAGTTGTGCTCATCGTTGTTTTGCTCAAGAATGACGATTCTGAACTCGGATGAACTGTCGATTGCTGAAAGAATTATGTCATCACATTTACCGAAAAGTTTAAAGGTATGCTTGGCCGTAAGCCTAATATTTCATATTTTGCTGTGCCTTTGCAGCCTACAGGCACAAAGTGGGTTATCAGCGATTCAACCAAGAATTGTCCATTGGCATTGTGCTGGGAAATGACAATTCGTGGTTGAACCGCAGGTGGTCGCCTTTGTCTTTCGTCTGTTTTCCAAAACAAGCGCTGTAACATGGAGATATGGTCATGTGGGAACATTAACCCTATGAAGGTGTCTAGTAATTTAACCTTTTATTAATTTTTTTCTTCTGGCTGTTATGAAAGATATCTACCGTATGTTTCAGTACCGCAAGTGCTGGGTGTTAATGTTTACAGCAAGCGTCGGGGCTATTAACAAAAGTCCCCGTCAGAAGGTCCTATCATCAATAGGCGCTTAAGCAGTTAGCCGACTTCTACCCCTCATAGACGCTAACTTTTCAGTGCCTAACTATACAACCTTATGAATCATACATTGTTTACACTGTGCTGTAGGTGTCTGGATTCCTGCATAGTATCAACAGAAGCAACCCTATTTCACTATGTTTTACCAGAGCTCCATGGGCCCTGGTCAAAATACTGTACTATATAGTGAATAGGGTGCCATTTCAGACGCAGACCTAGTTTGTGCTGGGTAAGAAGAAACTAAAGCTTCTCCTACAGGGTTTTGATATGAGCCCATATTAAAAGGAAGTGTCCTTGTCTAGAGAGGTCAATATGACAAGTTTTGCCTTGCTGCTAGTGGTTAGAGCGTTGGGCCAGTAAACGGAAGGTTGCTGGATCGTATCCCTGAGCTGACAAGGTAAAAATCTGTCGTTCAACATACTACAAATGTTAATTGGTGATATGGTGCTGCTAGTGATAGACAACATGAGTCAAATCTGCAGTAAAACTGGTTTCAATTATTCTGCAGTGATTTGTCGTCTGCCATCGGGGGCAGTTTAGGTTTCTAGTGTTTTTCAGTCCTTTCCAGATAGTCGTTGCTGGAGAACTGTTGCTCTAGCCAGCACAAACTAGGCCTGCGTCTGCAGTTCTCCTCACATCCATTGATGTAGGATGCGATACTGTGTAGTCGTGCATGTTGGCATTGTTGTCCTTGAATATGTTCCAATCCGTGGTGTCTAGGCAGTCCTTTAACTCCCCAATGACCTTGTCAGTCCATGTCCACACCGTATGTTTGACAGGCTTGGCGGTTTTTAGTTTCTGTCTGTATGCGGGGATGATGTGTAGCATCACATGGTCATTGTGGTATGCCCCTTTAATAGTGCTGTAAACATGGTCTGAGTTCCCCAGGAGACAGCGTGATATGCCCCTTTAATTGTGCTGTAAACATGGTCTGAGTTCCCCAGGGGACAGCGTGATATGCCCCTTTAATAGTGCTGTAAACATGGTCTGAGTTCCCCAGGGGACAGCGTGATATGCCCCTTGTTCAACATTTTAACCAGTTGTTTGTATCTGGGAAGTTCCTGGTTGTAGGTTGATGTGGTTAAAATCCCCCCTGATAGTCAAAATAGAATCTGGGTATTTCCTTTCCACCTCTGTGATCTGATCAGCCAATAGCTGTTTCTCTGTGTGTGCACAAGCTCTCGGCGAAAGCCATTTTACCACAACTTTGGAAGTACGCTTGGGGTATTTGTCCATTTGGAAGACCCATTTGCAACCAAGCTTTAACTTGACATGTCGCTTCAATAATTTTCCTTCCTCATGTTGCTATCTATTTTGTGAAGTGTACTAGTCCCTCTTGCAGCAAAGCACCCCCACAACATGATGCTGCCACCCCCATGCTTCACGGTTGGGATGGTGTTCTTCGGCTTGCAAGCCTCCCCCTTTTCCTCCAAACATATCGATGGCCATTATATCCAAATAGTTATATTTTTGTTTCATCAGACCAGAGGACATTTCTCCAAAAAGTACAATCTTTGTCCCCATGTGCAGTTGCAAACCATAGTCTGGCTATTTATGGCGGTTTTGGAGCAGTGGCTTCTTCCTTGCTGAGTGGCCTTTCAGGTTATGTCGATATAGGACTCGTTTTGCTGTGGATATAGATACTTTTGTACCTGTTTCCTCCAGCATCTTCACAAGGTCCTTTGCTGTTCTGGGATTGGTTTGCACTTTTCACACCAAAGTACGTTGATCTCTAGGAGACAGAACGCATCTCCTTCCTGAGCGGTATGACGGCTGCATGGTCCCATGGTGTTTATACTTGCGTACTATTATTTGTACAGATGAACGTGGTACCTTCAGGCGTTTGGAAATTGCTCCCAAGGTTGAACCAGAGGTCTTGGCTGATTTCTTATGATTTTACCATGGTCAAGCAAAGAGGCACTGAGTTTGAAGGTAGGCCTTGAAATACATCCACAGGTACACCTCCAATTGACTCAAATTATGTAAATTAGCCTATCAGAAACTTCTAAAGCCATGACATAATTTTCTGGAATTTCCCATGTTGTTTAAAGGCACAGTTAACTTAGTGTATGTAAACTTCTGACCCACTGGAATTGTGATACAGTGAATTACACATGAAATAATCTGTCTGTAAACAATTGTTGAAAAAATTACTTGTGTCATGCACAAAGTAGATGTCCTAACTGACTTGCCAAAACGATAGTTTGTTAACAACAAATTTGTGGTGGTTGAAAAACAAGCTTTAATGACTCCAACCTAAGTGTATGTAAACTTCCGACTTCAACTATATTTTGGCTCACTCCTGGTATTTCGTTTGGTTCTTTGTTAAATGGTGAACACAATATAGTGTAATATAGTGCAATATAGTGCAATATAGTGTAATATAGTGCAATATAGTGTAATATAGTGTAATATAGTATAATATAGTATAATATAGTGCAATATAGTGTAATATAGTATAATATAGTGTAATATAGTGTAATATAGTATAATATAGTGTAATATAGTATAATATAGTGTAATATAGTGTACGTGGAGGGGCAGAAGGTGTACAGAGGGGGGAAAGAACGCAGAGGCGGCTCCTCAAATGTGTGTGGATCTGTTGAGCACCTGATAAAGAGTGTCACTGAGAGGGGAAGGGGGACATCTGTTAGAGACTTGGGGGTAAGCGGGTTAATCACACGTTCCTGGTTGATTGTTAGGCATGTGCTTTAAAGCATCCTTTGTGTTTTTGTTAATGGTGGTAACAGAGGTCTATTGGTAAATTAGGGTGATCCAAAGTGATCTTTATTTTTTCCTTCTTTTTTTAACCTAATCAGGTAGGCCAGTTGAGAGCAAGTTCTCATTTACAACTGCGACCTGGACCAAGATAAAGACAAGCAGTGCGACACAAACAACACAGAGTTGCACATGGAATAAACAAGGGTACAGTCAATAACACAATAGAAGAAAAAAAAAAGTATATATACAGTGTGTGCAAATGGCATGAGGAGGTAAGGCAAAAAATAGACCATAGTAGCAAAGTAATTACAATTTATCAAATTAACTGGTACTGGTGTGCAAAAGAGCAGAAAAGTCAGTAAAAACAATATGGGGATGAGGTAGGTAGATTGGGTGGGCCATTTACAGATGGACTATGTACAGCTGCAGCGATCGGTTAGCTGCTCAGATAGCTGATGTTTAAAGTTAGTAAGGGAAATATGTCTCCAGCTTCAGCGATTTTTGCAATTCGTCATTGGCAGCAGAGAACTGGAAGGCGGCCAAAGGAGGTGTTGGCTTTGGGGATGACCAGTGAGAGATACCTGCTGGAGCGCGCGTGCTACGGGTGGGTGTTGTTATCGTGGCCAGTGAGCTGAGATAAGGCGGAGCTTGATCTAGCATAGACTTATAGATGACCTGGAGCCAGTGGGTCTGGCGACGGATATGTAGCGAGGGCCAGCCGACTATGGGGTAACGTTTTAGTTCAAGTGTCCCTGGTAAATTCAATGACTCATAGTGTTAAGGTTAAATTTACATCCTGGAACTGGAAGGGATTAAATAAATCGGCAAAATAAAACAGGTAATAAGTAGATTAAAACAACTTCAGGCGAAGATATTTTTTCAAGAATCACATCTATTATCTGGCGACGGTCCTAAGTATCTTAGGCAAGAGGTGGCCTGGGCAGGTCATTGCAGCCTCATTAAGTTCCCATGCAAGGGGAGTTGTTATTCTTATCCATACGTCCATTCTATATCAGATATTGCAAACAATTTGTGATCCCACCGGCAGATATATTATTGTATGGGGTACTTTGCTGTCCGAGCAGTTGAATTTAATTAATGTGTATGGTCCTAACAAAGATTACTCTCTAAATTCTTTAATGATTTGTTTTTAAACCTTTCCACACCTCCAGGTAATTATATAGTTGCAGGGGAGTCTAATTTCAGTTTAGATCCTGTTAACGAGCTCACCTCGGGTTCGAACTACCCCCACACATTATCTAGGATAACCATACAGAATTTTATGAAGGATTTCAATTCATAGATTTGGAGAGAAATGAAACCAGATGTGGAATACTCCTGTTAATATAGCACTCACCAGACCTATTCCCGAATCTACTATTTTTTTTATCTCAGCAGCATTACGTAATAAAATTGAAGATTGATTTTATGATAGCATTGTCATCTTTGACCATATTCCAGCATCTCTTATATAATCAGATTCTAATTTAGTAGGTGACCCACCTAAATGGCGCTTCCAACCAAAATGGCTGCAAGATACAGGTTTTACAGAATATATTGGACAGCAAATTGACCTATACTTTTCAATTGATACAACAGACTTCAGCTTGTACTAAACTATCTTATTCTTCACTGAGTCGTGGCTGAACGACGACACTATCAACATACAGCTGGATGGTTATACGCTGTACCGGCAGGATAGAACAGTGGAGTCTGGTAAGACAAGGGGCGGCGGACTACGTATTTTAGTAAATAACAGCTGGTGCATTACATCTATGGAAGTCTCAAGCTATTGCTCGCCTGAGGTAGAGTTTCTCATGATGAGCTGTAGATCACACTACCTACCGAGAGAGTTTCTGTATTTTTCGTAGCGGTTTACATACCACCACAGACAAAGGCTGGCACTAAGACAGCATTGAATGAGCTGTATTCCGCCATAAGCAAACAAGAAAACACTCACCCACAGGCGGCACTCCTAGTAGCCCGGGACTTTATTGCAGGGAAACTTAAATCCATTTTACCAAATTTCTATCAGCATGTTAAAATGTGCAACCAGAGGGGAAAAAACAAAAACTCTGGACCGCCTTTACACACAAAGCGACGCATACAAAGTTCTCCCTCGCCCCCCATTTGGCAAATCTGACCATAATTCTATCCTCCTGATTCCTGCTATCAAGCAAAAATTAAAGCAGGAAGCACCAGTACCTCGGTCTATTAAAAAAAAGTGGTGAGATGAAGCAGATGCTAAACTACAGGACGGTTTTGCTAGCACAGACTGAAATATGTTCCGGGATTCCACTGATGGCATTGAGTACACCAAATCAGTCACTGGCTTCTTCAATAAGTGCATCGATGATGTCGTCCCCAGTGACCGTATGTACATACCCCAACCAGAAGCCATGGATTGCAGGTAACATCTGCACTGAGCTAAAGGCTAGAACTGCCGCTTTCAAAGAGTGGGACTAACCCGGAAGCTTATAAGAAATCCCGCTATGCCCTCCTACGAACCATCCAACAGGCAAAGCGTCAATACAGGACTAAAATCGAATCGTACACCGGCTCTGATGCTCGTCGGATGTGGCAGGGCTTGCAAACCATTAGACTACAAAGGGAAGCACAGCCGAGAGCTGCCCAGTGACGAGCCCACCAGACGAGCTAAACTACACAGTTTAAAAAAAAAGTTTGGTGGCCACTTAGAAATGTTGTCTTTGAAAGAAAAGCTAATTTTGTCTGTTAACATCAAATTGATCAGAAATAGTGTAGACATTGTTAATGTTGTAAATAACTATTGCAGCTGGAAACAGATTTTTTGGAATATGTACGTAGGTGTACAGAGGCCCATTATCAGCAACCATCACTCCTGGCACATTGTAGGCTAATCCAAGTTTAATTTGAAGACTAATTGATCATTAGAAAACCCTTTCGCAATTATGTTAGCAGAGCGGAAAACTGTTGTTCTGATTAAAGAAGCAATAAAACTGGCCTTCTTTAGACTAGTTGAGTATCTGGAGCGTCAGCATTTGTGGGTTCGATTACAGGCTAAAAATGTCCAGAAACAAAGAACATTCTTCTGAAATTCAGTCTATTCGTGTTCTGAGAAATGGCTATTCCATGCAAGAAATTGCCAAGACACTGAAGATCTCAGAACGCTGTGTACTACTCCCTTCACAGAACGCCAACTGGCTCTAACCAGAATAGAGAGAGTAAGATGTTGGCCTTTAGGCAGAGTTGCAAAGAAAGCCATATCTCAGACTGGCCAATAAAGACAAAAGATTAAGCTGGGCAAAAGAACACAGAAAACTGGAACTCTGCCTGTAGGGCAAGCATCCGAGTCAAACTGCAGATCCCATTCAAGCTCTGTCAGAGAAGACTGGGAGAAAAGCCCCGTTAATACTAGTGTGCCACGCTTGGCGAGTCATACCCAAGACTCAAGGCTGTAGAGGCTGCCGAAAGGTGCTTCAAAGTACTGAGTTAAAGAGTCTGACAACTGAATAGCTATTCAAGTGTGATCACTTTCATTTTTAATACATATGCAAAAATGTCTAAACCCTTTTCTGCTTTTACATTATGCCTTGTGTTGAATGCATGAATGCCTTTATAAATGTACATTGTCCAGGTTATATTTCTCAACCTTGTGCCATTTTCACAAAAGGTGTCCATCTAAGATTTGTTCATCTGGCAACAAGATGCTGCAAATAACCACATGTAAATTTAACAATTTCTTTATTTTAGTTCAACTGTTGCATAGTGTTTACAAACCATTTTAATACTACATTTTCAAGACAGAAGTTCTTATATTATTGTGGGAATGTTAAAGTTAAAGAATCCAACTAATAATTTACTAATATTCAGGAGGTTGAACAGCATTAGTCTGACCAACACCATTGATAATACATATACTAGTTATTGGGAAGAGTAGACGAAGTCTTGTCTCCATTAGGTCTTTACGGCTTGCAGTCAATCTTGGTCAACTGGGTCTCTTTCAGCCAGGAGCGGCTCCACACCTCAAAGGTGCACCGGTAGAGCTGAGGAAACATGAGTTGGCATGATCACACACCCCTTTCAGCAAGAATAACACCTGACAGTGTTTGTTGAACATTGCAGCCAGTCTTGCAACCGACTGCCTGAGCTACAAATCACCTTGCAGCAACAATTTATTATTTGTAGAGTAGTCAGGCAAAAATGTACCCAAAATGACTCATGGTTTTGATGCTCTCAAACACTGCCAACAGAAATGTCAACTGAAACTTGGCAAACAGCATTTTGTAACAAACTCAATACTGAGCCAATAGTGAAATGGGTAACACGTTACAAGTAGGATTTACTAACGGTTTAAAAGTAGTTTCAGTTACCAATGTGTTAACTGTAACAGGTTATAAACTAAAAATGGACCATTCATATAGGAAGCACTGAGCTGAAGTGCCAGTTTTAACACAAACAGATCTGGGACCAGGCTAGCCTAGTGGTCCTTACCGCTGCTGGGTTCTGAGGCACAGCGCAGTTCTCCACGTCGCCCTTCCTGCACAGGGTCCTGGCCATCTGCACTGTGAAGATGTACTTCATCCCAGCTACCACCTGTAAGCAGAGGATGGGTCAACATGTCAGACCACGGACATAGAAATCCCTCTATCTTGAATGAGGAACCTGTTCTAGTGATTCTATTTCTATGGCTAGAACTGAACTACTAAAAAAAAAAAGTGCAGATGACTGAATGGTTTAAAAAAAAAAACGAGTCCACTACATAATGTCAAGTGAGCATTGTTCACCGAGCCAGAGGGTACGTTGGGAAATTGGCATCTTATAATCACATTAGTCTTAGCGTGTTCACTCCTGACAATAGGCTCCCATTGTCTCCACTCGTCACCAACTATGTAAGGGATCAACGAGGGGCTATGCGTTCTATGGAAAACAATGAACGCCGTGGAAGGCATGTTCCATGACACTATAGCGGAGTGGGAAATGACCTTAGAGTTGAATTATTTTTTTTTCTCCAGAGAATGGATAGAACCCCCAAGTTAATTATTCATTTTTTTTTTTTTTACAGCAAAGCTATAATTTACCACAAGTAGTGTGTTCACCATCCAGGGAAGTAGCTAGTAAGTTGACTACATGGCTACAGTAGTTGCCATGGTAACCCAACCAACAGACTTCCTTGTTTAGCTAACCATCAGTCCTAGTTTGCTATTATGAAAACATTTCAACAAGACCAATACCATTTTCAATTTGACTTTTGCTTTCAAGTAGCTCAAAACATTTTTTTTTTTTTTTAAATAAACTAAAGCCATTTAATTTTATGGTTCAAATATGCCCTGCATTAAAAAGGGAATTATACAAACGGGTGGGTCTAATAATGAAGGCTGAGATTAAAAAACACATTCCAGCCATTGTTTAGTCCCCAAATTGGCACCAACTCAAACTAGGATGACATGCCTATTTAAATCTGTCCGGTCTGACTGCACCATCCACTCTCGTCAGCCCAGCCACGCAATTTATAAACTTGATCTCCATTTAAAAAACAAGCAGATATTAATCTCCCCTTTCTTTCAGACCAGCATTTGATTTTCAACAGCAGAGATTTGTATAAACATTGCTGTCTGTCTTGCGTCGGGAAGAGTTTCTCAGCCAGTCGAAAAACATTAATCAGCTGGTGTAACAGTGTTGCTTCCGTCCCTAGAAAACTTAAACGCAAATACTGCTTTTATTCTGTCTTCATTGTTTTGACGTGACTAATTTAGCCATAGTTGGCAAGCAAGCAAGCGATAATAACTAGCCAACTATTATTGCAATGTAACATTTTAAAACGAACGACTGGTCGAGTCTCTGGCGACCGAAACGATAGAACGACCAGCCGGTTTAGGTAGAAACCTTAAGACTTGTCGGGACTACATCTCGTGAAAGAATGAAATAGTATGAATAAATAAAAAATAAAATGTTAACAAAATATGTCAATCAATATTTTAATGTTGGTAACCCCTTGTATAAGAAAGTGATAACGCCCTCCAAGCCGGTGTTGAGGATATATTGGTGGCACGGTTTCCCGGTCCTTGATATCTTCCAAACACTGGCTTCTCGGGCAAAATGCAAAAACCCTGTCGGTGTGATCGAGGTGGAAAGTTAGTTGGCTTGCTCCTTCCAGACACAAAAGACAGAACATCTGACCAGTCTACTTGCATTAGCTGGTTGGTCTGTTACCCGGAGCGTTGGTGACTAACTGCGCTGCTGGCAACAATTTAATTACGTTTTTGGCCGACGTTTACTGACACCGGTCATATTCGACAGCTGTTGTGCATTCGTAAATTCATTAGTTATTCTGCCAGACGAGATTGTCCTGAAATCAGAGATAGCCACAGTGAATTTACAAACGCACCCTATAGAAAAATAAATTACAAAAAAAAAGGTTATTGAACGGCGGAATGAAAAACAAGAAAACTACGCTACACAACGACCAACATTTTTGACGTAATTCAACTAATGAAAGGATCAATATAAAAAGGGACTGACCTGTTGCTGAGCTTTGACAACCTCGGCCACCTCCCTAACATACAGGTCGTTAGTTCCCTTGTTGTATTCGATCACGGCGAATTGCAGTGCGTCTTTGGTAGCTTGGACGTTCATGTTTGCGTCCTCGACGCCCCCCGGCATCCCCTCGGCGCTCGCCACGATGAATGCCACCGCGAGCAAAGGAACGACGAGCTTCCAATTCGTGAGCATTTTTTCTCCTCCGTCTGATAGCTGTCTTTATCGCAACTCCGATCGTATCGAGTATACCTAAACAAATCCTCACCTCCCGGACGACTTTTATATGAACGCCGTGACGTCACTCATGCTTGTTGAGGGGGTTGGCCTTGATTCTGATTCCACTAATAATATCAACACAAAAGCGACCGCCTCTATCACGCCGACAGTGACGCTTCGAACACACCGACTGTGTCGTTGCGTTTTGATACACCAGAAGCACATTCATTTCCAATGGAACGCTGCGTTTGCCTTTCCAGCATTGCGTTGCAGAGGCAGTTGCAGTGCGTTCTGTGTGGTGCATACGTTGGATTTATCGAACGTATGCATCAAATTGTATGCGTAAACTTGACAGAAAGTAGCAAAATGTGAATGTTGAATTTTTGTTGCACACATATCCAGTAAAAACATGTGTGATAACATAAAACAGTTTTACTGTAGAATTTCTTTACATGTGTTATTCATTTATTTACCAAGTATATTTATTCGATGACTTGCACAAATTAATTGTGAGAGCCTATAATATAATTTCCCTCCAAAATTCAGTTTTGGAGCGAAATGCAATAATAAATAGTCAAGATAGCAGAGTAGGCTCTTTCAACAATGAGACCAACGTTGAGGAAGGTGGTCTTGATCGCGCTGTTGGGCCGTGACCAGCCCCGCCGAAAGCGCAGGTCTGTGTGGGTTCAGAGATGGTTAAAGTCCCGAAAGCAGGCAGGGGAGTTCCACCGTCTCATTCAAGAGCTTCGACTGTTTGGAGAAAAATTCTTAAGTTACTTTCGTCTGTACCGAAGCCAGTTTGATCACCTGCTCCAGATGGTTGGAGCCAGGATCGCAATAAACAGTAATAACAGTAATAAACCATAATAAACAGTAATGAGGTAGCTATATGAGTAGATATAATATGTGGGTGGAATTCAAGTTACACACAATATTGATAATTATTTTGAATTATATTTTAGATTTTTGGCGACAGGGGACTCCTACAGGACCATTGGATTCAGCTTCCGAGTTGGACGGTCCACGGTGGCAGGCATTGTCCCCTCTGTGGCACAAGCCATTTGGGACTGTCTGGTTGGTGAATACATGCCTGTCCCCAAGGAGGAAGACTGGAGGGACATCGCTGCCAATTTCCTGGAGAGGTGGAATTTCCCCAACTGTCTTGGCTCCATTGATGGGAAACATGTAGTAATCCAGGCTCCACCGTGCTCAGGTTCTCAATTTTACAACTACAAGGATACATATTCAGTTGTACTCTTGGCTGTAGTAGATGCCATCTACTGTTTCCGTGTTGTCGATGTTGGTGCTTACGGCAAGGGAAGTGATGGCGGGACCCTCCGGGACTCTGCCTTCGGCCAGGCACTTCAGGCTGGCACCCTGGAGATTCCACCACCTGCATCACTCCCTGGGGCTGAAGACCTGGGACCTGTTCCCCACGTCTTCATCGGCGACGAGGCCTTCCCTTTGAGACCCAACCTCATGAGGCCCTACGCTGGACGCCAGCTGCCACTGCCAAAACATGTAAGGATCTTTAACAAACGACTGTCCAGGGCAAGGTTAGTTGTTGAATGCGCCTTTGGGATTCTGGCAGCCCGGTGGAGAATGTATCGGAGAGTGCATCGGAGAGTGCTTGGTCTCAGCCCCTCAAATGTCGATGCCTGCGTTAAGGCCACATGTGTTCTCCACAACTGCCTGCGGAGGTCATTCCAAGGGGCCGCTCCGGATGGAGATGGGCACACCAAATGGTCACCTACATGATGTCACCAGGGCAGGTGCCAACAACGCCCCCCAGACAGGCACTCCAGGTGAGGGAGAAGCTGACCACCTACTTCTCATCGCCAGCAGGTGAAGTCCCGTGGCAGCATGCCGTGGAGTGAAACAGCTCTTTTAAGAGCCCCCTAACACAAAGGTTATTTTAAGAACCATCCGCCGTGGTCCATAACATTAATTTTTTTCCCCTAGATGACTTTATGTCTCATTGTCTCTCTTCATTTGGAAGTTCTATTTAAGTGTAATATGGGAGTAAAGACCACACCTTAACCCCTTCCCTCTCCCATTAACGTCAGTATTATACACACCTGGCATGGTACATCAGGTGAGCGGGAGCACTAATTAAGGTTATACGACATACAGTTAGTATGATAAAGGGAAAGGGTAACCTAGGGTCCATACTAATAGTACAGTTTACCACCATGTTCACTGGCCTGACAAAATACAGGTGGAAAAAACCCTAATTAGAAAGAGAATGTGTTTTTACTTTAATCTTGTCTTAGATCTGCAAAGGTGTAGGGAAGACATAAACAGATTAAGTCTAAATGAGATATTAATAAACAAATGAAACAACTGACTGTGAAAACATTATAATTTAATAATTATTCAAGTACAGGACAGAACATGACAGGTATGTGTGTTGTAAAAATGTTTAAAAAAATAAAACTACTGAAAGGTGTATGTGTGTGTAAAAATTAATGTGTAGCCTGTAATCTGTAAGAGAACAACAAGAGCATGTATCTTTGGCACAACTGCAGACAGATACAGGCACTACTCATAAAGCCTAGACGTAGTAGGGGACATGGCCATAAAGAGAGAGAGAGGGGCAGGGCACTGGAGATCTGAGGTACAGAGAGGAGTGGAGGAGAGGTGTGTGTCTGTCTCTGAAATAAAGAAAATAATGTGTAGCCATAACACAGCTAAACAAACAAATGGCCCCTGGACGTCATGGACCAGTCGATGGAACATAACGTCACCAAAAGTTTCAACAACCTGGTTTTCAAGTGGTTTTAAATGAAATAAATATATTTCACTATTAGTCTTGTAAGAGACCAACAAGAGCATCTCTGGTGTATGAGTTTCAATTCTGTCAATTAAGAAATCTATGTAACACTAATAATGAATGCTATCCTAAGACTTTATAAACAAATGACTTTATGAATTGGCTGAATTTAAACGGAACTGACGCGTGTGTGAAAAGGAACAACGAGGGAGGTCAAAACAACAACTCCTCCTCTTCCTGTCCTTCCTGTGAGCTGGTTGGCTAAATAGACTCCATCTCTGGAAGGGAAGAGGAAAAACAACACAAGCTTAACATAAGATAAACACCATAAAAGGTGAGATTTATGTTAACTAAATACTGGTTGTATAGTGTAGTTAGTGGCATAAATATTGTAACAGTGCGGTAAAGTTGGTAATACTAGCTGTTTACTGCATGGAATTTGTATTTCAGATCAAATGATGAATGACAGGCAAATATTTAGACAGCAAACTGTTGTTTTTTAGGATATTATCTAACCCAGAAACAACAGCTATACATTTGCCTCATATTAATACTTTGATCTGAAATACCAATTAGCCTACATGAGTATACTGTAAAAATGACCTACTTTACTTCACTGTCACAGCACTTATACACTTCCTGTGAGTTGGAGAAGAAAAAAACTACCATTGAACTCGGCTTCAAAAAGCAGCTGATACATTTTAACCTTGACTGCTGCTTTTCTTTGCTGAGGCAGCCTCTTCAGGGTTGGCACCAGGCTCATGGCAAAGAGGGTCTCTTCATCCTCCTTCCTGTGAACATCAGGTTGGGCTGCATCCCTCTCGACGGCTTGGAGGAGCCTCTGCTGAAATGAGTAGAGTGGATCTGGGGGCTGGTACCTCCGATGACGCCTGGTGTGACGTTGTTCCTCTTCGTTTCTCTCCTTGTTTGTCTCCACGGCCACATCCTGTTCCAACGAGGTCCTCAGTGGTCACTTCCGTGAGGTTCATAATAATCTCAGGTGGTCCGAGATCCAGAGGTGCTTCCTCCATTTCATCATCTTCCATGGCTGCACCGGTGACGTTGAGGGTCTTGATGCACACGTGGCGACAACACTTGTGGATGACGTAGTAGAAGGTCTGGCTGTAAAATTGCCACTCGATGCCCTAGGCACAATAAATGGATCCAGAAAAGAAAGAATGTGGCAGAAGCGCCAAGGCTGCTGGCCTGAAGCTGCCGACCCAGACCTCTTCTTCTCTCTCTCTGCCCTTCTCTCTCTCTCTCTGATACCTGTCCCTGAGTCCTCTCCACTTCCTCCTACAGTCTTCTTCTACATAGACATGAAGATGATAAGCCAAACCATTACCTAGCATAATTATAGTTATTAGATAGCTATCATGGACATGTCACCTACTGTACACACACACACACACACACACACACACGGTTATCTGACCAAATTATCAGGGGTACAGTAGTGTCAAACCATTACCTAGCATAACTATAGTTATTAGATAGCTATCATGGACATGTCACCTACTGTACATACAGACGGTTATCTGACCAAATTATCAGGGGTACAGTAGTATCTACCATTTCTATTAATCTGACATACACACTTTTTCAAACATGATTATTTGGGAAAGTTATCAGGGGTAGTAACTAGCATAATTTATATGACTTTCTTTCACACACACACCTCATTGGCTAGGTTAGCTAGCTAGCTAACTAGCCAGATAAACTGACCTGGCAATCCTACTATCGTGGACACTTGTCTCCAAGCAGCATTTTTTTGTGTTTATGTCCCTGTAGCTGTCAGCAGTTGTGTCAAAAAGACACGGTTTTGAGGATACTGCGAAAATTATTCTCTCCTCCATGTGTCCAACCGCATGCGACAATCTGCAAAAGACACTTGCATCAGTATAGTTGCCTAGATGCGCAAAATGTTATGCAGCCGTGATGCGAAAAACACAGTCGGTGTGTGCGAAGCGTTAAACATTCATCTTCTGCTACTGTTTCTGTCAAGCCGCTTAACACATAGTTTGACGCAAACATTCCATAAATATAACGTGTGCACCACGCAGAACGAATTGCCTCTGCAACGCAATGCTGCAAGGAAAACGCAGCGCTCCATTGGAAAAGGAACGTACTTCTAGTGTACCCAAAACGCAACATAATTGGTGGTGTCATCGAAGCCTAAAAGAGAAGGACCCAAGAGATATTACGTAGTTTACTGGGGGTTTGTCGTTTTGCAGAGCGGCTTACCCCGTTTATTTTCTTGGTTGTAGGCTAAGCTAAATTATTCATGATGGAAAAAATATTATGAAACTTCATGAGAGCCTGCACACCAATGGATTTGTCAAAAATCGACATCTCTGTAAGTGACACTAAACTAAATAGGCCTAGGACTAGGCTTTATTGGCTTTAGGGATGATTGGCTATTTATACATTCTAGCATTAGGCCTACTGTTTGAAGTTCCCAGTGTATTAGACAGTGGTTATTTACTTGCCAGGGGTGTCAAACTCAATCCACTGAGGGACCGAGTGTCTGCCAATTTAATATTTTTTTCTTTTCAATTAAGACCTACCTAGACAACCAGGCCAGGCTAGTTCCTTTAGTGAGCTTAATTAGTGAGCTTAATTCATCAATCAAGAACAAGGGTAGAGAGAAAACCCGCAGATACTCTGCCAACCTTGGAATTAGTTTTACAGGCTATATTCGTGAATTGACTTCTGGTGCTTGTTGTTTAGCCTACGTTGACTGGCCTCAAGTTATTGATGCTACAAACCTGAGAAATGAAATTAGAATTAAGAATTGTCATTTCTTATTATCGTGGACATGAAAGTCTAGTGAAATGGGGCTTTCAATACAACTGGGAACTCCGGGGAAAAAAACTAGGTCAAATCATGACGTCGGTGATCGGATTTTCAAGACGGAAAGTCAGATCTTCAGAAAGGTGCGCTGTGTCCCTACTGTCTGATCACCGTTCAAAAAGATTTTCCCAGCCGGAACAAATTTTCCCCGAGTTCCCAGTTGTCTTGAAAGCACTGAATTTTGAGATTTCCGAGTTCAGTTGATTTGAATGTGGCTAACGTCCAGACTTCAATCAATGACGCACAGACAGGAGCGGACTTTGGAAGTGCTGGACTCTTGAGTAACCATGCAGACAATGGAAGTTGTGAAGTAAGTACTAACTTATGTGGATAAATACGGCATATTTGATCAAACCACTGCATAATAGTATATTCATAGCCAATAGATGTGGTTAAGACTAAAGAGGTCAATGGAACGCAGACAGTCGGGATAGAAGGACGGCGGATTGGCGGCGCACGTTCAACAAACCTTATCTAACAAAGTGGATATTCGTCAAATCATGATCGATGTATTGTAACAGGCCCACATTTTGGTTACCAAAGTTCGATTTGGATATAATGCATAACATCTAGAAGTCGTCAATTTTCAGGTTTAGAAGAAGTGACCGCAAAATGCTCACTCCCATTTGTATAAACTGGTAGCATAGCTAGGATAGAGAAATCCGGGGTTGGTGGTCTGTCGTTTTTAATGGTGCACAAGCAGAAATCGCTCCACCATTTTCTGGTTGCACAAATTCGAACAGTTCGCCTTTATTGTCGCCTTTATTGTCAGTTGTATGTGACTACAAGCAAGTATAGTGTAGAAAAGCATCGTACCATCTAAACAGTTGTGAAACATATATTTTCCATAACCACATATTGTAATATCAAGTGTTTTGAAGCTGGTGTACAAAACACAAAGTAAAACATGCATACAAATGGCGCACGTAGAACATATCTACTGCTTCTTAGACTTGCTTTCAATGAGAAGGACGGATGTTGGGTTGCCCAAAATGTATGTATTGCAGCTTTAACTGTAATGCAGTTGATTGGTGATGACGACATGAAAATACACTGCTCAAAAAAATAAAGGGAACACTTAAACAACACAATGTAACTCCAAGTCAATCACACTTCTGTGAAATCAAACTGTCCACTTAGGAAGCAACACTGATTGACAATAAATTTCACATGCTGTTGTGCAAATGGAATAGACAACAGGTGGAAATTATAGGCAATTAGCAAGACACCCCCAATAAAGGAGTGGTTCTGAAGGTGGTGACCACAGACCACTTCTCAGTTCCTATGCTTCCTGGCTGATGTTTTGGTCACTTTTGAATGCTGGCGGTGCTTTCACTCTAGTGGTAGCATGAGACGGAGTCTACAACCCACACAAGTGGCTCAGGTAGTGCAGCTCATCCAGGATGGCACATCAATGCAGCTGTGGCAAGAAGGTTTGCTGTGTCTGTCAGCATAGTGTCCAGAGCATGGAGGCGCTACCAGGAGACAGGCCAGTACATCAGGAGACGTGGAGGAGGCCGAGGAGGGCAACAACCCAGCAGCAGGACCACTACCTCCGCCTTTGTGCAAGGAGGAGCACTGCCAGAGCCCTGCAAATGACCTCAGGCCACAAATGTGCATGTGTCTGCTCAAACGGTCAGAAACAGACTCCATGAGGGTGGTATGAGGGCCCAACGTCCCACAGGTGGGGGTTGTGCTTACAGCCCAACACCGTGCAGGACGCTTGGCATTTGCCAGAGAACACCAAGATTGGCAAATTCCGCCACTGGCTCCATGTGCTCTTCACAGATGAAAGCAGGTTCACACTGAGCACGTGACAGACGTGACAGAATCTGGAGACGCCGTGGAGAACGTTCTGCTGCCTGCAACATCCTCCAGCATGACCGGTTTGGCGGTGGGTCAGTCATGGTGTGGGGTGGCATTTCTTTGGGGGCCGCACAGCCCTCCATGTGCTCGCCAGAGGTAGCCTGACTGCCATTAGGTACCGAGATGAGATCCTCAGACCCCTTGTGAGACCATATGCTGGTGCGGTTGGCCCTGGGTTCCTCTAATGCAAGACAATGCTAGACCTCATGTGGCTGGAGTGTGTCAGCAGTTCCTGCAAGAGGAAGGCATTGATGCTAAGGACTGGCCCGCCTGCCTCAGACCTGAATCCAATTGAGCACATCTGGGACATCATGTCTCGCCCATCCACCAACACCACGTTGCACCACAGACTGTCCAGGAGTTGGCGGATGCTTTAGTCCAGGTCTGGGAGGAGATCCTCAGGAGACCATCCGCCACCTCATCAGGAGCATGCCCAGGCATTGTAGGGAGGTCATTCAGGCACGTGGAGGCCACACACACTACTGAGCCTCATTTTGACTTGTTTTAAGGACATTACATCAAAGTTGGATCAGCCTGTAGTGTGGTTTTCCACTTTAATTTTGAGTGTGACTCCAAATCCAGACCTCCATGGGTTGATAAATTTGATTTCCATTGATAATTTTGTGTGATTTTGTTGTCAGCACATTCAACTATGTAAAGAAAAAAGTATTTAATAAGATTATTTCATTCATTCAGATCTATGATGTGTTATTTTAGTGTTCCCTTTATTTTTTTGAGCAGTGTATATTTGGGTTGACGTCATACAAGTATTTTATTCCGATTTTTAGCTCAACATGTGTGAAATACCTCATTTTGCTGGGGGGCATTGAGTAGGTTTGGGAGGTTCAATGAAAGAGTTAAATTCCCATGTACCAAAATAAAAAGCTAGTTAAATGGGTTTCCATCGCATTTTCAGCTACTGATAGTTTTGTAAGAATACATCTTTTGCTTATATAGCGAATCTCTGGTTTTGGCAACAGCTGGTAGACAGCTGCATACACAATGAGAGCAAGTTTGTTTTTATGTAAGAGGGAAGCCAAGGTAAAAACACATTTTTCTACATGGTGAGATTATTATGGACAAAAGAGCGAAATGTTTATTTGTCAAACGGCAGCCGAGCATTGATGATCATGTCACCAGAATAAGACCCTCGTTATATATTGGAAAGAGGCATCAAGTTCATCACCGTGCACTTTCATCATAATTGATTGAATCGCCTGATAAACTGCATGCTTTCCCAACCAGTAGTAGTGGACGGACAAAACGACATGCCATTGCTTGATTCCACATTTACTTTGATTATGATGGTTATTATATCAATATTTGCGCATAAAAGCATTTCCAACGACATTTCTCACATAATTAATTTTACAGACAAAAAATATCGCACCTCTGTCTAGCGTGTTTTGTCGCCATTTGGAACGTTTTTACCGATGAATGTTGTTTTCTGTCATTACATTGTTGTAATCCGATATTTACTTTAGTCGCATAGAAACGTTGAATGGAAATCTGGCTTGTGATGGTAACTTTTATTATTTTTTTATTTACGGTCTGTTTGTGTGTTTTGTATTCCAGACAGGCCCTCTCCAGCCTGGATCCTACCCAGCAGCAGCAGCTCTTGGTGGCCGGGTCTGCGGTGGCGGTGGGCGGGCTGCTGACCTGTTATTACTGGGTGTATCAAGGGACGAAGAGCAAGCGCATTCCAACAGGGGACGGGTGGTGGGGGGCAGGAGAGAAGCCTCTGTCAGAGGATGAGAAGGTTGTCCCCTTTCAGGTCCAAACTTCCGATGAAGAGATACAGGTAGGATAATAAAGGGGATTAAACTTTATATCAAGTTCATAATAACAAAAGCATAATTGTTGCAAAACTGGTTGAATCCACTTTGTTTCAACTTAATTTGCCAACATATTGTGACATGGAATCTATATGTAAAATACATTTAGATTTGAAAAAAAAAGTAAACTGTTGTTTTGAGGGTGAAAGTTCTTACACAGGATTATATCATCATGGTAACCAAATTTCAACAGACAATTGGCAAAAATACTGTAAGGGAAAAAAACAATAGGCTGGCCAGCACCTCCTGTTGGAGAATTGATGTATCTACAGCTACCCTTTGGTATCCCATCCAGGGTATTAACCAAGCCCAGCCATGATATGTCAGACTATTCCAAATGTGATATCACGAAAAGGATTGTTGTGCGATCTCCAGTTAAAACCGAAATAGATTCACTGTTGCTATCAAAGTCATTCCAAAGGGTAGGTTTAACAGAGCAAATTTAAATGGGACCATACTTTTTCTCACACATCATCAATGAGACTATATAGCCCTGTATAGCATTAGTAAAATCATCAACAGCTATTGATTCAATTCAACCCAGAATTCAATTAAACAGACCATAAAATATGCCTAGGGTTTCAAGCTCTGGTTGATGTAAAATTGATTTGTATTTAGTGATATTGAATTGTTTGGTTGTCAACGCAATGTATCTTCTGCTTGTATAGTTCGATCTGTGCCAATAATAGGAGGAATAGTGACCAGTAAGCAGGATAAATAGATAGATACTAATGGTAATATATACAGTTGAAGTTTACATACTTAGGTTGGAGTCATTCAAACTTGTTTTTCAACCACTCCACAAATTTCTTGTTAACAAACTATAGTTTTGGCAAGTCGGTTAGGTGCATGACACAAGTAATTTTTCCAACAATTGTTTACAGTGGGTCAGAAGTTTACATACACTAAGTTGACTGTGCCTTTTAAACAGCTTGGAAAATTCCAGAAAATGATGTCATGGCTTTAGAAGCTTCTGATAGGCTAATTGACATAATTTTAGTCAATTGGAGGTGTGCCTGTGGCTGTATTTCAAGACCTACACTCAATTAGTATTTGGTAGAATTGCCTTTAAATTGTTTAACTTGGGTTAAACATTTCGGGTAGCCTTCCACAAGCTTCC
This sequence comes from Brachymystax lenok tsinlingensis, assembly GCA_030435695.1. Taxonomy (NCBI): domain Eukaryota; kingdom Metazoa; phylum Chordata; class Actinopteri; order Salmoniformes; family Salmonidae; genus Brachymystax; species Brachymystax lenok. The sequence goes on along the minus strand of CM059804.1, from coordinate 5,615,151 downwards.
CACAATAAGATGGGTGAATTTTGGCCCATTCCTCCTGACATAGCTGGTGTAACTGAGTCATGTTTGTAGGCCTCCTTGCTCGCACACGCTTGTTCAGTTCTGCCTACACATTTTCTATGAAATTGAGGTCAGGGCTTTGTGATGGCCACTCCAATACCTTGACTTTGTTGTCCTTAAGCCATTTTGCCACAACTTTGGAAGTATGCTTGGGGTCATTGTCCATTTGGAAGACCCATTTGCGACCAAGCTTTAACTTCCTGACTGATGTCTTGAGATGTTGCTTCAATATATCCACATCATTTTCCTTCCTCATGTTGCTATCTATTTTGTGAAGTGCACCAGTCCCTCCTTCAGCAAAGCACCCCCACAACATGATGCTGCCACCCCCGTGCTTCACGGTTGGGATGGTGTTCTTCGGCTTGCAAGCCTCCCCCTTTTTCCTCCAAACATAACGATGGTCATTATGGCCAAACAATTATATTTTTGTTTCATCAGACCAGAGGAAATTTCTCCAAAAAGTACGATCTTTGTCCCCATGTGCAGTGGCAAACCGTAGTCTGCCTTTTTTACGGTGGTTTTGAAGCTGTGGCTTCTTCCTTGCTGAGCGGCTTTTCAGATTATGACGATATAGGACTCATTTTACTGTGGATATAGATACTTTTGTACTTGCGTACTATTGTTTGTACAGATGAAGGTGGTACCTTCAGGCGTTTGTAAATTGCTCCAAAGGATGAACCAGACTTGTGTAGGTCTCCAATTTTTTTTCTGAGGTCTTGGCTGATTTCTTTACATTTTCCTTTGATGTCAAGCAAAGAGGCACGGCATTTGAAGGTAGACCTTGAAATACGTCCACAGGTACACCTCCAATTGACTCAAATGATGTCAATTAGCCTATCAGAAGCTTCTAAAGACTTTACATCATTTTCTGGAATTTCCCAAGCTGTTTAAAGGCACAGTCAACTTAGTGTATGTAAACTTCTGACCCACTGGAATTGTGATACAGTGAAATAATCTGTCTGTAAACAATTGTTGGAAAAATTACTTGTGTCATGCACAAAGTAGATGTCCTAACCGACTTGCCAAAACTATAGTTTGTTATCAAGAAATTTGTGGAGTGGTTGAAAAACAAGTTTTAATGACTCCAACCTAAGTGTATGTAAACTTCCGACTTAACTGTATATACATGTAAACAGGAGTAATAGTGACCAGTAGCAGGATAAATAGATGGTAGTGGCAATCAATAATCAACAGCCGTTTTAACGGACTAATACATCATCTAATCAATGATCATTTTAGCAGCAGCGTAGATTAACTGAGTGGGTAGACTCCTGTGGATGGACATGGACTCCTGTGGATGGGTATAGAGTCCGTGTGGATAGTCTGTGGTGGAGGGAGAACAGTATTTGTTAGCCATTTTAATAGTGTCATGGCCAGGCGATAGAAGCTGTTGAGGAGTCTGTTTGGCTGAGCCTCGATGCGACGTTACCGCCTGCCGGACTGGGAGCACGGAGAACCGTAATCCTCAACTGCAATCTAGGTCATTTGGTTCTGCTATTTAGATGAAGCACAGTGATAATACATTCATCTGTTGAATAAATAAACAAAATATCTGACGTTGTATTCCCATTTTGCAGTGATATACATTTCGGTAACAATTAAACCAAAAATCAGACATTGTTTTTCCATTGGAATTTGGTTGTGCTTTTAACAAGGTTGAAAGCGTAGGTGAGAACCAATTGGAAATTCAACTAACTTTTGTCTTAGCGAGTGGGTGAGTATAGGTTGTAATCTCATTGATCAACATCTCAACTAAATATTATCCATGTTGACATGACGTGGTGTGCCCAGTGAATTATGATTGAGTATCTTTTTAATTTCATATGAAAAAAATCAAGAGAACATGTGACTTTGTATGACCACAACACGCCTAACACAGGTCGTCGTCTTCTTCCTCCTCCTCCGTCATCATCCTCCTCCTATAGGACTTGTATGACCGTATTGACATGACCCGGTACACTGAGCCACTGGAGGACACAGGCTTTCAGTACGGCTTCAACTCTACCTACCTGAAGAAGGTGGTCTCCCACTGGAGGCATAAATTTGACTGGAAGAAGCAGATTGCAATACTCAACAAGTACCCTCACTTCAAAACCAATATCGAGGGTTAGTAGGCCTTGATGATCACATAAAGAATAAAACATGTTATATAAGACTCGTACATGCTTATAACAATGTTTTACCCACTGCTCCTCATCCTCTAACCCCTGATTCCTCTTCCTTCAGGATTGGATGTACACTTCATCCATGTGCGTCCACCTCACCGTGAGGGCCAGAGGGTGTTGCCTCTAATGCTGGTGCATGGCTGGCCTGGTTCTGTCTATGAGTTCTATAGGATCCTGCCCTTACTCACTGACTCGCTGGACGGTCTGGCTTTCGAGGTCATCTGCCCCTCCATCCCTGGATATGGCTTCTCCGAGGCCCCTCATAAGCAAGGTGATTAGTTTACATCCCTGTTACTGAGCATTTGCCAAGATAATCCATCCACCTGGCATGTGGCATGTCAACAAGCTGATTAGACAGCATGGTCATTACACAGGTGCACCTTGTGCTGAGGACAATAAAAGGACACTCTAAAATGTGCAGTTTTGTCACACAACACAATGACACAGATGTCTCAAGTTTTGAGGGAGTGTGTAATTGGCATGCTGACTGCAGGAATGTCCACCAGAGCTGTTGCCAGAGAATTTAATGTTAATTTCTCTACCATAAGCTGCCTCCAATGTCGTTTTAGAGAATTTGGCAGTACGTCCAACCGGCCTCATAACCACAGACCACCTGTAACCGTGCCAGCCCAGGACCTCCACAACCAGCTTCTTCACCTGCAGGAACGTCTGAGACCAGCCACCCAGACAGCTGATGAAACTGTGGGTTTGCACAACCGAAGAATTTCTGCACAAACTGTCAGAAACCGTGTCAGTGAAGTTCATCTGCATGCTCGTCGTCCTCACCAGGGTCTTGACCTGACTGCAGTTCGGCGTCGTAACCGACTTCAGTGGGCAAATGCTCACCTTAGATGGCCACTGGCACGCTGGAGAAGTGTGCTCTAAATGGATTAATCCAGGTTTCGACTGTTCCGGGCAGATGGCAGACGACGTGTATGGCGAGCGGTTTGCTAATGTCAACGTTGTGAACAGATTGCCCCATGGTGGGGTTATGATATGGTCAGTCATAAGCTACTGACAACATTGCATTTTGTCTGGCAATTTGAATACACAGAGATATCAGAGATGAGTGTAATGTTTACTGTTCATTTTTATTGTTTATTTCACTTTTGTATATTATCTACGTCACTTGCTTTGGCAATGTTAACATATGTTTCCCATGCCAATAAAGCCCCTTGAATTGAATTGATACCGTGACGTGATCCTGAGGCCCATTGTCGTGCCATTCATCCGCCGCCATAAACACAAGTTTCAAACAAGTTTCAGCATGATAATGCATGGCCCCATGTCACAAAGATCTGGACACAATTCCTAGAAGCTGAAAATGTTCCAGTTCTTCCATGGCCTGCATACTCACCAGACCTGTCACCCATTGAGCAAGTTTGGGATGCTCTGGGTTGAAGTGTACGACAGCGTGTTCCAGTTGCCGCCAATATCCAGCAACTTTGCACAGCCATTGAAGAGGAGTTGGACAACATTCCACAGGCCACAATCAACAGCCTGATCAACTCTATGCGAAGGAGATGTGTCGCACTGTGTGAGGCAAATGGTGGTCACACCAGATACTGACTGGTTTTCTGATCCATGTCCCTACATTTTTTTTTTAAGGTATCTGTGACCTATATAATATCTATCTATTACACTTTATTTTTAGAGGTCCATTATAATTTCTACACGGTTGTGATTTGGTTTTAGTCATTTCAAAGTACAGTGGGGCAAAAAAGTATTTAGTCAGCCACCAATTGTGCAAGTTCTCCAACTTAAAAAGATGAGAGAGGCCTGTAATTTTCATCATATGTACACTTCAACTATGACAGACGAAATGAGAAAAAGAAATCCAGAAAATCACATTGTAGGATTTTTTATTTATTTATTTGCAAATTATGGTGGAAAATAAGTATTTGGTCAATAACAAAAGTTTATCTCAATACTTTGTTATATACCCTTTGTTGGCAATGACAGAGGTCAAACGTTTTCTGTAAGTCTTCACAAGGTTTTCACACACTGTTGCTGGTATTTTGGCCCATTCCTCCATGCAGATCTCCTCTAGAGCAGTGATGTTTTGGGGCTGTCGCTGGGCAACACGGACTTTCAACTCCCTCCAAAGATTTGTATGGGGTTGAGATCTGGAGACTGGCTAGGCCACTCCAGGACCTTGAAATGCTTCTTCTGAAGCCACTCCTTCGTTGCCCGGGCGGTGTGTTTTGGATCATTGTCATGCTGAAAGACCAAGCCACGTTTCATCTTCAATGCCCTTGCTGATGGAAGGAGGTTTTCAATCAAAATCTCATGATACATGGCCCCATTCATTCTTTCCTTTACACGGATCAGTCGTCCTGGTCCCTTTGCAGAAAAACAGCCCCAAAGCATGATGTTTCAGCCCCCATGCTTCACAGTAGGTATGGTGTTCTTTGGATGCAACTCAGCATTCTTTGTCCTCCAAACACGACGAGTTGAGTTTTTACCAAAAGTTCTATTTTGGTTTCATCTGACCATATGACATTCTCCCAATCCTCATCTGGATCATCCAAATGCTCTCTAGCAAACTTCAGACGGGCCTGAACTTGTACTGGCTTAAGCAGGGGGACACGTCTGGCACTGCAGGATTTGAGTCCTGGCGGCGTAGTGTGTTACTGATGGTAGGCTTTGTTACTTTGGTCCCAGCTCTCTGCAGGTCATTCACTAGGTCCCCGTGTGGTTCTGGGATTTTTGCTCACCGTTCTTGTGATCATTTTGACCCCACGGGTGAGATCTTGCGTGGAGCCCCAGATCGAGGAAGATTATCAGTGGTCTTGTATGTCTTCCATTTCCTAATAATTGCTCCCACAGTTGATTTCTTCAAACCAAGCTGCTTACCTATTGCAGATTCAGTCTTCCCAACCTGGTGCAGGTCTACAATTTTGTTTCTGGTGTCCTTTGACAGCTCTTTGGTCTTGGCCATAGTGGAGTTTGGAGTGTGACTGTTTGAGGTTGTGGACAGGTGTCTTTATACTGATAACAAGTTCAAACAGGTGCCATTAATACAGGTAGCGAGTGGAGGACAGAGGAGCCTCTTAAAGAAGAAGTTACAGGTCTGTGAGAGCCAGAAATCTTGCTTGTTTGTATGTGACCAAATACTTATTTTCCACCATAATTTGCAAATAAATTCATTAAAAATCCTACAATGTGATTTTCTGGATTTTTTTTCCTCATTTTGTCTGTCATAGTTGAAGTGTACCTATGATGAAAATTGCAGGCCTCTCTCATCTTTTTAAGTGAGAGAACTTGCACAATTGGTGGCTGACTAAATACTTTTTTGCCCCACTGTATATCGAATTTGTCCCAGATTGGACGGGGGACTGTATGTTTGACACTCCAATTCTAAAGAACTGTGATGGCATAGACCAGTTGTTTTTTTATTTTATTTTTGGCGCGTGGCCAAACACGTTCTGTCACATTGTGGAAAGAATTTGAGCTGGACATATCCATATATCCTGCTAAGTGACTTATTATGTATTTCTATCTGGTTATATCATAACTCTTGTTAGGGTTCGTTCCTTGTGTCCTTATCAATCATTGGCTCATTGGTGAAATTAGCATTATGACAATATCTTTAATTAAATAATTCAAAAACCTTTATTAATGCAATTGCAGACAGAAGTTGACAAACAGGAACATAGCACGCATGTTTCCCAGTACGTTCTGCACTTTAGGGAAAGTCTAAGTTGCTTTTATCATGCTTGTAGCCAACCCTCTGTGATGTCACTGCGTTCGTTTATTACTATCTACTTATAAGACCAAGCCCATGCATCCACAGCTGCACAAACATATAGTTCGCTGTTATCTAAACGCTAGGCAATAAATGTCCACTCCCCAAAGTTGATTTATTGTGGAATGTCTTGACTAGTCTCTTATCTCCCCCATTCCTTTGCAAAGCTATGTCTCAGTCACACATTTCCCATAGGGCTTCTTTATAAGAAGCAGAGAGAGAGAGAACTAAAACAACTGGAACAATACTAATACCTCTACAATTAATATATATTGTTAATCTGTAGTCTAGGAACCTATAAATGTAAGGAGGGAGGGGTCTTATAACCCCTCCCCTTCTATTAATATAGCATAATCAATTATTATAGTACATCAAACATTTAGTACAGCCTTATCATGACCCCTATGTGATCTTCTAACACTCTACACCACCGTAATACAGGGTTAGGTTACAGTAACCCCATCATGACAGGCTGGAGGAGTTGGAGAACCTAAAATAGCAAGAAATATCCCACTAATACTGTTTTTCTTTTATATTTTTTTTAATTAATCAAGCAAGGAGATTCAAGGTTTTGTTTTTGTTATTTTCTCATTGTAGTAATTCATATTATTATTTATTTTTTAACCCAGCCCTATTTAGTAAAGTTACTATTAGTTGACTATACTAGGAATAGGGGAGTTACTATTAGTTGACTATACTAGGAATAGGGGAGTTACTATTAGTTGACTATACTAGGAATAGAGGAGTTACTATTAGTTGACTATACTAGGAATAGGGGAGTTACTATTAGTTGACTATACTAGGAATAGGGGAGTTACTATTAGTTGACTATACTAGGAATAGAGGAGTTACTATTAGTTGACTATACTAGGAATAGGGGAGTTACTATTAGTTGACTATACTAGGAATAGAGGAGTTACTATTAGTTGACTATACTAGGAATAGAGGAGTTACTATTAGTTGACTATACTAGGAATAGAGGAGTTACTATTAGTTGACTATACTAGGAATAGAGGAGTTACTATTAGTTGACTATACTAGGAATAGGGGAGTTACTATTAGTTGACTATACTAGGAATAGAGGAGTTACTATTAGTTGACTATACTAGGAATAGGGAGTTACTATTAGTTGACTATACTAGGAATAGGGGAGTTACTATTAGTTGACTATACTAGGAATAGAGGAGTTACTATTAGTTGACTATACTAGGAATAGAGGAGTTACTATTAGTTGACTATACTAGGAATAGAGGAGTTACTATTAGTTGACTATACTAGGAATAGGGGAGTTACTATTAGTTGACTATACTAGGAATAGAGTAGTTACTATACTAGGAATAGAGGAGTTACTATTAGTTGACTATACTAGGAATAGAGGAGTTACTATTAGTTGACTATACTAGAAATAGGGGAGTTACTATTAGTTGACTATACTAGGAATAGGGGAGTTACTATTAGTTGACTATACTAGGAATAGAGGAGTTACTATTAGTTGACTATACTAGAAATAGGGGAGTTACTATACTAGGAATAGGGGAGTTACTATTAGTTGACTATACTAGGAATAGAGGAGTTACTATACTAGGAATAGGGGAGTTACTATTAGTTGACTATACTAGGAATAGAGGAGTTACTATTAGTTGACTATACTAGGAATAGGGGAGTTACTATACTAGGAATAGAGCAGTTACTATTAGTTGACTATACTAGGAATAGAGGAGTTACTATACTAGGAATAGGGGAGTTACTATTAGTTGACTATACTAGGAATAGGGGAGTTACTATTAGTTGACTATACTAGGAATAGGGGAGTTACTATACTAGGAATAGAGCAGTTACTATTAGTTGACTATACTAGGAATAGGGGAGTTACTATACTAGGAATAGAGGAGTTACTATTAGTTGACTATACTAGGAATAGGGGAGTTACTATTAGTTGACTATACTAGGAATAGAGGAGTTACTATTAGTTGACTATACTAGGAATAGGGGAGTTACTATTAGTTGACTAGACTAGGAATAGAGGAGTTACTATACTAGGAATAGAGGAGCTACTATTAGTTGACTATACTAGGAATAGAGGAGTTACTATACTAGGAATACTAATGGCTATGGTCTTCTGTGGTGTCATACTAATGTATCTGTTCTTCTTCTGTGGTGTCCCTCCCTGCAGGGTTTAACTCTCTGGCTGCAGCGAGGGTCTTCCACAAGCTGATGCAGCGTCTGGGTTTCTCAGAGTATTATCTGCAGGGAGGAGACTGGGGCTCACTCATCACTACTAACATGGCCCAGATGAAGCCAGAGTAAGAACAATTCTCTTCTTTTCTTTTCAGTTTTTACCCCCAAGCCAAAAGACTCCTGAACAGGTAATCAATTGGCTACCCAGACTATTTGCATTGAGCCTGCGCCAATTCTCTCTCTAGTCCTTCCCCTTGGAACTCATATCCTTTTTGATATTTGTTGATCTGTTAGGTGGGAACAATAGGGTGGAAGCGCCACCACTACACCAACCCTTCAGATACACAGCACCACCAGTTCTACCTATCCAGACCCTTCAGATACACAGCACCACCAGTTCTACCTATCCAGGCCCTTCAGATACACAGCACCACCAGTTCTACCTATCCAGGCCCTTCAGATACACAGCACCACCAGTTCTACCTATCCAGGCCCTTCAGATACACAGCACCACCAGTTCTACCTATCCAGACCCTTCAGATACACAGCACCACCAGTTCTACCTATCCAGGCCCTTCAGATACACAGCACCACCAGTTCTACCTATCCAGACCCTTCAGATACACAGCACCACCAGTTCTACCTATCCAGACCCTTCAGATACACAGCACCACCAGTTCTACCTATCCAGGCCCTTCAGATACACAGCACCACCAGTTCTACCTATCCAGGCCCTTCAGATACACAGCACCACCAGTTCTACCTATCCAGGCCCTTCAGATACACAGCACCACCAGTTTTACCTATCCAGGCCCTTCAGATACACAGCACCACCAGTTCTACCTATCCAGGCCCTTCAGATACACAGCACCACCAGTTCTACCTATCCAGGCCCTTCAGATACACAGTACCACCAGTTCTACCTATCCAGGCCCTTCAGATACACAGCACCACCAGTTTTACCTATCCAGGCCCTTCAGATACACAGCACCACCAGTTCTACTTATCCAGGCCCTTCAGATACACAGCACCACCAGTTCTACCTATCCAGGCCCTTCAGATACACAGCACCACCAGTTCTACCTATCCAGGCCCTTCAGATACACAGCACCACCCACTACACCAGTTCTACCTATCCAGGCCCTTCAGATACACAGCACCACCACTACACCAGTTCTACCTATCCAGGCCCTTCAGATACACAGCACCACCACTACACCAGTTCTACCTATCCAGGCCCTTCAGATACACAGCACCACCACTACACCAGTTCTACCTATCCAGGCCCTTCAGATACACAGCACCACCACTACACCAGTTCTACCTATCCAGGCCCTTCAGATACACAGCACCACCAGTTCTACCTATCCAGGCCCTTCAGATACACAGCACCACCCACTACACCGGTTCTACCTATCCAGGCCCTTCAGATACACAGCACCACCACTACACCAGTTCTACCTATCCAGGCCCTTCAGATACACAGCACCACCACTACACCAGTTCTACCTATCCAGGCCCTTCAGATACACAGCACCACCACTACACCAGTTCTACCTATCCAGGCCCTTCAGATACACAGCACCACCACTACACCAGTTCTACCTATCCAGGCCCTTCAGATACACAGCACCACCACTACACCAGTTCTACCTATCCAGGCCCTTCAGATACACAGCACCACCCACTACACCAGTTCTACCTATCCAGGCCCTTCAGATACACAGCACCACCACTACACCAGTTTTACCTATCCAGGCCCTTCAGATACACAGCACCACCAGTTCTACCTATCCAGGCCCTTCAGATACACAGCACCACCAGTTTTACCTATCCAGGCCTTTCACATCTGCAAATATCGAAGGGTTATGGTGGCGTGTCCCAATCTCGCTCCTGGGGACTCCCAAGTTGGGCACATTTGGATGTTTGCTGTACAGCACTACACAGCTGATTTTTTAACTCATCAAGTTTGAGTGAATGAACTGTGTAGTGCTAGAGCAAAAAACCAAAAAACAAACATAAGGTGCACCCCTTGTGGTCCCCAGGACTGAGTTTGGGAAACGCTAGGTCACTGGGCCATTTTTAGTGTACACAGAACAACATGTCTCCAGAACATCAACACTACAACCATCAAGCAGAAAGATTTCTCTGTTGGATGACCACACTCTTCTATGTTCTCTTCCTGTGCTAACTGTGTAGGTGTGTGAAGGGTCTCCACCTCAACATGTTAACTAGCAAACTGAGGGGGTTCGGTGTCCTGTTTTCAATCCTGATTGGCCGCTACCTGCCCTGGCTGGTTGGGTTCACGCGGGAGGACGTCAGGAGGTTGTTTGGTTCACTAGGTTTCATGGAGAGGAACTTCTATGAGATCCTCAGAGAGTCTGGCTACATGCACATCCAGGGCACCAAGCCAGACTCCGCAGGTGAGAATATCATTGCACGACTTTTATTTCAAACCTGATATTTCTCCCAGGCTTGTTGTTTTGAGCATGAGACTGAATGGACTGCGTAGTTGGTCCGTTTTTACCATTGGTCTGTAGTACACCACCACCACACACACACGTGGTGATATCCTTGATCCATTTTTTTTCTCTGTCCCCCTGATTGATAAATCATTAACCCATATTTTTAACCTGACGATTTATATCTGGTACTGTTGCCAAGATTTGGAAGATGGCCCATGTACTCCAACCTTCAAAGGTGGTGACCATTGTGCCCTAAATCATTATTGGCCTATTTCTAAACTTTCTTGCCTAGCTAAAATATTAGAATCCTTGATTAAATATCAGCTAAGATCTTTTGTGTCTTTTGAAATGTATTCTAAAATTAAATAAGCCGGTTTAGACCAGGTCATAGCAATAACTCTTCTGCATCCCAGATTATGTGGTTGACTGTGTGGATAAAAGGCGACATTGTGCATGTCAAAGGAGCGACAGGTAGCCTAGTGGTTAGAGTGTTGAACTAGTAACCGAAAGGTTCTAAGATCGAATCCTTGAGCTGACAAGGTAAAAAATCTGTCGCTCTGCCCACTGTTCCTAGGCTGTCATTGAAAATAATAATTTGTTCTTAACTGACTTGCCTAGTTAAATAAAGGTACAATTAAAAATATATATATATTTGCTTTTGATAGTGTCACTTGCTGCTAGTTCAGAGGCTTTCCTCAATTGGCTTAGACCAGGCTGCATGTAACTGGTGTAAATATTACTTGACATATAGAACTCAATGTTCTACTACACCGGCATGTGGCAGGGCTTACAAACTATTATGGACCACAAAGGGAAGCACAGCTGCGAGTTGCCCAGTGACACGAGTCTACCAGGCGAACTTCATGACTTGTATGCACGTGTCGAGGCAAGCAACACTGAAGCATGCATGAGAGCACTAGCTGTTCCGGATGACTGTGTGATCACGCTGTCAGGTTGAAAATGTCAGTGAAGACTCTTGCCTGTTGGTCAGCGCATGCTCGGAGTACACGTCCTGGTATGTTGACCTGTTTTAAAGGTCTTACTCACATCGGCTACGGAGAGGGTGATCACAGTCGTCTGGAACAGCTGGTGCTCTCATGCAGCTTTTGGTTCCACAAATACTATCTTCAAAATGTTCTTACATTTCATGTTCTGTTGCCTCTAGGGCAATTCAGAATGTTGATTGATGACCTTTATACTGATGAATGTGTTTGTTTTTTCTGTTCGTGTTTTTATTTCTGCTTGTGTTTTGTATTTATATTTTGTGTGTATTTTATGTATTTCATCTGTAAAAGAGACCCATGGTTTCAGTATGACTCCCTGGTAAAATAAATAAATGCAAGGACACACAGACCTCTGATAGTATAGCTGTAGTACTAATCATATTGTGAAATGTCTCCCCCTGCAGGTTGCGGAGTGAATAACTCTCCAGTAGGCCTGGCTGCTTACATCCTGGAGAAGTTCTCCACCTGGACTGACATGAACAACAGGGACTTGGAAGATGGGGGGCTGGAGAGGTACAAACTACAGTTCACCCCTGTTTACTTTGGGTTGTGAGTGGAGGAATATATATTTTTAAGGGGGTAAATATATTGCTGTCCCATCAATTACTCTTAATCAAATGATGGTAAGATCTGCCAAAACTGTAGGGGAAACATTCAATACAACTTTATTGTCCCCCGCAAAACAATGATCCTATTCTATTTGCATGAACATGTTGCCTTGGTAGCATCCATTCACAGCCCTCTTCACTTGACACCAAATGGGGAAAAACACAAACTGAAACAGAGGGACTACCTGGGTTGCATTTATTAGTGCACACCGTAGCAAAATATTTTGAAACTGAAAAAGTGTTTCTTATTGGAGAATGAATAAAACCCAGTGGCTGTTGATTGGTTCATTGAGAGCCTGGTTCCTGTAATTTTTAGGAAGTTCACCCTGGACGACCTGCTGACAAACATCATGATCTACTGGACCACCGGCTCCATCGTGTCCTCCATGAGGTTCTACAAGGAGAACTTAAAGACCAACATGGAGAACAGACTGGATAATAAGTGAGTTTGGTGTCATAGTGCCCCAGACTGTTCCTATAGGCCCTGTCCATTTAATACGACACGGGCTGTTCCTACAGGGCCTGTCCATTAATGACACGGCAGGGTACCCTAGTGGTTAGAGAGTTGGGACTAGTAACCGAAAGGTTGCAAGTTCAATTCCCTGAGCTGACAAGGTACAAATCTGTTGTTCTGCCCCTGAACAAGGCAGTTAACCCACTGTTCCTAGGCAGTCATTGAAAATAAGAATTTGTTCTTAACTGACTTGCCTGGTAAAATACAAAAATGACACGGCCTGTTCCTACAGGGCCTGTTCATTAATATGACACGGCCTGTTCCTAAAAACAATTAATAGATGTTATTTAATACTGCATGCCAAAGGACGTATTGTACATTTGTAGTTTTGTGTGATCCTTGCGGGACTTGAACCCATGACCAACTGAATCAATCACAGAACCCTATTCATGCTGGCTTTGTGTTATGAAAACAGGCCTCCCAATAATGAGATGTTCTAGGTGGTTGTTTTCCACTAGTTGAATGCAGTGATTTGTGAGACACTCTGCTAAATGAGTGTCTGCTATGACCTAAAATGTAAATGTGTGGCTGTATTTGTTAACCGGTCTCTCGTGTCCTCAGTACGGGGGTGTATGTGCCTACAGGCCTGGCGGCGTTTCCCAACGAGCTGATGCACGTGCCCCAGCCGTGGGCCAGAGCCAGGTTCAAGAACATCTACTCCTACTCTTACATGCCCAGAGGAGGCCACTTCGCTGCCTTCGAGGAGCCACAGCTCCTGGCTGATGACCTGCTGCAGTTTGTTAAGAAGGTGGAGAAGTTGTAGAGTTGATAAAGAGGTCGACTCTCCGCTTCCTGCCAAGTGCCTGCAAGAAAAACCAACAGGACTGCAGAACGCAATAATAGCTTGGAATTGTAGCTATGTACTAAAAAACATTTAAATGTTAATCTAAGATTAAAAAAAAAAAAAATCTGAAGCACTGTCTGGTTTATCAGGTAAATACTTTGTCATTCAGTGATGTTAACACTGCTATATGATCATGCTCAGTGATTGTAATATTAAGCCTATACAGACAACATAATGGACCAATACTGTAATAAGAAAATTATCAGCACTTCCAATACATATGTCTTGAAATACAGCTTACAAATGTCTTCTAGAACAACTGTGTGGAAGCAGCCTCATTCACAGATGTCTGTTCTGCTCTTGTTGCAATAATGCACTACTGCTATAATCCTGTCTATTGTGACAACCCTGTAATGCAGGGTTGTCAAACTCATTCCACGGGGGGCCAGGTGTCTGTGTTTTCCTTTAAATTAAGACCTAGACAACCAGGTGAGGGGAGTTCCTTACTAATTAGTGACCTTTTATTCATTATTCAGTACAAGGATGGAGCAAAAACCCGTAGACACTTGTCCCTCAGTGGAACGAGTTTGACACTTGCTGAAATGTCTTCCTGTGTGCTGTCTAATATTTGTGGGGCTGGTTTCCAGGAGTGACCCGGACACAGCTTAAGTCTAGTCCTGGACTAAAAATATATTTAAATGGAAATGTTCCATTGAGCATGTTTTTTTTGTCTGGGACTGGATTTAGCTATGAGCAGGAAACCATGATGAATTTTCTGTGGATCCCAGGAAGACTAGCAGTCACTAAGGCGTCAGCTTTATGAGAAACCAAATAAAGAAATTAAACAAATTAACATCCACAAGTCAATAATTCACAAAAATGTTGAAGATTTAAGACTTAGACCTACAGTGAGGGGAAAAAAGTATTTGATCCCCTGCTGATTTTGTACATTTGCTCACTGACAAAGAAATGATCAGTGAGAGACAGAATAACAAAGAAATCCAGAAAAACACGAAAAATGGAATTGCATTTTAATGAGGGAAATAAGTATTTGACCCCCTCTCAATCAGAAAGATTTCTGACTCCCAGGTGTCTTTTTATACAGGTAACGAGCTGAGATTAGGAGCACACTCTTAAAGGGAGTGCTCCTAATCTCAGTTTGTTACCTGTATAAAAGACACCTGTCCACAGAAGCAATCAATCAAATCAGATTCCAAACTCTCCACCATGGCCAAGGCCAAAGAGCTCTCCAAGGATGTCAGGGACAAGATTGTAGACCTACACAAGGCTGGAATGGGCTACAAGACCATCGCCAAGCAGCTTGGTGAGAAGGTGACAACAGTTGGTGCGATTATTCTCAAATGGAAGAAACACAAAAGAACTGTCAATCTCACTCGGCCTGGGGCTCCATGCAAGATCTCACCTTGTGGAGTTGCAATGATCATGAGAACGGTGAGGAATCAGCCCAGAACTACACGGGAGGATCTTGTCAATGATCTCAAGGCAGCTGGGACCATAGTCACCAAGAAAACAATTGGTAACACACTACGCCGTGAAGGACTGAAATCCTGCAGCGCCGCAAGGTCCCCTGCTCAAGAAAGCACATATACATGCCCATCTGAAGTTTGCCAATGAACATCTGAATGATTCAGAGGACAACTGGGTGAAAGTGTTGTGGTCAGATGAGACCAAAATTGAGCTCTTTGGCATCAACTCAACTCGCCGTGTTTGGAGGAGGAGGAATGCTGCCTATGACCCCAAGAACACCATCCCCACCGTCAAACATGGAGGTGGAAACATGCTTTGGGGGGGGTTTTCTGCTAAGGGGACAGGACAACTTCACCGCATCAAAGGGACGATGGACGGGGCCATGTACATTCAAATCATGGGTGAGAACCTCCTTCCCTCAGCCAGGGCATTGAAAATGGGTCATGGATGGGTATTCCAGAAGATCTGCAAAGAGGAGTGGGACAAAATCCCTCCTGAGATGTGTGCTAACCTGGTGGCCAACTACAAGAAACGTCTGACCTCTGATTGCCAACAAGGGTTTTGCCACCAAGTACTAAGTCATGTTTTGCAGAGGGGTCAAATACTTATTTCCCTCATTAAAATGCAATTCCATTTATAACATTTTTCACGTGTTTTTCTGGATTTTTTTTGTTTGTTATTCTGTCTCTCACTGTTCAAATAAACCTACCATTAAAATGATAGATTGTTCATTTCTTTGTCAGTAGGCAAACGGACCAAATCAGCAGGGGATCAAATACTTTTTTCCCCTCACTGTATGTATGCATGCTGCAAAATGTATATCATTCAAATTAACCTTATCATTTTGTGATCCAGCTTAGACTGACATAAGGTACTGTATATTTCCAAAAGATTGTTTCAGGAAAAACATGGAAGCAATTGAAAACCAAGACAGTATACAGGTACAGCCAGTGTTGAGTGTCAATCAGATGACAGAGCCTACTAAAGTAGTGTATGCCCTATATACAGTCACAACACCAACACTGCTTTCACTACAGCACATACCCGAGCTACACCAGACAACGTATTCATTACAATCATTCTGTACAAGTGACGCCAGTCATTCATATGAACCTCTATAGAAACACAGTCCCTGGACTGGTGCTCAGGGTTACAGAGAGAGAGAGTCGTCCCAGAGAGAGGGGTAATGGTGTATACATGTCAATCCGCTCGGGTCGACACCTCTAGTCACAAATCGTCCGAGTGCTGATCTAGGATCAGGTACCCTCTGTCCATATAATGTTAGTCTTTGTGACCTAAAAAGGTAAAACTGACTTTAGATCAGCACTCCAGTTTGGCTTTTTAGATCAGTGTGAACAGGTTTATATAGACAGTTTATATAGACAGACCTGATGCTAGATCAGCGCTGGGCCATATGGGCAAAAATCCTGGATAAATTGAATACATTGACAAGATGAATGTACACCACAGTTTAAAATGATCCTTTAAACTACTAGTTTGATGGTTGTAGTCATTAACAATCCCCCATATTAGGAAACTGATTTCAAACTTCACATCTCTCTAGTATAGGCTACTTATCCTAATGAACGATATAAGCAAAATGCCTCCGATAAGTGATTAAAAAAACTTTAATGTCCTCAGAGGCAATTCATATGGCAGCAGTCGTAAAACATATCACATTTTTTTTTTAAATAGCAAAGGATATTTACAAGCAAATAGGCAGGATTTGATCAGAATGGTGGCTGTCAATAACTTTCAGTTCATCATCCCAGCTTTCTCCTAGATCAGCACTCCTACTCTGAGAAACATTTTGTGATCATGGCCTCCTGTCATCTCATACTATGGCTGTGGTTGGGAATCCTTTCATTGTCACTTGCTGAAGCCTTTGATAGCCATGGGGGTCCTGAAACCACACATAATCCTGCCAGTCAGTCTGCCCTCCTCCAAGAGAAGGCCCAGACGCAGAGACACAAGACAGAGAAGTAACTTGTCTCTTTACCCACGTGGGGACCTTAAAATCCAGTTTGGGCCGGAACCACCCAAAGCCGCAGTCCCTATGGGCCAGAACCATGGCCATGAGCCGAACAGGTTTAGCGTCAGACAACAGGTCGGCCATGAAGAGCGTGCGGAAGAGCTACCTAAGGCAGGAGGAGATGCGGAGGCTCTGGTCACCGTTGGCTAGTATCACCTTCTACATGTTGACCTCGTACAGCTCCTTGGGGAGGAAGGAGCTGCCGAGGAGGAGGAGGAGCACACAGGGGACCAGGCAGAGAGAGAAATTGTTGGAGAACCTCCTCAAGGTCTTGGAAGGTACGCTGGCACCATCTCCAGTCCAGACCTCCTATGGCAGACTGACCGGGCCTCCAGCCCACCACCATCTCATTCTGTGGGGAGAGGACTAGAGAGAGATGCCTGGGGTCAAACAGCAACTCATAAATCCTAGACAACAATTATAGCAGCCAGTTACGTGCTCTTTCTGAAATGGTCCCCTCGCTTCTTACCTCCTCGCTTCATCCTCAACTGTATTGGAGGAGGCTCCCAAGGTTCATCCCCTCTGACCTTCTCCAATGTGTTTTAAGAAGGTGAGGAGAGAGACGAAGCAAGGAATGGAGGAAAGATAACGTGATGAGTCATGGATGTTGAGAATCATAATTGAGGACGAAGGATCACTGCCCAGCACTCACCTGCACGGCAGCTTGCTGTCTACTCTGACAGTACACCAGCTGGTCATAGGTCAGAGGCAGCTGTTGGCTCTGGTAGAGGATACACCTCAGTATCTCACTGACGAAGTGGCAGCAGCCCTCCTCGGTGACCGAGCCTGGAAACACTACCTCTTCACCCTCTTTAGAGTCTCTGCATTGTCAGCCTCAACTTGCTTGGAGGGGGCCTGAGAGGGGACAGTGGTGGTTGTGTCTGGGCTGGTCTCGGTGATCACCTGGCAGGTGCTGTCTAAAGATGAAGGATCAATGGATACAACACAATGTAGATAGAATCATCTGATAGGCCAAAAAGTTTTCCCACCCCTGACCTGACGGCCACATGACTATTTAGAAATTCAACGGAGGGACGCATTTTGGGGGGGACCAATTGTTTGTTCAAATCAATAGACCTTAGCGTAGTTTCCCCGCCTTAGACCTCTGCGCCACTCGGGAGGCCCCCGCAAATTGATTTGGTTGAGAATACATTGAACCAGTGTGCACTGATGAATACAACCCAGGTAGTCCCTCTGTTTTAGTTTGTGTTTTTCCCCATTTGGTGTCAAGTGAAGAGGGCTGTGAATGGATGCTACCAAGGCAACATGTTCATGCAAATAGAATAGGTTCATTGTTTTGCGGGGACAATAAAGTTGTATTGAATGTTTCCCCTACAGTTTTGGCAGATCTGACCATCATTTGATTAAGAGTAATTGATGGGACAGCAATATATTTACCCCTTAAAAAATATATATATATACACTACCATTCAAAAGTTTGGGGTCACTTAGAAATGTCCTTGTTTTTGAAAGAAAAGCACTTTTATGTCCATTTAAAATAACATCAAATTGATCAGAAATACAGCGTAGACATTGTTAATGTTGTAAATGACTATTGTAGCTGGAAACTGCACATTTTTTTATGGAATATCTACATAGGCGTACAGAGGCCCATTATCAGCAACCATCACTCCTGTGTTCCAATGGCACGTTGTGTTAGCTAATCCAAGTTTATAATTTTAAAAGGCTAACACAACATGCTATTGGAACACAGGAGTGATTGTTGCTGATAATGGGCCTCTGTAGATATTCCATTAAAAAAAATAAAAAAAATGTGCAGTTTCCAGCTACAATAGTCATTTACAACATTAACAATGTCTACACTGTATTTCTGATCAATTTTTATGTTATTTTAAATGGACATAAAAGTGCTTTTCTTTCAAAAACAAGGACATTTCTAAGTGACCCCAAACTTTTGAACGGTAGTGTATATTTGCCAATTCACAAGCCAATTTCATAACCCAAAGTATACAGGGGTGAACTGTAGTTTGTACCTCTCCATCCCCCCATCTTCCAAGTCCCTGTTGTTCAAGTCAGTCCAGGTGGAGAACTTCTCCAGGATGTAAGCAGCCAGGCCTACTGGAGAGTTATTCACTCCGCAACCTGCAGGGGGAGACATTTCACAATATGATTAGTACCACAGCTAAACTATCAGAGGTCTGTGTGTCCTTGCATTTATTTATTTTACCAGGGAGTCATACTGAAACCATGGTCTCTTTTACAGATGAAATACACAAAATACACACAAAATATAAATACAAAACACAAGCAGAAATAAAAACACGAACAGAAAAAACAAACACATTCATCGGTATAACGGTTATCAATCAGCTTTCTGAATTGCCCTAGAACAGGGGTGGGCAACATTTTTGGCTCGAGGGCCACATCAAGATTTTGAAATTCAACGGAGGGACGCATTTTTGGGGGGACCAATTGTTTGTTCAAATCAATTTGCGGGGGCCTCCCGAGTGGCGCAGCGGTCTAGGCGTTACTACAGACCCGGGTTCGATCCCGGAGCTGGCAGCGACCCATGAGGCTGCGCACAATTGGCCCAGCGTCGTCCGGGTTAGGAGAGGGTTTGGCCCGGCCGGGATGTCCTTGTCCCGTCGCACTCTAGCGACCACTGTGGCGGGCAGGTCGCATGTACGCTGACACGGTCGCCAGGTGCACGGTGTTTCCTCTGACACATTGGTGTGGCTGGCTTCCCGGGTTAAGCGGGCATTGTGTCAAGAAGCAGTGCTGCTTGGTTGGGTCGCGTTTCGGAGGACACATGACTCTTGACCTTCGCATCGCTCTCGAGTACGTACGGGAGTTGCAGCGATGGGACAAGACTGTAACTACCAATTGGATACCAGGGAGGAAAAAAGGTTTATGTCTAGTGGGCCAGATTGAAGTGCCCCCTTTCCCTCCCTCCCCTTGTGATAGGTCTTCAGATCAGAGTTTGACTCTGAAGACATACCACACACTGACCACAGCCTGTATCCTAAAACATTTGAGAAGACATGTTATTTGAAAGTGTGATCTGCTCTAACGTTTTAGGATACAGGCCGTGGTCAGTGTGTGTTAGCTCAATAAGCGTATTTTGCGATACAATTAATGACTTATATGCGTCAAATAATTGATCACCTGACGTATCATACATGTCACATGACCTGGTTGACGTACCTGTGATACATTTATCCAGCTTCAAATACCAGCATGTGAACATCATGCATACGGGAATAGGAATAACATTAGAAGAGACCCACCAAAATCACAGACACTGGCATCTTTGGATTTCATCTCACCTGAAGATATATCATTTGCATTGGAGCTGTTTATACATTTGATTGTTGTTGTCTGTGTTTTTTGGGATCGTTGCCCAGAGGTTTCGGTAGCCGGTGGTTCTTCTGAGAAGTCGGTTTTGTCCAGCTCGGGTCGTTACATTCGGTATCGGATTCAATGTGTAAACGTTACGTTGATCCCTTTTTCTATGCGAAGTTCAGAGGCATAATTTTTATTTTTTTTTGTTTTGTTTTGAACGGACTTTGTGATAAGTTGTTTCTAAACTCACCGCAAGCGCTTCCCCGTTTGCTCCACCGTCGCTGTTTCGGGTTTTGAAAGTGCCCCCTGTGCGTTGCGCGGTGAGAAACGTCGGTGGAGCCCAGGTCAATTGGAGCCACTTGGCGGTGAGTTTGTTCAGACCGGGACCAGCGCAGTGGCAGCAGTTCAACTCTAATTGATATCAGTCTGTTCTGACAAGTAAACTAACGGAGGAGGCCTGTCAAACGAGTCAATTATGAAACGTCATCAGTATGTTGCCGTTTTGTGAACTGATTGTCGGTGAACTGATTGTCGCTACGTATGTGTCTGACACGGTGTATGTTTTCTGTTAGCGGTCGGGCGCAGTTCTCCGGTGATTTGGACGAACTTGCGCGTGCCATGGCGTCAGTGTGTGTGGCTGTCCGTGTTCGACCCTTGAACGAAAGGTCTGTATACTGAGGGATTCTGTCATTTTTTTTTTTATTGTGTAAACTCTCCTTATAATCGGAATGGACAATCCATAACAATGTTTTTTTTTTTTTTTTCCATGTTGCCGTATCAGATTGATAAAACTTGATTTATGATGACATGAGTCAGCACATGAATGAAGCAGGGGGGATGATCATGATCCTCCTAGGTTTTGTATTTGAAGCTGATGTAAGCAGAGGACGAAAACTAGCTGTGGTACACCATGGTGCTACCCTACAGAGTTCTGTTGAGGCTACTGTAGACCTTCATTTCCAATCAGTGTTTTAGTCAATTATTTGGTGAAAAATATTTATTATAGTTCTAACAAAAAATTATCATCTTTATGATTCACTCTTTTTTTTAATGAAATTCATTGGGGATGATGGTCCTCCCGTTCCTCCTCCGAGGAGCCTCCGCTCGAAGGAAGGCTATATGTCATTAGAAGAGTAATTAAATAGGATATCTATTCTATATGTAATGTTGAGGGATAAATATAGTAATAATTCACACAGCGCTAGCGATTTTGAAGTCCAATGGGGCTTTTTTTCAAAGATGAACTGCACAGTTCAAACTCTTCTTACCCGATAAGAGGTGTTTTCTTGTTCAAGTAAATGATCATCAAGACATTGACTGCATTGATCGTCACGGCACTTACTCACCCACAAACTAACAATACATCGGCTGTAGGCCTAAATTGGGCATTGTATGCAGTTTTGTACATAATCAGCCTGACTGTGACTTAAACTGCTCGAAAATCTACATCCATTTCACAGAGAAAAGGAAATGTCAGCGAAGGTGATTATCCACATGGAGGGGAACACCACTTCTGTACACTGCAACAAAAAGGTAATTCAGTCATTTTCAATGCAACATGAAATCATCAGAAACCATTCTTGAGCTTTTGTTTTGAGTGACATAGATTTTGGGGTTAGAAACACATTATTATTATTATTATTATTATTATTATGATATGAGAAATGTTTGTACAAATATCTGGACCAACTGAAGGCTCTAGAATGAAGATGGCACAATGACAATGGCTCTCCTGTTTATAAATGAATCAAAGCTGTTTTTTCTTTGTTTGTAGCACATACCCAAAGGCATTCCTGGCATTGGGCTGACGGACGGAGGAAGACATTCATTCTCCTATGATTTCTCCTACGATTCTACTGATGTCAGAAGCCCCAACTTTGTGCCTCAGGACAAGGTATAGCGCAAACACACCCACCTCTGAACCTGCAGCCGCTCAAGTGGCACACTGTTCATCAGCTATACTCTCAGTAGAGACCCTGTGGTGTGTTCTCTATGTGGAGGAGAGGCTGTACGTCTCTGTTATCTTTCAGTTCTTTTAGCTCTTTTTCCTCCAGAGCAGAACTCCCACGTACCAACTGAACTCGCCCTTGTTACATACATGCATCCAGCTTAACCCCCCATCCCTGTTCATTGCAGGTGTTTAAAGACTTGGGCTGTGATGTCCTGAAGGCAGCGTTTGAAGGTTACAACGCCTGTGTGTTCGCCTACGGACAAACCGGATCAGGGAAGTCTTATACCATGATAGGAAGCCCAGTAAGTCACCCAGGAGTTGTATTGTTTTTTGTATTACAACTTTGAAATGGGGAAACTTTTTTTATTTTACATTTTTTAAAGGACCTTTTGCATTAAAATGCATGGAAATAACGTTGACACCATCTGAGATATAACTGGTGCTGCACTGTAGGAAGATGAAGAGCTAGCGATGGCTGTGCGCAGATTCGCGCCACTCCTTACTCTGTTTACTACAAATATATGTTGTAACTGGTCACTTTGTTCTTTTTAAGGGTTAGTGTGAGATTTTAGCAATAAAGCCCTTTCTCAGCTTATCCAGAGGGGATGAACTCGTGGATACCTTTTTGTGTGTGTGTGTGTGCATTTTGAAGTTGCTAACTAGCGTTAGCTCAATTGCTAACTAGCATTAACACAATGGCTGGAAGTCTATTGGAACGGATGGCACAATTATTTTGTATGCTAACTCTAGTTAGCAATGGCTTGCAAAACTGCTTTCAACTTCTTTCAAACTGCTGGCAGATATAGAAAAATGTTACCAGGAGTATCCAAGCCCGTCTCAGCAGAAATATTTGTAATAAAATGATAGATAGTACCAGTCAAGTTTGGACACACCTACTCATTACAGGGTTTTTCTTTTTACTATTTTCTACATTGTAGAATAATAGTGAAGACATCAAAACTATGAAATAACACATGGAATCACTGCATATTTGAGTAATAGCCACATGTAATGAAAGTTTAGGTTTGTTTTATGACCTAATTTTTGTGACCGTCGTAGGCTATTCCGCTGGCTAAAAACCACAAGCTAGCCTTTTAGGTTCCTACATCTCCCCCATGTGAAATAATCCGATTTCTATTTAGATATTATGCCTTGGCAAATATTGTTATACTGGTTAAATGTATTCTCAACCAAATCTGCTAAAAATAGAATGCCATTATATTTTGCTCACAGAGAAAAGGCACATGGTTTGGGGCTGTTTTTAGGTGCAGGTTGGAATTTGTCATGAATCTTGCCTTGGAGGCAGTTGTGCAGAGGTTATTTTAAACCTAACCCTTACTTTAACCACAATGCTAACCCTAATGCCTAACCTTAAATTATGACCAAAAAGCATATTTTTGTTCATACATTGTTTTATGTCGCTGAGATTATATTTGGTTATCAATGCAAAATAGACTGCTTTGGCTATTTATTGCCAAGCTAAACTAAGATGGAGCAATCCTTGAAGTTGATTGGTGACTGACTTTTTTTTAGTCATTTAGCAGACAGTCTTGTCCAGAGCAACTTACAAGAGCAATTAGGTTTAAGTGCCTTACTCAAGGGCACATCGACCTTTCGGCTTTATGTTTAATTATTTTCGTGAAACCACTTTGTTTCCGAAAGAGGAACGATCTATTTTCCTGGTTCCATTTTCAACCAAAGCGGAGTTTGGTGGTAAAATAGTTTCATACTACTCAACACTGCCCCTGATGCTGCGCAACGAATTGTGCGGTCCGTAACAATATTTGAGCGGAAGGTAACTCCGTAGCACAACTATCCAAGCAGCATAGGCAGGACTACGTCCAAGGTGCTGCCTAGTTTTGTGACGTAAAACAACATTCACATATTTCCGCTGTGTTTGTGTATGGTGTGTAGAATCTTTAACTTCACATCAGATGCCCTGGCTGGCTGTTTGGTTGGTGTTTGTAGAAGTTGTTGCCTGACTGGACAAGTGTGTGTGTGTGTGTGTGTGTGTGTACAGGACAGCAGAGGAGAGGGAGTATAGGAAACACCGTATGCATGTTAAATGTACATTACCTCTCTATGATACTTGCTTCCTTGTGTTCCAGGGAGATCTAGGTCTGATTCCACGGATCTGTGATGGCCTGTTCTGTCAGATATCAGAGAAGGACCAGGTTGATGGGGCCTCATTCCGCACAGAGGTCAGGTAAGAGTCAACGCCGGGGGTACGACGACCGGGGACCACTAGCAGTTTAAATAAGTGTGGCAGACTGTGTGGTCCAATGGTGTTGGCTGGATGGCATGTTCATTTGACACCTATCTAAAATGTGACTAATTAGCTGAGGGTTGACCATGTGTGCTCATCTCGGTTGGTATTCACAATGTTTACCTGTCCAGACTTTTAGCCAGTAGAGCAGATTGGAACAAGGTAAAAGAAGGTGAACATTGGCCTCTTCACCTTCTGTATGATAGGTGAGCTAGTCCCTCAGACTTAACTGCCAAACCCCATAGAGGAGCGCTAGACTAGTTTTACCTGACTGCTAGTTGGATGATTTTAAGAGTACGGCGTGATGGCATACAGATGTACTGTAGATCAACATAAAGACAAGCTGTCTTATACCAGCTCCGCTGCAGTAATTCCTATGGACTTTATGACTAAATAAAAATACTTTCCCCAGCTGCTGTCAGAATATATATATATATAGAACTATTTTAATAAAATGAACATTCAGGGTATTAAAACTTAATCAGGTGGAAATGGTGTCTGCTTTCATTTGTGTGCTCAGAGAGAAATCGTTGTGAGCGTTAAAGTTGTTTCCAGACAACTAAGCAATAACGTTCCCTGTCTCTCTTTCCTCCCACTCACAACCCCAACAGGATATCTCTCTCTTTCCTCCCACTCACAACCCCAACAGGATATCTCTCTCTTTCCTCCCACTCACAACCCCAACAGGATATCGCTCTCTTTCCTCCCACTCACAACCCCAACAGGATATCTCTCTCTTTCCTCCCACTCACAACCCCAACAGGATATCTCTCTCTTTGTTCAGACTGTGAAAAGATGACTTGCTCTGATGTAGATGACACTTTAATCTCTGTCAACGATAGATTAGGAAAATCATGCCTTTTTTTTTTAATGTGTTTTTCTGACAGGGTTTAATTAGGTAATTCGCTAAGTGAGTGAAAATTTGCATGAAAATACAATTTCTGTCAGTGGATGATTTGGATGAAGTGATAAGTTATACTAATGGTTGAATGAAAGCAGCTAGTCAGTGACCGATATCAGGAACAGGAAATGGAGTAACTATCTAACGTCTTCACAGATTATCATGTGATGTGGTTAAAGCTACTTATCTTCCCCCATCAAATAGCAAACACCTTTCTAGAGCCTGTAGCTACTGAAGGAAGCTAGCGGTCGATTGTTCTGCAGCCCGATGGTGGTGATGATGATGATGATGATTATGATGTGAAATGTTCCATGTCTTTGTTTTTGTTAGCTACCTGGAGATTTATAGTGAACGTGTGCAGGACCTTCTCACGACTAAGACAGGCCCAGGGAGCGGGTCAGGACTCCACCTCAGAGAACACCCCAAGGATGGGCCCTATGTGGAGAGTAAGACTATATCACTCACTACCGCATTGATCAGGGGTCTACCAACCTTTTCTTGCCCAGGACCCCCCATTATGTTAGCCCAACATTTGTGTTATCAGGTGAATGATAATGGCTAAGAAAAGTAATTAATATTTTTAAATGAATAGATTTGGTAAATACACTGAACTAAATTATGAACGCAACATGTAAAGTGTTGGTCCCATTTCATGAGCTGAATTAAAAGATCCCAGGAATGTTCCATACGCACAAAGCTTCTCAAGTTTTGTGCACAAATTTGTTTACTTCCCTGCAGTTTTGCAACTTTAGCCTGCATCTTTGATATGTGCTGAGAGAAGGACGGTGTACCATCTAGCCATACTCCCAAGTACTTGTATGAGGTGACTACCTCAAGCTCTAAACCCTCTGAGGTAGTAATAACACCAGTGGGGAGAGGGGCATTCTTCTTACCAAACCACATGACCTTTGTTTTGGAGGTGTTCAGAACAAGGTTAAGAAAGCTTGTTGGACATGTTGCTAACTAACCCAACACTGGTCTCTGTTGTCGTGTCTTTGGCATCATTAACTTCTTCAGGCTAGGGTCTATTTTTCTCAATTTCCGCCTGACTGAAGTGCCCAAAGTAATCTGCCTGTTGCTCAGGCCCTGAATATGCATATAATTGGTACCATTGGAAATAAAACCCTCTGGAGTTTGTAGAAATGTTAAGATAATGTAGGAAACTATAACACAATAGATATGGTAGGAGAAAAACCAACCGGAACCTTTTCTATTTTTGAGAGCACATGCTCTTCCAATAGAACGTATAGGGGAAAAAATGTAATCTAGCTCCCAGTATGCTATACCTATGGCTTCCACTGGATGTCAGTAGTCTTTGTTCAAGGTTTCAGGCTTGTTTCTTCCCAAACGAGGAAGAATTGTGAGTTTTAGTACTGGGACTCAGAAGGAAATCAGTGTATGTGCGTGTGAAAAAAAGAGGACACGCACCTGCTAATATCGTTTTCCTATTGAACATACTTCTTTCCATATGAAGTATTATAGTTTAATTATATTTTAGAGTATCTGAGGATTAACTAGAAATGTATTTTGACTTGTTTTAACAAAGTTTAGTGGTAGCTTTTTGGATTAATTTCTGTGCATGTTGAAAGAGTGGGTTACTCAAATTGATGGCGCCAACTAAACTGACTTTTTGGGATATAAAGGATTTTATCTAACAAAACGACACTACATGTTGTAGCTGGGACCCTTTGGATGACAAATCAGAAGGAAGATTTTCTGAAAGTAAGTGAATATTTTATTGCTATTTGTGAATTTATGAAACCTGTGCCGGCGGAAAAATATTTAGATGTGGGGCGCCCTCAAACAATCACATGACATGCTTTCGCTGTAAAGCCTACTGTAAATCGGACGGTGCAGTTAGATTAACAAGAATTTAAGCTTTTAACCGATATAAGAGACTTGTATGTGCATAAATGTTTACTATACATAATTGTTATGATTATTTATTTGAGTTGCGCTCCCTCCAGTTTCACCGGAAGTTGTCCCGCTTTAAAGGTGAACTTATTTTATCAAATCAATTATCTGTAATTATTATTACGTGATTAAACTAATCATGTAAATTTAATTAACTAGGAAGTCGGGGCACCACAGACAATCTTCAGATTACGAAGTTATACTTTTCAGAATATAACTCTTCAGATATTTGATCAATTAGTCTCATATTAATGAATTATTCTTTACCTCAGGTCAGTCTCATCTGAACGTTGTAAATTGTTGGTTATCTGCACGAACCCAGCCTTTACTATAAATCACCCATACACCAATTGGCTTAATCATTTATTTACTAACTAAATAATCACAGAAATGCGTAAACAAACAGTAGATATTGGTTACTAACCATGATCGGGAAGATCCCCTAGTGGGCTAAACCGATATGACGGCTTGGTGGACAAAGGGAAGGGGGTGTGGACTGGGAAAGACAAAATGGATTCTTTACACTGTCTATAATTATATACATTGAAATGCTAATCCTTCGCATGAACGACCGCTCATTTGAGAATAATTGCAAGTACATATTTACAGTGTGTGTCATTGTCTTCTCTGTTGGAATCCGGTCTGTCTGCTGGAGAGTTCGTCCAAGTCTATCTGTTTCCTGAAGATCAAAGTCTTTCGTGGTTAGAATGGATACTTCAGATTACCATTCAGAAATGTTCTCATAGAATAGATATTACGGCTGTTGTCGGTATTCGCATCCCAGTTTTACATAATTTCTAGCTGCAGACTAGTAATTGGTATCTAAGATTTGCTCTTATTTTGTAGGGATCGATAGTCTCAGAGTTGAACCATTTCCAGCCGTGTAGCCAATGCTCCATGTGGTGTGGTTTTCTAGTCTTGGTACTCAAACCTTTGCCACCTCAGCTTACACCGAGGTATGCGTGGTCTTAACTATTCGCAATCACAGCTCACGCGGTGAGGATTTCCTCAGGAGGGGTTTTTATTCGTAACAATAGAAAAGGCGGTTCCATGATGCCAGATCATGTCTGTGCTCACTGGGGCGTGGCCAATGACTTAGTTAAACTTTACAGGGAATACAATTCCCTCAATTAAAGGTTAACATCACATTACATCATTTCACAAATAGTTTAATCTCTACTCATTCATTTTATACAATGATTAGATGCAAAATGTACAAGTTCAGAGATATAGTTGTGTGTTTCCTGTCCTTTTGAGGTCACCAAATGAAACACACCCAACATAACTGTTCCTTCAGTGTCCACGGTCCATTCTCACAAGTGGACATATACAGTTGAAGTTTACATACACTTAGGTTGGAGTAATTAAAATGCATTTTTTAACCACTCCACAAATTTCTTGTTAACAAACTATAGTTTTGGCAAGTCTGTAAGGACATCTACTTTGTGCATGACACAAGTAATTTTTCAAAAAATTGTTTACAGTTTATTTCACTTATAATTCACTGTATCCCAATTCCAGTGGGTCAGAAGTTTACGTACACCAAGTTGACTGCCTTTAATCAGCTTGGAAAATTCCAGAAATTATTTCATGGCTTTAGAAGCTTCTGATAGGCTAATTGACATACTTTTAGTCAATTGGAGGTGTACCTGTGGATGTAATTCAAGGCCTACCTTCGAACTCAGTGCCTCTTTGCTTGACATCATGGGGAAATCAGCCAAGACCTCAGAAAAAAAAATTGTAGACCTCCACAAGTCTGGTTCATTCTTGGGAGCAATTTCCAAACGCCTGAAGGTACCACGTTCATCTGTACAAACAATAGTACGCAAGTATAAACACCGTGGGACCACGCAGCCGTCATACCGCTCAGGAAGGAGATGCGTTCTGTCTCCTAGAGATGAACGTGCTTTGGTGCGAAAAGTGCAAATCAATCCCAGAACAACAGCAACGGACCTTGTGAAGATGCTGGAGGAAACAGGTACAAAAGTATCTATATCCACAGTAAAACGAGTCCTATATCGACATAAGCCGGAAGGCCGCTCAGCAAGGAGGAAGCCACTGCTCCAAAACCGCCATTAAAATAGAGCCAGACTACGCTTTGCACTGCGGTTGGGGACAAAGATCGTACTTTTTGGAAAAATGTCCTGTTATCTGATGAAACAAAAATAGAACTGTTTGGCCATAATGACCATCATTATGTTTGGAGGAAGAAGGGGGAGGCTTGCAAGCCGAAGAACACCATCCCAACCGTGAACCACAGGGGTGGCAGCATCATGTTGTGGGGGTGCTTTGCTGCAGGAGGGTCTGGTGCACTACACAAAATAGATTGCATCATGAGGAAGGAAAATTATGTGGATATATTTAGGCAACATCTCAAGTTAAAGCTTGGTCGCAAATGGGTCTTCCAAATGGACAATGACCCCAAGCATGCTTCTGAAGTTGTGACAAAATGGCTTAAGGACAACAAAGTCAAGGTATTGGAGTGGCCATCACAAAGCCCTGACCTCAATCCTATAGAACATTTGTGGGCAGAACTGAAAAAGTGTGTGCGAGCAAGGATGCCTACAAATCTGACTCAGTTACACCAGCTCTGTCAGGAGGAATGGGCCAATTAAACCACAAATTAAATTCCACTTATTTAAGTTTTATCTAAGTCTTAAGGAACTATATTGAGCCATTACATCACTTCCTGTTTCACTAGGGTATAAAACTGAGGTAACACGCATGCAATATCCCTTTGTCATCCAACACCATGTAGAAAACAAAAGAACTGGCAGTTCAAAAGAGACAGATGGTTGTAGACCTTCATAAATCTGGTAATGGCTACAAGAAGATCCACAAACGATTGAATATACCACTGAGCACTATCAGGGCAATTGTTAAAAATTCCAAAAGATATGGAACAGTTGAAAACCTCACGGGTAGAGGACTCAAATGCATTTTGCTCCCCAGGATAGGGAGGAGGATGGTGAGAGAAGCAACAAAATCCCCAAGAATCACTGTGAAAGAATTGCAGGGCTTGGTGGCGTCTTGGGGTCACCAGGTTTCAAAAAGCACCATCAGACGCCACCTCCACAACCACAGGCTCTTTGGAAGGGTTGCCAGAAGAAAGCCCTTTCTGACCCCAAGACACAGACGCAAGCGCTTGGAGTTTGCCAAACGTCATTTAAATTATGACTGGAAGAAGGTGCTCTGGTCAGATGAGACCAAAATTTAAAGTTTTGGTCAGATACAGCATCGGCATGTTTGGCGTCGAAACAGAGATGCATACAAGGAGAGGCACCTCATACCCACGGTGAAATATGGAGGGGGGTCTGTGATGTTTTGGGGCTGTTTTAATTCCAGGGGTACTGGTTAAGATTGATGGCATAATGAATTCCACCAAGTATCAGGCAATTTTGTCTGACAATCTGGTTGCCTCTGCCAGAAGGCTGGGACTTGGCCGTAGGTGGACTTTCCAACAAGACAATGACCCGAAACATACCTCAAGATCCACACAGAAATGGTTCTGTGACAACAAAATCAATGTTCTGCCATGGCCATCTCAGTCGCCGGACCTCAATCCAATCGAAAACCTGTGGGCTGAGTAGAAGAGGGCAGTTGATAAGCGCAAACCCAAGAATGTGAAGGATCTTGAAAGGATCTGCATAGAGGAATGGTCCAAAATCTCTTCAAATGTGTTCCTTAACCTTGTCAAAGATTACAGGAAAAGACTCCATGCTGTTATCCTTGCCAGAGGTGGTTGCACTAAGTACTAAATGAGGAGCGCCAATAATTATGAAACCTTGATTTTGGTTACATTTATTTTGTATTAAATAATTGTATGATTTTGGTTGGTTCCATTGAAACATTAATAAAGTACAGTATTTCTCACGTTGGTATTTTGAGTTTTATCTCTATAATTATATTTTAAGTATTGTTTGTGCATTGCTAGTC
The DNA here is from genome assembly GCA_030435695.1 of Brachymystax lenok tsinlingensis. Classification (NCBI taxonomy): domain Eukaryota; kingdom Metazoa; phylum Chordata; class Actinopteri; order Salmoniformes; family Salmonidae; genus Brachymystax; species Brachymystax lenok. Next base: position 5,583,837 of record CM059804.1, on the reverse strand, counting down.
AGGGGTGCCAGCATTTTTGGAGCCCACTGTATATGTAGTTGTCCACATATTCTAAGTCAGAACCGTCCAGAGTAGTGATGCTGGACGGGCTGGCAGGTGCTGGTAGCGACCGGTTGAAGAGCATGCATTTAGTTTTACTTGCATTTAAGAGCAGTTGGAGGCCACGGAAGGAGAGTTGTATGGCATTGAAGCTCGTCTGGAGGTTAGTTAACACAGTGTCCAAAGAAGGGACAGAAGTATACAGAATAGTATCGTCTGCGTAGAGGTGGATCAGAGAATCACCGGCAGCAAGAGCGACATCATTGATGTATACAGAGAAGAGTGTCGGCCCAAGAATTGAACCCTGTCGCACCCCCATAGAGACTGCCAGAGGCCCGGACAACAGGCCCTCCGATTTGACACACTGAACTCTATCAGAGAAGTAGTTGGTGAGGCAGTCAGTTGAGAAATCAAGGCTGTTGAGTCTGCCAATAAGAATGTGGTGATTGACAGAGTCGAAAGCCTTGGCCAGGTCTATGAATACAGCTGCACAGTATTGTCTCTTATCGATGGAGGTTATGATATCGTTTAGGACCTTGAGCGTGGCACCCATGACCAGCTCGGAAACCAAATTGCATAGTGGAAAAGGTACGGTGGGATTCGAAATGGTCGGTGATCTGTTTGTTAACTTGGCTTTCAAAGACCTTAGAAAGGCTGATATAGATAGATATAGGTCTGTAGCAGTTTGGGTCTAGAGTGTCTCCCCCTTTGAAGAGGGGGATGACCGCGGCAGCTCTCTTTCGTATCGTCTGACATTCCCAAAGAGGTTGAACAGGCTAGTAATAGGGGTTGCAACAATTTCAGAAGATCATTTTAGAAAGAGAGGGTCCAGATTTTCTAGACCGGCTGATTTGTTGGGGTCCAGATTTTGCAGCTCTTTCAGAACATCAGCTATCTGGATTTGGGTGAAGGAGAAATGGGGGAGGCTTGGGCGAGATGCTGTGGGGAGTGCAGGGCTGTTGACCGGGGTATGGGTAGCCAGGTGGAAAGCATGGCCAGCCGTAGAATAATGCTTATTGAAGTTCTCAATTATAGCGGATTTATCGGTGGTGACAGTGTTACCTAGCCTTAGTGCAGTGGGCAGCTGGGAGGAGGTGCTCTTATTCTCCATGGACTTTACAGTGTCCCAGAACTTTTTGAGTTTGTGCTACAGGATGCAAATTTCTGCTTGAAAAATCTATCCTAGCTTTCCTAACTTCCTGTGTATATTGGTTTCTGACTTCCCTGAAAAGTTGCGTATCGCTGTGACTATTCGATGCTAATGCAGAACGCCACAGGATGTTTTTGTGCTGGTCAAGGGCAGTCAAGTCTGGAGTGAACCAAGGGCTATATCTGTTCCTAGTTCTAAATTTTTTGAAAGGTGCATGCTTATTTAAGATGGTGAGCAAGGCACTCTTAAGGCATCCTCTACTGATGGGGTGAGGTCAATATCCTTCCAGGATACCCGGGCCAGGTCGATTAGAAAGGCCTGATAAGGGGTGGTTGTTTGACCGCAGGCAATGAGGCAGTGATTGCTGAGATCTTGGTTGAAAACAGCAGAGGTGTATTTAGAAGGCAAGTTGGTTAGGATGTTATCTATGAGGGTGCCTGTTTACCGATTTGGGGTTGTACCTGGTGGGTTCATTGATAATTTGTGTGCTATTGAGGGCATCAAGCTTAGATTGTAGGATGCCCGGGGTGTTAAGCATGTCCCAGTTTAGGTCACCTAGCAGCACGAACTCTGAAGATAGATGGGGGCAGTGGTGGTCTATGGCAAGCGGCAACGGTGATACTTTCTAGAAAGGTGGATTTTTAAAAGTAAAAGTTGTAATTGTTTGGGTACAGACCTGGATAGTAAGACAGAACTCTGCAGGCTCTCTGCAGTAGATTGCAACACCGCCCCCTTTGGCAGTTCTATCTTGTTGGAAAATGTTAGCTGGGAATGGAAATTTCAGGGGTTTTGGTGGTCTTCCTGAGCCAGGATTCAGACACGGCTAGGACATCCGGGTTGGCAGAGTGTGCTAGGGCAGTGAATAAAACAAACTTAGGGAGGAGGCTTCTAATGTCAACATGCATGAAACCACGGCTTTTACGGTTACAGAAGTCAACAAATGATAGCGCCTGGGGAATGGGAGTGGGGCTAGGCACTGCAGGGCCTGGGTTAACCTCTATATCACCCGAGGAGGAGTAGGATAAGGGTACGGCTAAAGGCTAAAAAGACTGGTAGTCTAGTATTTTCGGACCAGATAGTGAAAGGAGCAGATTTCTGGGTACGGAAGAATAGATTCAAGGCAAAATGTACAGACAAAGGTATGGTAGGATGTGAGTACAGTGGGGGGTAAACCTGTGCATAGAGTGACGATGAAAGAGATATTGTCTCTAGAAATATCATTTAAACCAGGTGATGTCTCCGCATGTGTGGGAGGTGGAACTATAGTGTTAACTAAGGCGCATTGAGCAGGGCTAGAGGCTCTACAGTGAAATAAGGCAATAATTACTAACCAAAACAGCAATGGACAAGGCATATTGACGTTAGCGAGAGGCATGCGTAGCAGAATGGTCATAGGAGTCCAGTCAGGCCGCTTGCGGGCCAGGGCTAATAAGCTAACGTCGTGGGACGTCGTGACGGGAGAAAGTCTGTTGTGGCCCCCTCGTTGTTCCATCGGCATACGGAGAGCAGGGTTCCGTGTGGTAAACCAGGCCAATTGGCAAAATAGGTATAGTGGCCAAAGAATTTGTCCGATGTGCTCTGGACAGCTAGCGGGCCACGGCTAGCATTTGGGAGACGTTGCGATGTTGGAGCCAGTTGAGAAAGAACCCCTCGGGCGAATCACGTCGGTGGTCCAGTCGTGATGGGTCGGCGGGGGTCCAGGCCAGTTGGCAAAATAGGTATTGAAGCCCAAGGAGTGGCTGATGGACCTCAACGGCTAGCCGGGAGATGGGCCTAGCAGGCTGGCTCCAGGCTAATTGGTTCTTGCTTTGGGACAAAGACGTTAGCCAGGAGTGGCCACCCGGGTAGCAGCTAGCTAGCTGCGATGACCCAGGTGAAAAAAGGTTCAGGGCTTGCGGTAGGAATCTGGGTATATGGAGAAAAATAAGTCTGATTTGCTTTGGTTTGAGTTGCGCTGTGTAGTCTGGCGAGAGTTGTCCGTGCTAGAGGTTCTGATGACCGCTAGCAGTAGCTAGCTGACTACTAGCTAGTAGCTAGTTAGCTGGCTAACTTCTGTTCCGGCTCAGAAGACGAATTGGCAGGGTTCCGTATGGTAAACCAGGCCAATTGGCAGACTAGGTATAGTGGCCAAAGAAATTGTCCGATGGGCCTCCTTAAGCTAACAGTCCGATGTGCTCTAGATGGCTATCGGGCTGAGGCTAGCTAGTTAGCTGGTAGCCAGTTAGCTTTCGATGAGGTTTCAGATCTTTAGTATAAAATAGCAGATCCGTACCGCTTTGGGTGAGGCGGGATGCAGGAGAGTATATTCAGTCCGTAGATTGAAAGTGATATTAAAATACACATGAAAAATATACACGAAAAAACTAGGAAAACAAAGTATAGACGGGACCGGATGGGACAAGACAAAAACAAACGTCCGACTGCTATGCCATCTTGGATTCAAGTTGTAAACTTCTGACCCACTGGGAATGTGATGAAAGAAATAAAAGCTGAAATAAATCACTCTCTACTATTATTCTGACATTTCACATTCTTAAAATAAGGTGGTGATCCTAACTGACCTAAGACAGGGAATCTTTCTTAGGATTAAATGTCAGGAATTGTGAAAAACTGAGTTTAATGCTAAGGTGTATGTAAACTTACGGCTTCAACTGTAGTTTCATTTTCCCATTTTTGGAGATTTAGGAGTTCGGCCACGTGAAATCCTTTGTTCACTCTGTGGTCTCTCTCTCTCTGCATGAAAAGGGGGAGAGAGTCTCCGCCAGGAGTTTACGACCTGAGATAACAGAACCTGGGTATAGGAGAGCGGGGGGGAAGCCAAGATCTACACTCAGAAAGGGCCACGTCATGACACTGTGGTAGACATGTTGCTAACCAACACAGGTCAGAGTGGCTGACCGGATATGAGCACGTTGGCAGATGTGATGTGTCAGGTGTCTCTCTCTTTCTCTCTCTCTGTGGTCAGAGCTGTCGAAGCATCTGGTTCAGAACTACACTGATATAGAGGAGCTAATGCATGCTGGGAATGCCAAACGCACCACGGCGAGCACAGGCATGAATGACGTTAGCAGCCGCTCGCACGCCAGCTTCACCATCATCTTCACACAGGTACACACACACACACACACAAACTGCTAGTGACCAAGTGTTCACAATGTCTATTTTTGTATTATAATATACCAATACATGCCTCTTAGAAGACTATTTTATCCAAAGTGACTTATTTCTTTTGTGTGTTTTGGGATTCGAAATGGTCGGTGTGAACCCACAACTTTACTTATGATCTGACCCACACAGGACCACACCATGTGTTCATGTCAGTTTTTACTTGTGTGTGGCTGACCCTTTTTGACTTTGTTGAAGATAAGTATTTTTCTTGCCATAGGGTGCAACCAAAGACCAGCCCTCGAGCTCTAATTAGTCAATTTCTTACTGAGTAAATTTGTCCAAAATTATTATTATTTAGAGACGTTTTTCTTTGAGCCATATCCAGCTATACATGTTAAGTAGCACAGTGTTGAGTGCTGATTTGTCCCGGTCTCCCTCCCTACTTTACTCGCCATCCATCCCGACGGTAACAGGTCTGTGTCCCGTCCGTCTCCAGGTTCGTTTTGATGCAGAGCTGCCGTGTGAGACGGTGAGTAAGATCCACCTGGTAGACTTGGCGGGCAGTGAGAGGACTGGTGCCAGACTGACGGAAGTAGCCAACATCAACAAGTCCCTGGCCACACTTGGTAGTGTCATCTCTGTTCTGGGTAAATTATGCTTAGTACACACACACACACACACACACACACATGTGCGCGCGCATGGACGTGCACATAAACAGACGGAAACGCAAGCACAGATGTGGGCACACACACACACACACACACCACATGTCTAATGCCAACCATGACACAACAACTCAGGCTATTAGTAAGACCAATTAAACTCCTGTACCAGGATTTTGAATCAGTCCACCAAGCGGTAGCTACATTACTGGCAACCACACTACTAAGTATTTATGATTTTGTTTCTATCTGGCCAGCTTTGTGGTGTGAAACATAAGTCCTTTCACACTTTTGTAATTTTCCAGTCTGTTTCAGTCAATTAGTGTTGTGTGTGTGAGGAGGGGTTACAAAGTAAAAGCAGCTGTTTATCTCCGTATAAAGACTGTCTCTGTCTGTCTGTCTGTCTTCTCCTAGCTGATACGTGTGTGACTGGAGGAGGAGGGGGCTCCCACACAGGGAAGAGGAAGAAGCAGCTGTTTATCCCTTACAGAGACTCTCTTCTGACCTGGCTCCTGAAAGATAGCCTGGGGCGAAACTCCAAGACAATCATGATAGCAAGTATGTTTGATCTTAGTCAGTGGTATTCAGTCGGGGTTCAAAAAAGGACTAGTAGTGTATCCTATTTGGTGGTGGATATTCCTAGTATTAATTTAACATTTTGAGTCATTTAGCAGACACTTATCCCGAGTGATTTACAGTTAGTGAATTGGTGTTGATTATTCCCTTTGGTGACGGCTGGTTTTGATTGATCTCTCTTTTTAGTAAGAGATCCACCTCACTCCTGTTTGTGTCCATCTTCCTGTCCAGCCCTTTCTCCTGCTGACGTGCACTACAGTGAGACACTGAGCACGTTGCGCTACGCTAACCGAGCTAAGAACATCGTCAGCAAGCCCACAGTCAACGAGGACAGCGGCGTTAAAGTCATCAGAGAACTGCAGGAGGAGATCACTAGACTGAGAGGACTGGTGGAGAACAACCAGGTAGGTGTTCTAGTATCCAAAAGGTCGCTAGTTCGAATCCCAGAGCTCTGTGCCCTTGAGCAAGACCTCATTTGGCGTTTTGTTGACGGTGGTGGAAAACTGTCTCAGGCACCGGTCCAGAATCTCCCAGAAGTGTTGAATTGGGTTGAGATCTGGTGTCTGAGATGGCCATGGCACATGGTGTTAGGTTCTAATTTCTCAGAGTTAAAAAACTCCACGGACACTATGAAAGCTCAACCCAAGTTTATTCTTCCCAGAGGATCAATACAGCTGCATTCAGACAAAGACATTGTTCACACAAGCATGTTCATCAAACCGTTCAGTGACCACTCGTGCCCTGTGGATGTGGGCATGGCCATGGTAGCCAAAATAATGACCTGCCCAGCATTTTTATACATGACCCTAAGCATGATGGGATGTTAATTGTTAAATTAACTCATTAACCACACCTGTGTGGAAGCACCTGCTTTCAATACACTTTTCATCCCTCATTTACTTAAGAGTTTCCTATATTTTGTCAGTTACCTACATGTGTTTCTCTGCTATTAGTAACAGTTGTGTTGGTAAATGTTTTGGGACTCGTCAGATCCGAGGGGTGTGCAACAAAGCAGCATCAAGGAGTTAGCCGGCTAACCCTAATTTAACACCTGATTCTACTAATTAGCTGCTCATCAAGACCTTAACTAGCTGAATCAAAACTGCTAAATTAGGGTTGGACTGTGAACCTACAGGACAGTAGATCTCCAGGAAGAGGGTTGGACTGAACCTACAGGACAGTAGATCTCCAGGAAGAGGGTTGGACTGATAACCCACAGGACAGTAGATCTCCAGCCCTTGTCTGATTTTTTTCAAACTTAGATGCTTTTTCCGTTATCTTTCTTAATAAACCAGAAAATCATCCGTTATTTCTGGTTGTTTATCAACGTTAGCTGGCTAACTCATTGTTCCTGGTTTGTAGTATAACCCTCTGTCCTCTCCAACAGGTGTTAGAGCTGACCCACCCCTCTGTCCTCTCCAACAGGTGTTAGAGCTGACCCACCCTCTGTCCTCTCCAACAGGTGTTAGAGCTGACCCACCCCTCTGTCCTCTCCAACAGGTGTTAGAGCTGACCCATCCCTCTGTCCTCTCCAACAGGTGTTAGAGCTGACCCATCCCTCTGTTCTCTCCAACAGGTGTTAGAGCTGACCCACCCCTCTGTCCTCTCCAACAGGTGTTAGAGCTGACCCACCCCTCTGTCCTCTCCAACAGGTGTTAGAGCTGACCCATCCCTCTGTCCTCTCCAACAGGTGTTAGAGCTGACCCATCCCTCTGTTCTCTCCAACAGGTGTTAGAGCTGACCCACCCCTCTGTCCTCTCCAACAGGTGTTAGAGCTGACCCACCCCTCTGTCCTCTCCAACAGGTGTTAGAGCTGACCACCACCTCTGTCCTCTCCAACAGGTGTTAGAGCTGACCACCACCTCTGTCCTCTCCAACAGGTGTTAGAGCTGACCCACCCCTCTGTCCTCTCCAACAGGTGTTAGAGCTGACCCAGGACTGGACCAACAAGTGGGGGGAGACTCAGAACGTTCTCAAGGTATTATCTCAGTCATATTTCTCTCTTACTGGTATGGATCTAAAACCTACGTACAACACTGGCTGTCACTCACTCATCCACATCGCTAATCAGTAACAAAGGCTCTCTGCTAGATAGTTGATTTCTAGCAATCTGGGGGTGTGTTTGAGTCCTGTGGCCCTGGAATGTCAGTACCTTTGTGAAGAGTAAGAAGTCATAATAGTGCAGGTAGGGTTTCTTACTCCTCATCTCTCACACTTTCTCAGACACACACACACACACACACACACACACCTCTCCCATTAGATCGGCCCAACAGATGGCTGTTTCAGTGGCAGTCTGAGGCCTGAGCTTTGGGCTCCATCTGTCCCTCTGTCCAGTTCCACACATCCGTCAGAAGGCCTCAGGAGGTTGACATGTATTGGCACTGTTTCTCTTTTTAGAATGCTTCCCAGAGAAATCCTATTCCCTTTTTTAATAGTGCACTACTTTTGACCAGGGCCCATAGGGGATAGTCTTTACTGCTTCTCACAGCATTCCGTTGCTGCTAGCGTAAACTCTTGTTTATGCGGCAGCCGAAATAAGATGACATAAAATATCCAGGAACCAATTTTCTGTTGGTTCTGTCAACTCAGTAGCTCTGTAATAAAAGTCCCTTTTATTTCCTTTAGGGCACTACTTTTGACCAGGGCCCATGGGGGATAGGGTGTCATTTATAGGGCACTACTTTTTGACCAGAGCGCATAGGGAATAGGGTGTCATTTATAGGGCACTACTTTTTGACCAGAGCGCATAGGGAATAGGGTGTCATTTATAGGGCACTACTTTTGACCAGAGCCCATAAGGAATAGGGTGTCATTTATAGGGCACTACTTTTGACCAGAGCGCATAGGGAATAGGGTGTCATTTGAGTTGTCGTAACAGAGGGTCATTGTGCTTTATAGTGCTGTCTGGTGCATGTACACTGAACAACAATATGAACGCAACATGTTAAGTGTTGGTCCCATGTTTCATGAGCTGAATTAAAAAAAATCCCAGAAATGTTCCATACGCACAAAAAAAAGCTTATTTCTCTCATATTTTATGCACAAATTAGTTTCTCCTTTGTCAATATAATCCATCCACCTGACAGGTGTGGCATATCAATTAAACAGCATGATTAAACAGCATGATCATTACACAGGTGCACCTTGTGCTGGGGACAAAAAAAAAAAAAAAAAAACACAATGCCACAGTCAAGTTTTGAGAGAGCTTGCAATTGACATGCTGACTGCAGAAATGGCCATCAGAGCTGTTGCCAAAGAATTTAATGTTTGTTTCTCTAGCATAAACTGCCTCTCAACATTTTAGAGAATTTGGTCATATGTCCAATCGGCCTCACAACTATAACCCATGTGTAACCACGCCAGCCCAGAACCTCCATATCCGGCTTCTAAGCCCTTTTGTTAGGGGAAAAAATAATTCTGATTGGCTGGGCCTGGCTCCCCAGTGGGTCGGCCTGGCTCCCAAGTGGGTGGGCCCCTGCCCAGTCATGTGAAATCTGTAGATTAGGGCCTAATGAATTTATTTCAAATCACATTTTTTTGTCACATACACATGGTTATCAGATGTTAATGCGAGTGTAGTGAAATGCTTGTGCTTCTAGTTCCGACAGTGCAGTAATATCTAACAAGTAACAATTCCCCAACAACTACCTAATACACACAAATCTAAAGGGATGGAATAAGAGTATGTACATATAAATATATGGATGAGCGATGGCCGAGCGGCAAATAACCAATTGACTAACTCAGCAAAATCTTTGAAATTGTTTATTTTTGTTCAGTATAAATGAGTTGGTTGATACTCAGTTTTTAATGGAGGATAATCACTTGACATAGACTTTGGTGGAATAGTTTCTAGTTTTTCAGTGATGAACATTTTTGTTTTCAGCCTCTTTGTTCTTATGTTCTGCCGTGGACTGATTTTATGAATTTTAATAATGTTGCTTGGAAAGAAGAAACAAATTGTTTGGAAATTAAAGTTATTTTTGCCAAGTAAACTTTTTGTTTTGAGTTTTCAGGACTGTATTATGACAATAGCTGTTGGGGCGGCAGGTAGCCTAGTGGTTGGAGCAGGTAGCCTAGTGGTTGGAGCAGGTAGCCTAGTGGTTGGAGCATTGGGCCAGTAACCTAAAGGTTGCTGGATCGAATCCCTGAGCTGACAAGGTAAAAATCTGTTGTTCTGCCCCTGGACACTGTTCCTAGGCCGTCATTGTAAATAAGCATTTGTTCTTAAAAACATATTTTTTAATAAGCCACAAGTGCTCGTCCATATCCCCTTTTGCAATCTACCTATCAGCCTTGCGATTGGGTCTGTTAACTTACTCACGACGAGGACCAAAGCAGGTTGTTAGATGTGGTGAGTGTTAAGGTACCGGACGGTGTTGTAACGTTCTGCAGTATTGGAAGACACACGTACTACAATACTTCTAAATGGTCATATAGCAGTCTAATAGGGAGTTAGATGCAGGTTTTCCTACATTCCAGTTACCAGAACAGTAACCAACATTCTGATATAAGATATGCAGCAAACATTGTAGCATGTAGTTTGTCTTCCCCTAGTGCTTCCCTCTTACCGTCCCATGTAACAAGGGGTTGTAGTTCCCATATCCCACCGGCGGGTGTCAGTGTTGCTCTGCTGAACCTCGTGCTCAGCCTCAGCGACTGTAGAAAAGGAGGGAGGGACAGGGGTAATAAAGGAAGAGGCAACCTGGCGTTGCTATTTAATTTTCCAGCTATTTAGATTAGAATGGCATCCTACTGGCATTAGAGCTGCCTAAATGGTCCTGAAGTCAACATCTGACACTGGGGGATGAGATGGAGGGAGAGCAGGGGAAACATCAGACATGCCTAATCACTTTCTCTCTCTCTCTCTCCATCCCATATGGCTCCTCCAGTGTGTAGAAGAGAGAGTGAGAGAGAGAATTTCCTCCTTCACACTTTAGTCTGCCAGCCCAGAGTTCAGAGTGAGGGAGAAGACAGCAACATGTTTAGCGGGTTGGCATTGGCAACTGTCAAACGGGGTTAGTTTTACTCCTAATGGTTACCCACGATGCTGTGCAGTGGTTACTTGACTCACTTTGAAAAGTTTCATTTACATTTCAATATATATATATATTTTTTAAACGTTTGCACCTGAACTGGAGCCGCCCACCTGCTAAAGCCCTATTCTGGAATATTGTAGGTGATTACCAGTCACTGCTGATATCTAACTAGGAGGTCTTGATTAGCTATTTATGGCTCTGTGTTCATTATGTTACCGTCTGTCCCTCGTGTTAATTTAAGACAGCCATGTAGTAAATCTCAGATGTTCAAGTAGTGATGCGCGGGGGAAAGAGTCTATCCAGTTAAATATCGCAATATTGTTTTGCACTAATTGGCTGCACCTGTACCAAAACTCCGGTCTTTTTCCTTCGTAGCTTATTCTTCCATCTTTTTTTAAATAGGGAGCCAATTTGTTTTTCCTGCTGTTTTATTTCAGTGAAACTCGTTATCTCATGGCTCGTTCTTGTCCTTGTGCAGCAGACATATGGTGAGCAATATGTTTGGGACATCGAATCGCAATAAAATCACACTATCGGATAGCAATACATATAGAATGGTGAGAATCTCAATACATATAGAATGGTGAGAATCTCAATACATATAGAATGGTGAGAATCTCAATACATATTGTATCGACACCTAAGTATCATGATAATATCTTATCGTGAGGTCCCTGGCAATTCCCAGCCCTATATTGAAGGGTGAATCTGTGCTTCTGAAATGGTAACTGGGCCCTTGGTCAAAAGTAGTGCACTATTAAGGGAGTCCGATGAATACGTAGTCTGTCTACAGACGAGCTGGGGACAGACCTGAGGGGAGTAGACAACACAACGAAGCCTGGCCGTGTTTCTCGTTCAGTTAGGAATCGCGATGCCCTGTGACACCCGAGCTAAAAGGCCACTGTCCTGGCAAGCGGCTTGCACACGGATGGCGGAACTCTCTTAAGTGTTTGATGAACGGCTTTATGGATTTGACATTTTTGGCTTCTGCTACATTTGCATTCTGTACAAGATGAAAAATGGTAGAGCCAGGCATGGAGCTAGGGATACTTTGATGAATGCAGGGAACATATTAGAGGCTAGTGTGTGTGTGTGTGTGTGAGAGAGAACTTGACTGCATCTGTGTCTATTTAGAATGGAGAAAGGCACATCCATTCAGCATCCGCCACTGTTTCACATTTCAGACGGCCTAATCAACAATGCTGTTCACCTTTCTCCGTCTCTGGATTCATTATTTAGTGCGATTGGATGGTAAAGAAGAAGAAGAAGCAGCAGCTAGCCAGTCAGCTCGGAGAGAGGCAGATTCTTTGACAAACCACAACTGATACTCTTAGCTATGACCTTTGACATGTGATCCTGTGGCATTCTGGGAAGGTGATTCCAGAGAAAAATGTCCATCCTGGATGGTAGTGCCTGGAATTGCCAGGTACCTTAGATGCTGAGATGATATTGCCATTGTCACAGTTCTAAACTCAGCAAAAAAGGAAACGTTCTCTCACTGTCAACTGTGGGGGGGGGTCAAAAGTAAGTCAGTATCTGGTGTGGCCACCAGCTGCATTAAGTACTGCAGTGCATCTCCTCCTCATGGACTGCACCAGATTTTCCAGTTCTTGCTGTGAGATGTTACCCCACTCTTCCACCAAGGCACCTGCAAGTTCCTTGACATTTCTGGGGGGAATGGCCTTAGCCCTGACCCTCCAATCCAACAGGTCCCAGCCGTGCTCAATGGGATTGAGATTCGGGCTCTTCGCTGGCCATTGCAGAACACTGACATTCCTGTCTTGCAGGAAATCACGCACAGAACGAGCAGTATGGCGAGCAGTCCTTGCAGCATACCTATGGCATGTTCATGCAGATGAGCAGGGACCCTGGGCATCTTTCTTTTGGTGTTTTACAGAGTCAGTAGAAAGGCCTCTTTAGTGTCCTAAATCCAAATATCTTTGAAAGATGGGTTTCTTTTTTTGCTGAGTTTATATGTATTTTGATGTTGTGATTTGAACACTGTCTTCTACAGAGAGAAGAAAAGCATGAGCGAATGAGTTTTGATCAGTCATGGAAATAAGTGTTGGCTCACTAATTTTAAAAAGATTGACAACAGGCTATAGGATGAAAAATTCCAGAGTTTTTACAAATTGATACTTTTGTCAAAGTATCGATATAATTCAAAATAATATTGTGCTATGTATCTGTGTGGATTTTTTTCCCCTAACCGTACTGGATGGACAATACATTAAGATTACATTTTTAGGCAAAGTTTAGCACATTTCCAGCAGTTGCTGTCCTCATGAAGCCTGACAGTCTCACTGGGAAGGCCTCTGTCACTGTCTTGTCCATGCTAGTTGTCCCCATTCTTGGTGTGTGAAGCTAGGGCTTTCGTCTGTTGATCAGTGCTGCTTCTCTTCTCCCTGAAAGGAAAACTAAATAGCCGCAGTAAGGGTACCCCGTCTGGTCGTTCAAGAGAAAGTAAGAGCAGTGTAAACAGAACGTTAATATCCAGGAAGTTAGATTTACAATGCTAATGGCACCCAATTCCTCATGTAGTGCACAACAAGAGAATATGTCCCCATTGGCCCTGGTCAAAAGTAGTGCACTAAATAAGGAATAGGGTGCCATTTGGGATGTTGCCAAGATTTGGTTGCAGGGCACGTGGGAAAGGTAATTAATTTGAGATGGGTTGAAGAGCAGCCTCAGAGAGAGAGAGAGACCAAAATGTTCTCTCTTGCAGGGGCCCGGGGATGCTGCCTGCCATATCCTCTCTCTCTCACACACACACACACGAGAGAAGATACCAACCCATTTGTTTTCATCATGGAAAGATATTAATGCAAACCTGGGGTATAATAATTAGTCCAAAACATTTTTGCAACGGAAAACCATTTTTACTCCAAATGGCAAACGTTTTGCAACGAATGTTTGAGTTTCTATTGGGTAAATTCAGTTAGTTTCTTCCCGGTTTTGTTTGGTTTCTAGTGAACACACCACTGTAGTCAACATCACTTGTGATCAAAAGTCGTGCACTATATAGGGAAGAGGGTGCCATTTGGGACTCTCATGGAAAGAGGAATGTGAGGATTTGAAGGTGAGGCGCTTTGCCCTCTTTATTTGTTGAAAGATCAACTAAGTGTTTTATATTTTGGTTAGACCCGGTGCAGAAAGGGGACTGTTTCTTTAGTTGGATGATGACTCGTCTCACTTTCTTTTCTCTCGTGCGCTTTTTGACAAGGGTCCATAGGGTGTAAGTTGGGACATTCCCCAGTGTCTTCAATCATCTCCACCTATTTCCTCATGAATGGGTTCATGACCTTAGTATTCACCCTGTCAGCACGTATACCTTAATACTTCATTTGAGATGACCTTTACATGAGAGATGGAGCTCTGTTTTTCAAGTTGCTTGGCTATGACTCCACTCACTTTTTGTGACTCTCAATGGAAATCAATAAGCAATCAAGTTGCTAATGTGTTTGAGCCCTCATCTTCAAGCAAGTCCACAGTAAATCCCAGTAATGTATTGTTCTATGAGCTTCATTTCAATGTCTTTTGGATACTTTTTTTTCCCCCCCAGACCTGTCTGGTGTTGTATTGGGAGGGTTTTGATTGTTTTCTTCTGTAGGTGAGGTGGACAGGTGATTGGCATTCGTACAGTGGAGTTGGAGTTTGATATGCAGAGTAAAGTAGGAAAACTCAACTCAGTGTCTGGAGGTGGGTTAAATTTTGAATTGGAGTGTATAGGCTACCCTATATGACCTTTGATGTTCTGGAGAACCGCCATGTATCTGTAAGCATAGAGATATAACTGTTGTATCTCTAACTTGGACTGCAACAGCCCGGGTACCAGTCTGTTTCTTCCATCATGCCACGCAAAACAAACAAGGAGTTGACATGATGGCAAATCCAGATCAAGGACCAGGCTTCTTGGACTGAGGAACTGAGTGATATAAACCAGATCTGGGACCAGCCTTCTTGGACTGAGGAACTGAGTGATATAAAACAGATCAAGGACCAGCCTTCTTGGACTGAGGAACTGAGTGGTATAAACCAGATCTGGGACCAGGCTTCTTGGACTGAGGAACTGAGTGGTATAAACCAGATCTGGGACCAGGCTTCATGGACTGAGGAACTGAGTGGTATAAACCAGATCTGGGACCAGGCTTCATGGACTGAGGAACTGAGTGGTATAAACCAGATCTGGGACCAGGCTTCTTGGACTGAGGAACTGAGTGGTATAAACCAGATCTGGGACCAGGCTTCATGGACTGAGGAACTGAGTGGTATAAACCAGATCTGGGACCAGGCTTCTTGGACTGAGGAACTGAGTGATGCAGTTCTTTTTAAGACAACTTGACTACTTTCCATAATTTGATTCACTTCCTATGACTCGTAATGAAAATCAATAAGCAGTCGAGTGTCAAATGTCTGCTCTCAAACCTTCAAGCATTTTGTTGTAACTCACAATTGTATAAATCCCACTAATGCATATATCTGTGATAGGTGAACTAAACGTCAACTTCTTTAAAAAGCCATCTCACCCCCACAAGTTCCACAGTATTGTTCCACTTGGAGATGGCCTCCTGTCTTCTCTATGTGAGGAGTTTATATCGATGTGTGTTATAGTCTGGCCTCCTGTCCTGTCCTCTCTATGTGAGGAGTTTATATTGATGTGTTATAGTCTGGCCTCCTGTCCTGTCCTCTCTATGTGAGGAGTTTATATCGATGTGTGTTATAGTCTGGCCTCCTGTCCTGTCCTCTCTATGTGAGGAGTTTATATTGATGTGTTCTAGTCTGGCCTCCTGTCCTGTCCTCTCTATGTGAGGAGTTTATATCGATGTGTGTTATAGTCTGGCCTCCTGTCCTGTCCTCTCTATGTGAGGAGTTTATATCGATGTGTGTTATAGTCTGGCCTCCTGTCCTGTCCTCTCTATGTGAGGAGTTTATATCGATGTGTGTTATAGTCTGGCCTCCTGTCCTGTCCTCTCTATGTGAGGAGTTTATATCGATGTGTTATAGTCTGGCCTCCTGTCCTGTCCTCTCTATGTGAGGAGTTTATATCGATGTGTGTTATAGTCTGGCCTCCTGTCCTGTCCTCTCTATGTGAGGAGTTTATATCGATGTGTTATAGTCTGGCCTCTTGTCCTGTCCTCTCTATGTGAGGAGTTTATATCGATGTGTGTTATAGTCTGGCCTCCTGTCCTGTCCTCTCTATGTGAGGAGTTTATATTGATGTGTTCTAGTCTGGCCTCCTGTTGGTTGAAGTAAAGTTCATGTGCCATAAGTAATAAATATATTGGAAATGTTACTCACCAGTGTTCTCATCAGAGCTCGCAGATGGATGGATAGAGACTCATCAGAGCCCTCATGGACAGGTGGTGGGCTGGCTGACTTTATTTTATGCAGAGGAAAGTAGGGAAACAAACTCTCTGAGTTGTACTAACAAATGCGTTCAAGCCATCATCTGCAGTTGGGGGAAATTTTATGAGCTGCCCAAGCCTGACCAATAGACAAGTAAGTGAGTGTCTGTCCAAGCCTGCCAAAAATATTATGTCCAGCACCTGCCTAAATTTAAGGGATAGAGCGCAAAATACACACGCTTAGTAGTGGCTTGGTTTGTGTGTGGCATTATGCTGCATGGCCCTGGACTCTGACTGGTCTGACAAGGAAAGTGAGAGAATCTCATCTCCCCAGTCTGTCTCAGGGAAGTGGGTGTGTGATTCAGCACAGGCCTGTGGTTAATTAAAGGGATCCTTCACACTTCATTATAGGTGACGAGATGAGCCTGACAAATTAATGCACTGTGTCACTTCACTGAGACAGGACAGGGAGATGAAACGCACAGTCAGTCAGTCGACATTACTCCCTCGTCATTAGGGCGACGCTTCTCCCTGGTCTTTCTTCTGTCACTCTGCACACCCATAACTATACATGAACAGTTTTAACTAGTTCATGCATGGTATTGACTTCTCCATGGGGGGTTCTGGTCAGCCGCCTTGAAGGTACTTATGATAATCCATAGAAAATGCAAATCCTGACAGCCAGCCACGCACACATGCCCGAGTGAGTTTGTTATTCAACCGGAGCCACTGACTGAAAGAAAAGGCTGCTGGCCTTCCCTCGGTGGGCGCTCTGCATCTCATCTGGTGACTTCATTTCATTAAAGTCCGTAGTCATGTCTCCTACACACAGGCGGCTGTGCAACTCCCCCGTCTCAGTACAGTTTCCTCACGTACTGTTGGGCAGTGAGGACAGCCCAGTGTATAGCACTGCCAGCCCAGTGTATAGCACTGCCAGCCCAGTGTATAGCACTGCCAGCCCAGTGTATAGCACTGCCAGCCCAGTGTATAGCACTGCCAGCCCAGTGTATAGCACTGCAGTCACGCTGTTGCTCGCTACTTAAAAAAAAAGATGTCTTCCACAGATCAAATCCATTTAATCCGTCCTCTTCTGAGGGGCAGGAACCTGAAATGCCATTAAATACATATTTAGCAGGGATTTCTGGACAAGCGGCATGGATTTGTCGGCCTGGACGTTCATTGATTTGAGTCTGACTTTTGAGTTGATGATCTAACCAAAGGCTGACGGGGGCGGGGGTGACTGCATGTAATGTCAATACTATAGGGCAGCATTACACACACACACACACACACACACACCATAATGATTCATATTCACCCGATCCTTCAACTTTTCCTCAGGAAGGCATCGCATTGCAACATATGTTTCCTCTGCTGCTCAGTGGCAAACTATCACTTCAAATTTCATTTGTCACATTCTCGCGAATACAACCGGTGTAGACCTTACCGTTAAATGCTTGCTTACTTGTTGTTGAGGAGGGGAAACATCACTTGATGTTGTTGAGGAAGAGGTGAGTGGAATGGGCTTTGGAGGGTTAGAGGAACAAAATTACACATTCACTTACAGTAGTGGTTCTCAATGTGTTACTGGAAGTACCCCCCTCGTGTAAATGATCACTAGACCATGTTCTTAGGAGTCTTCCCATGTAGCCCCTGTGGCACTGGCGGTTCTGTGTGTGGGGGGGCAGTGCCCCCGTGACAATTTTGTACCCCCTTGTGGCCCCCCTAAATGTGGAGTATGAAATAATTTTTGCATAACTAATTTTTGCTATCATTCTTTTTTTACATCCGTTATTAGACAGTGGCAACGCGGAACACTAATTAAACCCACACATTTACTAGAGGGACATGGTCTTTTGCCTGCAAATGCCTGCAATGAAGTGAATAAAACGACATGACAACAATAACGTCTAATGTAACTGGCCCCTCTAACAGTACAACTGGCCCCAGCTTGGCCCCCCCAGTTGAAAGGGTCTGGAACCTCCACTGCCCTGTGGATAAGCCAGGTACCCCCAGGGTTACTCGTACCCCAGGTTGAGAACCACTGACCTACAGTATGCTCTGTCCCTGTGGAGATCTATTGTCTTCAAGGACAGGTTCACCCATTTCTAATGTTATATTGTTTTTGTGCATCTCTGATTTGATGTTCTATCAATTTTTTCCCTGGGCCATTTAGTGGTTAGAGCGTTGGGCCAGTAACCTAAAGGTTGCTGGATCGAATCCCCGAGCTGACAAGGTAAAAAATCACTCATTCTGCCCCTGAGCAAGGCAGTTAACCCACTGTTCCCCAGGCCGCTGACGACATGGCTGTCGATTTTAAGGCAGCCCCCCGCTCCTCTCTGATTCAGAGGGGTTGGGGTAAATGCGAAAGACACATTTCAGTTGAATATATTCAGTGGTACAACTGACTAGGCATCCCCCCTTTCCCATTTTTATGTGTATCAAGAGTTATTGGCGCTCAGGCAGGCAGTAATTTGTCCGGTATGACGTATCACTGTGATCGGAAGTTAATAGGAAGACGACTCTTTGATCTGAAACGTATATCATGCATGTCAGATTTCAGTACCGGCCGGCGTCTTAACTCGGGAGGTTGTCTTCTTTGAACATGGTGAGATTGTAGACTACTAAATTGACAGCTAGTTAGTGCGGTTTTAGACGATTTTACAGCTACGTTTTGCTAGCCAGCCAGCAAGCTCATCGAGAGAGCGTTGCATCAGATTTCTACAACTATTTTCACATGTTGCTACCAACCTTTATTATAACGCTGAAGTTAAACATTTGTTCACCAAAAAAAATATTTCTTTATTGGTGTTATTTAACGGAGTCGTTTTGAGTAGATTTTTTTTTTTTCTTAAGTTTGTCTGGTCTGTGTAAAGTTGACTCTACTCCCCCCCAGTCTGATGCACTCGCACACAGTCGGGAGTGTTCCTACCGTAGGCAGAATAGTTTAAATCTTAACCCAATGGTGCGTAGTTCCTTTTGTGTATGGTGTGAAGTTGGTGGAGGGATACGCCTGCTGAAACACTGTCTACAGTTAGACACATCGCCATGGGAATCTCAATGATTTATAGTCCCTCTCTGTAGCCGTTAGCCAGTCTCCCGCTACCACGGCGACGCAAGGTTGGAGTGTCCCAAATGGACACTTTGTTCCCTTCATAAAGCACTACTTTTGACAAGGACCCATAGGACGCTGGTCCAAAGTATTGCACTGAATAGGGAGCCATTTGGGACGCAGACGTAGTTGGCGCTATTATTCTGCCTAGCCCTGGGGTGAGGAAGAACCAGAACTCATAAACAATTCACTTTTCTGCTGTTTTGCTATTAAACGTCTGCCTGTCAGCGGTTCCTTTGGGTTGTTATTATTGTGGCCCAGACTCTGCTAGCCTAGGAGCTGCAGTATATATGAAGATGTTGCTCTGTAGCACTTCACTATTCTGTTTCAGCTCTGTTTTGTCCCCTGTTGTGTATGGTTGGAGGAGATGGTACTGTAGTTCTGAGGGTAAAGAAGTTACTCTGTCTGTTACTGTCTGTTACTCTCTGTTACTCTGTCTGTTACACTCTACTGTCTGTTACTCTCTGTTACTGTCTGTTACACTCTACTGTCTGTTACTCTGTTACTCTGTCTGTTACACTCTACTGTCTGTTACACTCTACTGTCTGTTACACTCTACTGTCTGTTACACTCTACTGTCTGTTACACTCTGTTACTGTGTCTGTTACACTCTGTTACTCTGTCTGTTACACTCTGTCCGTCTGTGTCTGTTACCCTGTCTGTCTTACTCTCCTGTCTGTTATGTCTCTGTTACTCCCTGTCTGTTACGTGTCTGTTACTCTCTGTCTTTCTGTTACTCTCTGCCTGCCGGTTCTGTAGGAAGAGACTGTAGTTCTGAGGAAGGAGGGTGTCCATGTAGTGCTGGCCTCAGAACTACCTCATCTTATCGGCACTGATGATGATATTCTCAGCACCGGCGCTATTCTCTATCATTTAAAAGTAGGTAAGGCCCAGAGAGCCATGCATGCAAACGTGTATGTGTGTGTGTGTGTGTGTGTGTGTATATATATATATATATATATATATATATATATATATATATATATATATATATATATATATATATATATAACTGTGTGTATACAGTGAGGGGGAAAAAAGTATTTGATCCCTTGCTGATTTTGTACGTTTTCCCACTGACAAAGTAATGATCAGTCTATAATTTTAATGGTAGGTTTATTTGAACAGTGAGAGACAGAATAACAACAAAAACGCATGTGAAAAATGTTATAAATTGATTTGCATTTTAATGAGGGAAATAAGTATTTGACCCCTCTGCAAAACATGACTTAGTACTTGGTGGCAAAACCATTGTTGGCAATCAGAGGTCAGACATTTCTTGTAGTTGGCCACCAGGTTTGCACACATCTCAGGAGGGATTTTGTCCCACTCCTCTTTGCAGATCTTCTCCAAGTCATTAAGGTTTCGAGGGTGACGTTTGGCAACTCGAACCTTCAGCTCCCTCCACAGATTTTCTATGGGATTAAGGTCTGGAGACTGGCTAGGCCACTCCAGGACCTTAATGTGCTTCTTCTTGAGCCACTCCTTTGTTGCCTTGGTCGTGTGTTTTGGGTCATTGTCATGCTGGAATACCCATTTTCAATGCTCTGGCTGAGGGAAGGAGGTTCTCACCCAAGATTTGACGGTACATGGCCCCGTCCATCGTCCCTTTGATGCAGTGAAGTTGTCCTGTCCTCTTAGCAGAAAAACACCCCCAAAGCATAATGTTTCCACCTCCATGTTTGACGGTAGGGATGGTGTTCTTGGGGTCATAGGCAGCATTCCTCCTCCTCCAAACACTGCGAGTTGAGTTGATGCCAAAGAGCTCCATTTTGGTCTCATCTGACCACAACACTTTCACCCAGTTGTCCTCTGAATCATTCAGATGTTCATTGGCTAACTTCAGATGGGCATGTATATGTGCTTTCTTGAGCAGGGGGACCTTGCGGGTGCTGCAGGATTTCAGTCCTTTACGGCGTAGTGTGTTACCAATTGTTTTCTTGGTGACTATGGTCCCAGCTGCCTTGAGATCATTGACAAGATCCTCCCGTATAGTTCTGGGCTGATTCCTCAACGTTCTCATGATCATTGCAACTCCATGAGATGAGATCTTGCATGGAGCCCCAGGCCGAGTGAGATTGACAGTTCTTTTGTGTTTCTTCCATTTGCGAATAATCGCACCAACTGTTGTCACCTTCTCACCAGGCTGCTTGGCGATGGTCTTGTAGCCCATTCCAGCCTTGTGTAGGTCTACAATCTTGTCCCTGACATCCTTGGAGAGCTCTTTGGTCTTGGCCATGGTGGAGAGTTTGGAATCTGATTGCTTCTGTGGACAGGAGAGTGTGTTCCTAATCTCAGCTTGTTACCTGTATAAAAGACAGCTGGGAGCCAGAAATCTTTCTGATTGAGAGGGGGTCAAATACTTATTTCCCTCATTAAAATGCTAATCAATTTATAAAAATGTTCACGTGTTTTTCTGGATTCTTTTGTTATTCTGTCTCTCACTTCAAATAAACCTACCATTAAAATTATGGACTGATCATTTCTTTGTCAGTGGGCAAACATACAAAATAAGCAGGGGATCAAATACTTTTTTCCCTCATTGTGTATATATACAATATACACGTAGTGTACAAAACATTAGGAACTCTTTCCAGCTGAGCGCTATGATCCCTTATTGATGTCACTTGTTAAATCCACAACAATCAGTGTAGATGAAGGGGAGGACACAGGTTAAAGAAGGATTTTTAAGCCATGAGACAATTGAGACATGGATTGTGTATGTGTGCCGTTCAGAGGGTGAATGGACAAGACAAAATATTGGAATGCCTTTTGAACGGTAGTAGGTGCCAGGCGCACCGGTTTGTGTCAAGAACTGCAACGCTGCTGGGTTTTTCATGCTCAACATTTTCCCCGTGTGTATCAAGAATGGTCCACCACACAAAGGACATCCAGCCGACTTGACACAACTGTGGGAAGCATTGGCGTCAACTTGGGCCTGTGGATCGCTTTCAACACCTTTTTATAGAGTCCATACCCTGACGAATTGAGACTGTTCAGAGGGCAAAAAGGGGGGTTTGCAACTCAATCTTAGGAAGGTTTCAAGTTTGTCACATGCACAAGTACAGTGAAAATACCCTCCTTGCAGTAATCAGTAACAATGTAATACTAGAAATATCAAGGTAAAACAGAACCACGCTAGGAGACGATTCAGTAAGCGTACTATATACAGGGTCAGTTCCTAATGGACGGTGTTCCTAATGTTTGATATAGTCTGTGTGTGATTTTATATATTACTCAGCAAATGTCCTCTCACTGTCCACTGTGTTTATTTTCAGTAAACTTAACATGTCAATATTTGTATGAGCATAACAAGATTCAACAACTGAGACATAAACTGAACAAGTTCCACAGACGTGACTAACAGAAATGTTATAATGTCTCCCTGAACAAATGGGGGGGGTCAAAGTCAAAAGTAACAGTCAGTATCTGATGTGGCCACCAGCTGCATTAAGTACTGCAGTGCATCTCCTCCTCATGGACTGCACCAGATTTGCCAGTTCTTGCTATGAGATGTTACCCCACTCTTCCACCAAGGCACCTGCAAGTTCCCGGACATTTCTGGGGGGAATGGCCCTCACCCTCCGATCCAACAGGTCGCAGAGGTGCTCAATGGGATTGAGATTCGGGCTCTTCGCTGGCCATGGCAGAACACTGACATTCCTGTCTTGCAGGAAATCACGCACAGAACGAGCAGTATGGCTGGTGGCATTGTCATGCTGGAGGGTCATGTCAGGATGAGCCTGTAGGAAGGGTACCACATGAGGGAGGAGGATGTCTTCCCTGTAACGCACAGCGTTGAGATTGCCTGCAATGACAACAAGCTCAGTCAGATGATGCTGTGACACACCGCCCCAGACCATGACGGACCCTCCACCTCCAAATCGATCCCGCTCCAGAGTACAGGCCTCGTTGTAACGCTCATTCCTTCGACGATAAACGGAAATCCGACCATCACCCCTGGTGAGACAAAACGGCAACTCGTCAGTGAAGAGCACTTTTTGCCAGTCCTGTCTGGTCCAGCGACGGTGGGTTTGTGCCCATAGGCGACGTTGTTGCTGGTGATGTCTGGTGAGGACCTGCCTTACAACAGCCCTCAGTCCAGCCTCCTAGCACTGATGGAGGGATTGTGTGTCCCTGGTGTAACTCGGGCAGTTGTTGTTGCCATCCTGTACCTGTCCCGCAGGTGTGATGTTCGGATGTACCGATCCTGTGCGGGTGTTTGTTACACGGGGTCTGCCACTGCGAGGACGATCAGCTGTCCGTCCTGTCTCCCTGTAGCGCTGTCTTAGGTATCTCACAGTACGGACATTGCAATTTATTGCCCTGGCCACATCTGCAGTCCTCATGCCTCCTTGCAGCATGCCTAAGGCACATTCACACAGATAAGCAGGGACCCTGGGCATCTTTCTTTTAGTGTTTTACAGAGTCAGTAGAAATGCCTCTTTAGTGTCCTAAGTATTCATAACTGTGACCTTAATTGTCTGTAAGCTGTTAGTGTCTTAATGACCGTTCCACAGGTGCATGTTCATTAATTGTTTATGGTTCATTGAACAAGCATGGGAAACAGTGTTTAAACCCTTTACAATGAAGATCTGTGAAGTTATTTGGATTTTTACGAATTATCTTTGAAAGACAGGGTCCTGAAAAAGGGCCGTTTCTTTTCTTCTGTGTTTATAATACACACAGTGCATTGGGAAAGTATTCAGACCCCTTCGCTTTTTCCACATTTTGTCACATCTTTATTCTAAAATGAATGCAATTGATGAGGATCTATCTACAAAGCAAAAACAGAGTTTTAGATTTTTAATTCATAAAACAAATATTTATCTAACTTTTCAAACCCTTTACTCAGTATTTGTTGTAGCGCCTTAGGCAGAGATTACAGCCTCAAGTCTTCTTGGTTACGACACTACAAGCTTGGCACACCTGTATTTGGGAAGTTTCTCCCTTCTCTGCAGATCCTCTCAAGCTCTGTCAGGTTGGATGGGGAGTGTTGCTACACAGCTATTTTCAGGTCTCTCCAGAGATGTTAGATCGGGTTCAAGTCTGGGCTCTGGCTGGGTCCCTCAAGGACATTCAGAGACTTGTCCCGAAGCCGCTCCTGCATTTTCTTGGCTGTGCGCTTTGTCCTGTTAGGTGAACTTTCACCCCCGTCTTGGGTCCTGAGCGCTCTGGAGCAGGTTTTCATCAAGGACCTCTCTGTACTTTGCTCCGCTCATCTTTCCCTCGATCCTGACTAGTCTCCCAGTCCCTGCCGCTGAAAAACATCCCCACAGCATCATGCTGCTACTACCATCTCTACTGTGAAGCGTGGTGGTGGCCAGGTGATGATGAGCGGTGTCGGGTTTCCTCCAGACGTGACGCTTGGCATTCAGACCAAAGAGTTGAATCTTGGTTTCATCAGACCAGAGAATCTTGTTTCTCATTGTCTGAAAGTCCTTCAGGTGCCTTTTGGCAAACTCCAAGTGGGCTGTCGTGCCTTTTTACTTTGTATTTACCACAGGTGGACTCCAATCAAGTTGTAGAAACATCTCAACGATGATCAATGGAAACAGGATGCACCAAAGTTCAATTTTGAGTCTCATAGCTAAGGGTTTGAATACTTCTATAATTAAGGCATTTCTTTTTTTATATATATATAAATGTGCAAAAATGTCAACTTGTTTTTTCTTTGTCATTATGGGGTATTGTGTATAGATTGACTATTTTTTTTTTTTATCAATTTCAGAATTAGGCTGTAATGTAACATGTTGAAAAAGTGAACTGGTCTGAATACCTTCCGAATGCACTGTACATTCTCAATGTGTCTTTGGTACGAGCCAATATTGCACCTTGTTCTAAAACTACTGCTAAATCTGAAAGATCCATATTACAGGTCGGTACTAGTGCACTATATAGGGAATAGGGCTCTGGTCTAAAGTAGTGCACTATATAGGGAATAGTGCTCCATTTGGGATGTATCCCTTAGATTGGATACTCCCATAAGGAAATGGTCTTACTACCTGGCGGACTTAATAACATTGGCCTTGGGATCTGATTGCAGGAAGGCAGGACGCTGGTGGGTCGACACGAGGCGCAGTCCAATCAGGATATCGGTGAGTCAGGAGGAGGAAGCGATATCTGCTGTGGGCTTCATGTGAAATTTGTATGTTATTCTGGAGACATTTTAGGCACTCCTCTGCCTTTTTGTCTTTTGACTTGGACTACTCATTATGTGATCAAGATAAGTAATTGTGAGCCTCGCCTTGCTCAAACTGACCCCCTTTAAACTCAGCGTTTCTGTCTCGACCTCTGCTCGCATCCCGCCCGTTCTCCATGGTGCTGGTCTGCAGGAGGAACACTGTCTTTGAACTCTAACCCTGACTCCCGGTCATTTCTAGATGGGATACAGCTTTTTGTCAAATTGCATTGTAGCTAACCCTTTTCCTAACCTTAACCTACTCCTACCTGCTACGTTAATTCTCCTAACCTGCTGCTTAAGCTCTAACCTGCTCCGAAACTAAATTTTTGACAAAAGCTGTTATCTCTTCTAGAAAATCCCTGTCTCCCACCATGCAGTGCTCCACGGTGCTGGTCTGCAGTGTCCACGATAATCAGACCGCATGCCTTCCCGCCTTTGGGACAACAACTTCCATTGTCATAGCGGTCACTCTACTTTCTTGTCAATATAACAAAACATCTTTGTCTGCAGGAGGAGCACTGTCTGTTTGAACTCTGACCCCTAACCCTGTCTTCCACCATGCAGTGATCCGTGGTGCTGGTCTGCAGGAAGAACACGGTGTGTTTGAAAACTGTGATGGAGTTGTGAAGCTGATCCCCCAGACAGGGGCGCTGTGCTCTGTTAACGGACTGGAGACGACCCGGCCCTGCCAGCTCACACAGGGTAATGATCCGTGTGTGGGTAATGATCCGTGTGTGGGTAATGATCCGTGTGAGTGTGTTAGGAGACTCTGCAGGATAATGAGAATGTGTGGACATGCTAAGCCTCTAGTAGCTGCTCCACCCATGGAGATGTCGTCCACCCATGAAGACGTGGTCCACCCATGGAGAGCTCATCCACCCCCTTCTTCCCTTAAGACTAGACTACACAACCTGGCTATGCTCTGAACTTTCAGGCAACTTGACAAAAAAATAAAACAGAAAAGTTTTTACTCAATTCCCACTCCTTTTGCCGAGGTTAAGTGAATGCATTGCCATGAAGTACTCAATCTCTCTGACATGATTGGCTTTTGTCCAGACTCCGGCTGGCTGATTTTACTGGAGGTAATAGGCTACAACAACTCTGCAATGCTTTGTAAAGCTATGGTATAGAGGCTGATATCAGGGCTTATATAGCTATCGGCCTCCCACTCAGATAAACCACATCAAGAGATTTTCTCCAGGTCTACTATCTCGTTCTCTCTCTTCTACCTCTCTCTCCTTCTTTCTCTGCAGAAAATACTAATCTTGCTTCTATTAATGGCTTTTGACGAGTGACAAAGCACCTGAGAGGATGGTGGGTGATAGATCTCAGCTGCAACAGGAGCAGGAATTACTATCAAATGTTCTGTAGAAAATGGCCTGAGACGCAGCCTCTTCAGGAGGGGACGCTGGTTCAGGCGCAGCCTCTTCAGGAGGGGACGCTGGTTCAGGCGCAGCCTCTTCAGGAGGGGACGCTGGTTCAGGCGCAGCCTCTTCAGGAGGGGACGCTGGTTCAGGCGCAGCCTCTTCAGGAAGGGACGCTGGTTTAATGGCTGTGAAGGAGTAGTGGCAGTTCTCTTTTCTGTGGTATGCTCTTGCTCTCTCTTTCTCTACCCTTTTCTCTCTTTCTCTAGTGTTTTGTTTTATCTCTCAGAGCCAAGCCAGGTCGGGCTGGAGTAAGCCAGGCTATAGTGGGAGAAGCTCCCAGGCAGGCAGCCCAGGCCTGGCAGAGCTGACTGAATAATGGGGTTTTCTACAGGGGCTAAAGTTGGCTCTCTTCAGCTCTCTGCCTGCCTGGCTGGTTCTTTTCCCAATGCTATGTAAAGGCTAATCCTGGTCTCCACTTCAGACCCCGCTCTGCAATCACTACCATCTGCCAATTAAATGGAGAGGCCTGGAGCTTTGTCTGGGGCTTTGTCCAGGGCCCGTAGCCCTCCAAAATTTTTAGTAAGAGAAATGGCATCTGGCCTGTGGAGGGGATGAGTGGGGATGGTAGGAGAGAAGAGTGGTTCACAGCCGCTCCAGAGTGCTAATGGTAACCCTGAATTGCTCGGAGGTAGCCAGCAGAGAAGAGGTGAAGAGGCAGCACTTTAATCTTAACAACATTTGGGAATGATGTGTTTTGTGCCACTAGAACTGAACACCACTTGATCAACAACGAATGATTTTAATAGACTGCTCCAATTAACAACCTTCCACTGCCACAGCACTCTCAACTTTCAAGGCCAGTTTCCCAGACTCAGATCAAGCCAAGTCGTGGACTTAAAAAAAGCTATTTCAATGGAGATTCTCTTTAGTCCTGGACTAGGGTTTGGTCTGTGTCCAGGAAACTGACACTCCATGTAGCGGCAGGTAGCCTAGTGGTTAGTGTTGGACTTGTAACCGGAGGGTTGCAAGTTCGAATCCCCGAGCTGACAAGGAAAACATCTGTCGTTCTGCCCGTGAACGAGGCAGTTATCCCACTGTTCCCCGGGCGCCCAAGACGTGGATGTCGATTAAAGGCAGCCCCCCGCACCTCTGATTCAGAGGGGTTGGGTTAAATGCGGAAGACACATTTCGGTTGAAGGCATTCGGTTGTACAACTGACTAATAATGGTGACTTTGATGTATAACTTTTTTTCACTGCATAACTGTTCTGTTCACATTGAGCAAGTTTCCATAACACGTTTGTGTCTGTTTGGTTTCAGGTGCTGTCATCCGGCTAGGGAGAGGGACTATGTTCCGTTTCAACCATCCTAAAGCGACTGCCCAGCTCAGAGAGCAACGCAAGGTGAGCCACAGCGCAACCACTCTCTCTCTCTCTCTCTCTCTCGCCCCTAACCCCCAGACCACAGCGCAACCGCTCTCTCTCTCTCGCCCCTACCCCCAGATCACAGCGCAACCACTCTCTCTCTCTCGCCCCTACCCCCAGACCACAGCGCAACCGCTCTCTCTCTCTCGCCCCTACCCCCAGACCACAGCGCAACCACTCTCTCTCGCCCCTAACCCCCAGACCACAGCGCAACCACTCTCTCTGCCCTAACCCCAGACCACAGCGCAACCACTCTCTCTCGCCCCTAACCCCCAGACCACAGCGCAACCACTCTCTCTGCCCCTAACCCCAGACCACAGCGCAACCACTCTCTCTCGCCCTACCCCCAGACCACAGCGCAACCACTCTCTCTCTCGCCCCTAACCCCCAGACCACAGCGCAACCACTCTCTCTCTCGCCCCTAACCCCCAGACCACAGCGCAACCACTCTCTCTCTCGCCCTAACCCCAGACCACAGCGCAACCTCTCTCTCTCTGGCCCTAACCCCCAGACCACAGCGCAACCACTCTCTCTCTCTCGCCCCTAACCCCAGACCACAGCGCAACCACTCTCTCTCTCGCCCCTAACCCCAGACCACAGCGCAACCACTCTCTCTCTCGCCCTACCCCCAGACCACAGCGCAACCACTCTCTCTCTCTCTCCCCTAACCCCCAGACCACAGCGCAACCACTCTCTCTGGCCCCTAACCCCCAGACCACAGCGCAACCACTCTCTCTCTCTCTCTCTCGCCCCTAACCCCCAGACCACAGCGCAACCACTCTCTCTCTCTCTCTCTCCCTAACCCCAGACCACAGCGCAACCACTCTCTCTCTCTCTCTCGCCCTAACCCCAGACCACAGCGCAACCACTCTCTCTCTGCCCCTAACCCCCAGACCACAGCGCAACCACTCTCTCTCTCTCTCTCGCCCCTAACCCCCAGATCACAGCGCAACCACTCTCTCTCGCCCCTAACCCCCAGACCACAGCGCAACCACTCCTTATTCTCTTAGGGTCAGTTTCCTGGACACACACTAAGTCTTTCAATTTGACATTGAACATGATCTTTAGTCCAGGACATGTTTTTAATCATGTGTTTCTGGGAAACCTGTTCTTTCAACACAACCAACTCTTACTCCCCGGACCAGAGAACACTCCAGCCCAGAACGTAACCAACATTTCCCTACTTTTCCTCTCATAGATCACTTCTCTTGTGATTGCTGCTCAAGTTTACTTTATCTAACTCTGTACAGCTGAGTTTATGTCAATTTAAAGTCAATTTGCTAATTCTTATCTCGGAGTCATAATTATTACTGTGCCGTCGGTTAAACTCTTCCTGCCAAACCAGAAACAACACACAGATGGCTCTCTTCAAAGAAATGCATTTTCAGTCTTCCACTTCCTCCGAGCCATCTCCTTCTACATGACCTGTGTATGCACACACACGCACACACACACACACACACACACACACACACACACACACACACACACACACACACACACACACACAAAGCCCTTCTTCATAGCTCGTTATCAACAACTATTTATTTATGTCTATTAATGAGTTCTGTAATCTTCTCAGAATGGCTGGTATTTAGACCGGATCATTATGACATTATCATTATGACATCATAAAGGGAGTCATTTGCTTATGACAAATGTCGTGTTATACCTCTATTACACCTGTGTCATAACCTGCAGGCTTCCAGTATAGTGTTACCAAACTGTTTCCTTGGGTAATAGTCTGAGTAACTCCAGGCTCTGTAATAGTAGAAATCTATTATTTTCAATCACGTTGTTCGCGTCCCAAATGGCACCCTTTTCTCTTCATAGTGCACTTCTTAGGTGCACTTCTTCTCTCCATAGGGCACTATAAAGGGCATAGGGTGCCGTTTTGGGATGCAGCCATACGTTTACTGAGGCAGGTTCAGCAGCTAATGGAACAGATCAAGGCTGTTAAGTCTTTTTTTTATATATATATCACAGTATATTTAATGTGTATGTGAAGTGCGTTCCAAATGATCCCTGGTCAAAAGTATTGCGCTATAAAAGGGAATAGGGTGCCATTTAGGAGGAATGGCTGATGTTAAAGGTCAATTTTGGGCAAAAACAGAAAAATAACATATATTTTTAAAACTGTATAACTGGTAAACGCATACTGGAGGAGTTACTGGCTAGCTTAGCTAACGAACTAGCTACGTCGGTAGTGGCACGCATGACCAGAATGACTCATCGACCAACCACCAAAAGCAAACCACATTTCTGTTGGAATATTGAGAAAAGGTTGGAGATGGACCATTTTTTTTCGTGCCCAAAGTCTACCTTTAACCGGAAAAAGGTAACCAGCCGGAAAGGTAACCACACTACTGCTACTACTTCAGCTTAATTAAATATAGATCAATATTTGGCTGCATGAGTTTCAAGCAACAATTTAACACTCACATATTTTCATTTATATTGTGGACATGTTTTAAAAACTTTTTTTATTGTAATTTGAAATTGGGTTTTAAAGAAAATTGTAAAATAAATTATTTTTTGGGGGTCTTGTCTACGTTTTTATTTGGCCATTAAATAAAGATGTTTCAATAAAATCAAGTTAAAGTTTGTCACGTGCACAAGATACAGCGAGTGTAAACGGTACAGTCAAATGCTTACCCTCAGATTTTCCTCAACAGAATACTTGTTGTGTATCGATGGACAATAAGTAGACATTTAAGAGCACACAGGTAAAGGTAATACAGTAATATGTTCAGTCAGTTAGAATTGCCCGCTTTGTAAAGACGACAAGCGTATTGATCAGGAACAGCATGTTCAACGCCTCATCCATGTGGATCCTAGTTTCCAATATGTGCATAAAGACCATTGGTGGGAATCACTGATGTTCGCAACGTCCAGTTTTCTGTTAGCAAAAGGTGTGTGTGTGTGTGTGTGTGTGTGTGTGTGTAATAGTGTGTGTGTGTGTGTAATAGTGTGTATGTTATGTTTTTTTTTTTTCCCCAGAGTGGACTTCTCTCCAGCCTGTCCATGACGGACCTCTCCGAGCCTACAGAGAACCTGTCCAAGGCAATGCTTTTTCATTCCGGGTGAGAGGAAATCATGAATAAAGTCACGCACCTGGCTGTTCCAAGTGTGAAAAAATAACACCATTCTCCAGACAGTCTTTTGTACATTAAGATTAATAAGAGCTACAGTAGCAGTCAAACCTTCTCATTCCAGGGTTTTTATTTATTTTTTACTATTTTCTACATTGTAGAATAATAGTGAAGACAAACTATGAAATAACACACATGAAATCCATGTAGTAACCAAAGAATTGTTAAACAAATCAATTATTTATTTATAAATCCCTTCTTACATCAGCTGATGTCACAGAGTGCTGTACAGAAAGCACGTTGGCTAGGAAAAACTCCAGAACCTAGGAAGAAACCTAGAGAGGAACCAGGCTATGAGGGGTGGCCAGTCCTCTTCTGGCTGTGCCGGGTGGAGATTATAGCAGAACATGGCCAAGATGTTAAAATGTTCATAGATGGTCGGCAGGTAGCCTAGTGGTTAGAGCGTCGGGCCAGTAACTGAAAGGTTGCTAGATCGAATCCCCGAGCTGTCGTTCTGCCCCTGAACAAGGCAGTTAACCCACTGTTCCCCGGTAGGCTGTCATTGTAAATGTGAATTTGTTCTTAACTGACTTGCCTAGTTAAATAAAGGTTAAACAAATAAGGGTTAAATAATAATAATCACAGTGGTTGTAGAGGGTGCAACAGGTCAGCACCTCAGGAGTAAATGTCAGTTGGCTTTTTCATAGCCGATCATTCAGAGTTAGAGACAGCAGGTGCTGTAGAGAGAGAGAGTCGAAAACAGCAGGTCCGGGACAAGGTAGCACATCCGGTGAACCGGTCAAGGTTCCATAGCCGCAGGCAGAACAGTTAAAACTGGAGCAGCGGCACGACCAGGTGGACTGGGGACAGCCAGGTAGTCCTGAGGCATCAGGCCAGGTAGTCCTGAGGCATGGTCCTAGGGCTCAGGTCCTCCGAGAGGAGAGGGGGAGAAAAATAGAAAATTAGAGAGCATACTTAAATTCACACAGGACACCGGATAAGACAGGACAAATACTCCAGATATAACAGACTGACCCTAGCCCCACGACACAAACTATTGCAGCATAAATACTGGAGGCTGAGACAGGAGGGGTCGGGAGACACTGTGGCCCTGTCTGACGATACCCTCGGACGGGGCCAAACAGGCAGGATATAACCCCACCCAATCAAAATATATTTGTCATTCTTTAAAGCAGCCACCCTTTGCCTTGATGACTGCTTTGCACACTCTTGGCATTCTGTCACCCAGCTGCTCTTTTTAAACCAGTTCTATCATTTTAAATATTAGTCTATTGGGAGACACCGTCAGTAATACACATTCATTTTTGTCTTCTTTCAGTTTGTAGCCTATATTTTCCAGCATTCCATTCTGTTGACCTTTCCTTCCTCTGTCAGGTCTGTGTAGTTGTTCCTGAGGGTCGCTAGCCGTAGTGGATCATACTAGACTTAACGTTGTGCAATAATTTGGGACATGTAGCTTTATTAGTATCATTGATGGAAGTCAAAGCACACGTAGCAGTTTAAACCTGGAGCCTGGCGTGAAGTTCACGACAACTGGACCGTTTGTCATTAGTGAGGAGTAAGTTGGTTTTATATTGACTACTGGTCAACCTCTGTTGTGTACTTTCCTCACCTTCCAATATGTCATTTCCTGAACTTGAATATGACAACTTTCAGGATGAATCAAACCACTTTTATTCATCCATTTAAATTTAGTTTATAAAGGCTCTCCAAACCTGTTTTTATGATTCATAAATACTTTCCTAACCCTAAATAATATACAAGATCAGAATTTTTTTTTTTTATATATATCACAGCCATTGGTTAAGCAACACACAAAAGTTTTTTGATCAGCTAGAGCAGATTAGGCCAGGGCTCAGGGTTGGAATATCCACTGCAGTGTGTAATGCAGCCTAGTTTTATTTACAACATCCCCAGCAGTGGAAAATACTCGTGAAGGATGTACATTTTCTTTGAAATAGAACTATGCTCTGTGTTTCTCTGAAATATGCACTCCCTATAGCCTATATAGCCGTAGGCGTTGGATCATTTGATATCTATCAATTTTAATAAGCAACTCATTCTAAAAAACACAGAGAAATATTGACATTATCAATTAGACATGATGCTCTCCTGGACTAGATTAACAACACTAAACTCTCTCCTGACTGAAATGGAAAAAGCACAGCCCACATTCCGTAGATTTATAACCATCCCTAGCCACTCTCAAATGCATAGACCGAGCTATGGATGCAAGGACTAACCATCCGTGATATTAAAGCGTATAGATTTATCTGTGTTTTGAGGCTATACAGTGTTTGTTTACAAGGTTATATTTTAGTTTTTTTTATGGGGTTACGACCAGCTGAACTGTATTCTTCAAGAATCAATGGGTACGTATCATTAATTTCAAAGTCCCAAAAATTGATGTAGCAACTGCGGAGTGCCCCTTTTTTAAGGATAGCTGATTGTCAGAGAGAGACTGCAGATTGCCCGTTTAAGGATAGAAGATGGTTTATACAAACCGACTTTAATTTTGCTGGACCCCAGGAGGAGTAAAAATTGTATTAAGTCCCATGCGCCGAATACAACAGGTGTAGACCTTACAGTGAAATGCTTACTTACGAGCCCCTAAAGAAAAATACGGATAAGTCCTAGATGGCAGGAAGCTTGGCCACAGTGATGTACTGGGCCGTTCGCACTACCCTCTGTAGTGCCTTGCGGTCGGGAGGCCAAGCAGTTGCCGTACCAGGCAGTGACGCAACCAGTCAGGATGCTCTCGATGTTGCAGCTGTAGAACCTTTTTGAGGACCCATGCCAAATCCTTTCAGTCTCCTGAGGGGGGAAATAGGTTTTGTCGTGCCCTCTTCACAACTGTCTTGGTGTGTTTTTTTGGACCGTGTTAGTTTGTTGGTGATGTGGACACCAAGGAACTTGAAGCTCTCAACTTGCTCCACAGCAGTCCCGTCGTTGAGAATGGGGGGCGTGCTCGGTCCTCTTTTTTTTTTTTTTTTTTTCTCCTGTAGTCCACAATCATCTCCTTGGCAGGTCCTAATGGGGATCCATAATCAATACGAACGGTCACAGAGACAGAGATCAGTGGTGCCTCTTTTAGACTCCGCCTTTACCTTTTTATTAGCTTGACCAAGACGATCTCCGACCTAGATGGTTCAGTACTCTCAGCCCAGGAGCAGCTCTCCAGGCTGTGTCTCAGCCCAGGAGCAGCTCTCCAGACTGTGTCTCAGCCCAGGAGCAGCAGCGTCAGGAGCAGCTCTCCAGGCTGTGTCTCAGCCCAGGAGCAGCAGCGTCAGGAGCAGCTCTCCAGGCTGTGTCTCAGCCCAGGAGCAGCTCTCCAGGCTGTGTCTCAGCCCAGGAGCAGCTCTCCAGACTGTGTCTCAGCCCAGGAGCAGCAGCGTCAGGAGCAGCTCTCCAGGCTGTGTCTCAGCCCAGGAGCAGCAGCGTCAGGAGCAGCTCTCCAGGCTGTGTCTCAGCCCAGGAGCAGCTCTCCAGGCTGTGTCTCAGCCCAGGAGCAGCTCTCCAGACTGTGTCTCAGCCCAGGAGCAGCAGCGTCAGGAGCAGCTCTCCAGACTGTGTCTCAGCCCAGGAGCAGCTCTCCAGACTGTGTCTCAGCCCAGGAGCAGCTCTCCAGACTGTGTCTCAGCCCAGGAGTAGCAGCGTCAGGAGCAGCTCTCCAGACTGTGTCTCAGCCCAGGAGCAGCAGCGTCAGGAGCAGCTCTCCAGACTGTGTCTCAGCCCAGGAGCAGCTC
This sequence comes from Brachymystax lenok tsinlingensis, assembly GCA_030435695.1. NCBI lineage: Eukaryota > Metazoa > Chordata > Actinopteri > Salmoniformes > Salmonidae > Brachymystax > Brachymystax lenok. The sequence goes on along the minus strand of CM059804.1, from coordinate 5,548,967 downwards.
TCCAGACTGTGTCTCAGCCCAGGAGCAGCTCTCCAGACTGTGTCTCAGCCCAGGAGTAGCAGCGTCAGGAGCAGCTCTCCAGACTGTGTCTCAGCCCAGGAGCAGCAGCGTCAGGAGCAGCTCTCCAGGCTGTGTCTCAGCCCAGGAGCAGCTCTCCAGACTGTGTCTCAGCCCAGGAGCAGCTCTCCAGACTGTGTCTCAGCCCAGGAGTAGCAGCGTCAGGAGCAGCTCTCCAGACTGTGTCTCAGCCCAGGAGTAGCAGCGTCAGGAGCAGCTCTCCAGACTGTGTCTCAGCCCAGGAGTAGCAGCGTCAGGAGCAGCTCTCCAGACTGTGTCTCAGCCCAGGAGTAGCAGCGTCAGGAGCAGCTCTCCAGACTGTGTCTCAGCCCAGGAGTAGCAGCGTCAGGAGCAGCTCTCCAGACTGTGTCTCAGCCCAGGAGTAGCAGCGTCAGGAGCAGCTCTCCAGACTGTGTCTCAGCCCAGGAGTAGCAGCGTCAGGAGCAGCTCTCCAGACTGTGTCTCAGCCCAGGAGTAGCAGCGTCAGGAGCAGCTCTCCAGACTGTGTCTCAGCCCAGGAGTAGCAGCGTCAGGAGCAGCTCTCCAGACTGTGTCTCAGCCCAGGAGTAGCAGCGTCAGGAGCAGCTCTCCAGACTGTGTCTCAGCCCAGGAGTAGCAGCGTCAGGAGCAGCTCTCCAGACTGTGTCTCAGCCCAGGAGTAGCAGCGTCAGGAGCAGCTCTCCAGACTGTGTCTCAGCCCAGGAGTAGCAGCGTCAGGAGCAGCTCTCCAGACTGCCGCGTCCTGACAGTAAGAGCAGATGGATTTATATGACCTGTTCCACATTCCATTTTCAGCTGACCGTCTCCCTCCGTCACTGCTAAACAGACAGAGAGAAAAGACAACGTCAATGCTTTGCCACTTGTAGTTTTGGACACAATGGTCTAGTGTGGCAACCACAGTTTCCCAACGGACTTCCCGTTTTGGACGGGTAGTTTTATTAGGGCGGCAGTAAGAATGGGGAAAGAGCCAAAATCTAAAACTGACCAATAACCTGATTTTCTGCTTTTTTAATTTTTTTTATTTTACCAATTTTGAAATTAATTATCAGTTTGCACATGAAGTCTGTAGCCCTTTGGTGGTGTTAGCATCAGTTGGCGTGCCATCTGTTTTTAATGATCAGATTTGAAACACACGCACACACCTAAGATGCTGAACAGCTATGAATAGCAAACAGTCCCAATGTCTGGATAAAGATTAGCAGACACTCAACTTGCTGTGAAATGAAACAAAATGGCTGTGTAGATTTTGAAGGATTAACATAAAGTACTGTGGTTTGGGTCCAAAGTGGCACCCGATTCCCTATGGGCCCTGGTCAAAAGTAGTGTACTACATAGGGAATAGGGTGCCATAGGGCCCTGGTCAAAAGTAGTGTACTACATAGGGAATAGGGTGCCATAGGGCCCTGGTCAAAAGTAGTGTACTACATAGGGAATAGGGTGCCATAGGGCCCTGGTCAAAAGTAGTGTACTACATAGGGAATAGGGTGCCATAGGGCCCTGGTCAAAAGTAGTGTACTACATAGGGAATAGGGTGCCATAGGGCCCTGGTCAAAAGTAGTGTACTACATAGGGAATAGGGTGCCATAGGGCAAACATACAGCAGACTTAGCTAGGGCTAAATGTATTAGTGTGTGTGTGTGTGTGTGTGTGTGTGTGTGTGTGTGTGTGTGTGAGTGTGTGTTTTAATAGATGGGTTTTGTGCCCCATTTATTTTAGCCTGTATAGAGTTCTGAAGTCTTGTGTGTCACACCAAGGCTAATCATTAAAACCGAGTAGATACCAGCAGGATATTTGAACATAAACCCAACTGCTATGTGCCTCCGCTCCCCTGGTCTTAGGCTGCGTCCCATATGGCTCTGATCAAAAGGAGTGGACTATATAAAGGGGATAGGCAACCTAAATATAATTTTAAAACTAGTAGTTGTTTTTTGTTGTCCATGATTTTTTTAGAATAATAAATGTATTCTTTTAAATCCTCTGGTTTAACTGCTGCCTCCTTATAACAGGATGGATATGCTAGCTGTAGCAGGACTGGCTGGGGACATTAGACAACAGGGCAGCGTTGTGTTCTCTTCTCCGCTACAGACCTGTACGGTAATGGTACGTAAACACACACACACACACACACACTCGTATACAGATACCTACACTCATCTGAATGGATACTGTGCAAGTGGACGGGTAGCTTTTACTAGCTAACATTGGGCCACATTTTCACCTGTTGTTTTCCTGAGGAAAGTTAAACATGAAGGTGAAATATAGTTTAAAGTGAATCTATGTTAAGGTGTGTCTGTCTGTGTGTGTGTACAGTGCATTCAGAAAGTATTCAGACCCCCATACGTTACAGCCTTATTCAAAAAGTGAATAAATCAATTTTTTTCCTCATCAATCTACACATAATACCCCATAATGACAAAGCAAAAACAGTTTTTTAGCAATTTTTGCAAATGTTTTATACTTATTTACATAAGTATTCAGACCCTTTGCTATGAGACTTGAAATTTAGTTTAGGTGCATCCTGTTTCCATTGATCATCCTTGAGATGTTTCTTCAACTTAATTGGAGTCTACCTGTGGTAAATTCAATTGATTGGACATGATTTGGGAGTGGAGGAGGGAGTGGGGGAGTGGAGGAGGGAGTGGGGAGGGGAGGGAGTGGAGGGAGTGGAGGGAGGGAGTAGGAGGGTGTGGAGGGGAGGGAGTGGAGGGAGGAGGGAGTGGGGAGGGGAGGGAGGAGGGAGGGAGGGAGGGAGTAGGAGGGGAGGGAGGGGAGGGGGGTGTGGAGGGGAGGGAGTGGAGGGGGAGGGAGTGGAGGGGAGGGAGTGGAGGGGGAGTGGAGGGTGGAGGGGGAGAGGAGGAGGGGAGGGAGCGGGGGAGGGAGGGAGGGAGGGGAGGGAGTGGAGGGAGGGAGGGAGGGAGGTGGGGAGGGAGGAGGGGAGGGAGGGGAGGGAGTGGAGGGGGAGGGAGTGGAGGGAGGTGGAGGAGGGAGGGAAGGAGGTGGGGGAGGGAGGGAGTGGAGGGAAGGAGGTGGGGAGGGAGGGAGTGGAGGAAGGGAGGGAGTGGAGAGGGAAGGAGGTGGGGAGGGAGGGAGTGGAGGAAGGGAGGGAGTGGAGGGAGTGGAGGGAGGGAGTGGAGGGAGGGAGGGGTGGAGGGAGGGAGTGGAGGGAGTGGAGGAGGGAGGGAGGGAGGGGTGGAGGGAGGGAGGGAGTGGAGGGAGTGGAGGAGGGAGGGAGGGAGTGGTGGAGGAAGGGAGGGAGTGGAGGAGGGAGGGAGGGAGTGGAGGAGGGAGGGAGTGGAGGGAGTGGAGGGAGGGAGTGGAGGGAGGGAGGGGTGGAGGGAGGGAGGGAGTGGAGGGAGTGGAGGAGGGAAAAGAGGAGCAGGAAGAAGGTAAGAAATGGGGACATAATCAATCAGGAACAGGAGGGGGGTGTCTGAGAGGTGATGGGAGGGAGCACTACCTCTGCCCAGAGAGGACTTTGTTGGGGAGAGGAGATACCTGTCCTTCAGCATATACCTGTCCTCTGTGGTCCAGCAGGCTGATGGGAGTACTGTGGGGCCTAACAAGAGCCCAGGTGTCCTGTCTGGCCTCTCTTCTGACGGCTGCATCGGGGGACTGCACAGGGCCGGAGCCTGTTACAGTGGCCCTGCTGGGACCTCATTAGGTGCTGTTGTATCCCACCCGCAGAGAGGAGACGGAGGAACAGAGGAAGGAACGCACCACGCACCCCTCCCACTGGCCAGCAGCAGCTCAACGTATACACAGACCTCTCCCTCTCGGTTTGACACTACCTCTCTGTCCCAGCTCAACACACAGACCCACAACCAGACGGAACACACTGCCTCCCGGCTGGACAGACACAGACGCAGCCAGGCGGTACGCGGCCTACCGCTAGCAGCATTGGAGAGCCAGTTCAGTCGCGGCATGATGAATCCATCCAAGACCACGGTGGAGGGCTACAGAGACAATTACAAGGAGGAGAGCCAGGCTGGGGCTAGGAGGGAGGAGGAGGGCTTTAGGCTGGGTTCTCTGGTTAGCAGGGTGTCTAGGGGTGAGGAGGTGCAGGAGGAGAGACATGCTGGGGCTAGGAGGGAGAAGGAGGGCTTTAGGCTGGGTTCTCTGGTTAGCAGGGTGTCTAGGGGTGAGGAGGTGCAGGAGGAGAGACATGCTGGGGCTAGGAGGGAGAAGGAGGGCTTTAGGCTGGGTTCTCTGGTTAGCAGGGTATCCCAGATCTCTGGGCTTGGGGGGGAGCATGAGCTAGACTTTCTGGGGGAAAGGAGCTCTAGCTCTGGGATGGGTTCTGTGGTCAGCAGGGGGGTCTCCTGTATGTTCCCGGACACGTGGCGTCTCCTCAGCAGCTCCCCCCTGAGAGTCCTGCAGGAGTTCTGGGACAGTACAGGAGTTCTGCAGCCTGGAGATGGGGGAATGGCTGGGAGTCTTCAGCCTGGAGATGGGGGAGGAGCCTGCTCCAGTCGGCCCAGTCAGGTTGTCTCAATGGTGAGGGAGAGTCTGATGCTGTCAGTGGTTAAAGACAGCCAGGTCTTCTCATTGGTCAGAGAGAGTCACATGTTCTCCTATGTTAAAGACAGTCAGGTGTTCTCTATAGTCAGTGACCTGCCATTGGTGCAACACATAAGCACCGAGCTAACTCAAGACTTCAGGAGCATTCCCATTGAGCTCACTCAGGATCTTCAGCAAGTGGAGTCAACTGGAATACAGCAGAGAGCTATTTACCTTAACACCGCACCAAAAATGTACCTGCCCCTTCTTCCAACCCACAATACTGTCTTCAACCCAGCACCAAGCCTGTACCCAACCCAGAATGCCATTGAGTTCCCACATAAACAGAACACTGGTATAGAGGTGGATTGGAGAACAGGGGAACAGAATCCCATCACAGAACTGGAGTGGACTCTGGAGCCGGAAGGCAGACAGGAAGCTCTATCTACGTCAGAGTGTGTCAACGATGGAGCCAACGGCAGCAAGCCACAGTCCCCTCCAGAGCAGGGGAACAACGCCAGATCTGCAGGTCCAGAGAAGAGCTCTGTTTCTGGGCAGGGGAAGCAGTGGACTGAGGGTGTCCAGGTATATTACCAGGTGTGCATTTTAATAATTCATATTATGAAATGTACAAAGTGAATCAAAACCATTCAGCCTTCCTTGTTGCTTCATTAAAATAAACCATTCTCGTTCTTTCAGAGACTGGTGGAGTTCCCAGGGGCTCTGGTTCAACTCCAGTCCCTTCCAGTGTCCACCCTCCTGGGCTGTCTCCAGTCCGTTCTCCCCTCTGTCTTCAGCTCTCAGAGACTACTGGGTCTCTACTGGCTGGGTGTGGCCAACTGCAGCCAGCCCCACCCACACCCTTCCCTCGTCCTCCTATTGGAGTCCTGCCTCTACGTCCTGACTCTTGACCCCGACATACCCGATCAGACCACGCCTCTGACAGTGTTCCACCACCTCCCCCTGCTGCAGATCAAGGAGATCCAGGTAGGACATATTTTATTTGAAAAAAATAAAATATTTTATTGTTCTACCAATTAAATAATTTACCTATGTTCTTTGTTATTAATTATATTTATCCTCATCTTTATCATCAGTATTATCATCGTCTAGATTGTTCTATCTAAATATCCGTCTAGGTGGGTTTTGGCGGTCAGAGCCTTCGTCTCACGGCCTCCAGCGAGGAGAGCGTCCTCACCCTCTACACCCACAGGTAAAGGAGAGGACCACGGTGCTCAGTTCTTATCCTCTAACCTTAGTGTAAACAAACGGGTGCTTGGAGCCAACAGTTGATCATCATCCATTGCCAATCAGTCGCACATTATTTTTTTAAAGTAGGTTAGCGCTTGAATACAAGTAGGTTAATGTCTTCGTGTGGTCTATTAAGACGCAGGTTTGCATTTGTTGTCATGAATCTTGTTCTAGAGGCAGCTCTGCACAGCATGGTCACTATCTGCCACAGCCACAGTCTGATTTTCAACCTAACCTTAACCACACTGCTAACCCTAATGCCTAACCCTTACCCTTAAAGTGGAACTGACAACGTTTCAGCAACAGGAAATCTTATCGAAATCTGTTCACATACACCACAGGAGGCTGACGGCACCTTACTTGAGGAGGGTAATGAGAGCTCGTGGTAATGAGTGGAGCAGAATCACTGGAATGGTATCAAACGCATCAAACACATGGTTTCCAGGTTTTTGATGTCGTTCCATCTGCTTTGTTCCCGACCATTATTCTGAGCCGGCCTCCCCTCAGCAGCCTCCACTGATACACACCCTCAGGAAGAATGTCACTTATTATAATTTTTTTATTGACATTTTCTGACAAGCGAGCACTTAGATATGGTCATTTTCATAAATTCATAGAATGTTTTGGAATGACTTATAGTAAGTCATATGTGAAAATTCTCTAGCTATATAAAAATGGGGAAAACGGACGTGCATTTGGACAATTAATAGACACTGCAGTAAATAAAACCGAATAAAAACATCTGTCTCGTCCAAGACCGGAGTCTACGCAGACCGGTGCACTATAGCCAATCAGAGCTACACTAGGCCTTTATGCAAACAGGCCATTTGCCACACCGCCCTGCCATCATTCACTTTGAACTGGACTGTGTTTACAGGTATTTGGGCCTGCCGTCATTCACTTTGAACTGGACTGTGTTTACAGGTATTTGGCCCTGCCGTCATTCACTTTGAACTGGACTGTGTTTACAGGTATTTGGCCCTGCCGTCATTCACTTTGAACTGGACTGTGTTTACAGGTATTTGGGCCTGCCGTCATTCACATTGAACTGGTCTATGGGGTATACAGACAGTCTGTCAGTCACTCACTCCTCCAATGACATGACATCCTCCCAGCAGCTAGCTAGCGAGCTAACGTCAGGCTTTGTGTTTTCTTTAGCTTGCTAAATAAATAGCTCGCTACATAAATAGATACGCTAGCCCAAGGGGTGTCAAGCTCAATATTGGAACAAATATATAACATATTTGTGGACCAGACATATCCTATTTTTGTTTTTCTACCCCCCAAAAATTGCAACCCTTTCTAGCCATTGTTTTATTTGGAAAAATATGGCCCTTATACTTAAGTATGTGGATACCTGCTTGTCGAACATCTCATTCCAAAATCATAGGCATTAATATTGGGTTGGTCCCCCCTGTTTTCTGCTATAACAGCCTCCACTCTTCTGGGAAGGACTGCTGCGGAGACTAGCTTCCATTCAGCTACAAGAGCATCAGTGAGGTTGGGCGCTGATGTTGGGCGATTAGGCCTGGCTCGCAGTCAGTGTTCCAATTCATCCCAAAGGTGTTCAATGGGGTTGAGGTCAGGGCTCTGCAGGCCAGTCAAGTGTTTCCACACTGATCTCGACAAACCATTTCTGTATGGACCTCGCTTTGTGCACAAGGGTATTGTCATTCTGAAACAGAAACGGGCCTTCCCCAAACTTGCCACAAAGTTGGAGGCACAGAATAATCTAGAATGTCGTATGCTGTAGCATTAATATTTCCCTTCGCTGGAACTAAGAGGCTTAGCCTGAACCATGAAAAACAGCCCCAGACCATTATTCCTCCTCCACCAAACTTTACAGTTGGCACTATGCATTTGGGCATTTCATGAAGATCCTGACAACAGTTCTTATGTTGACGTTGCTTCCAGAGGCAGTTGGATTTTTTGCACGCTTCGCGCTTCAGCACTCTGTGGTCCCATTCTGTGAGCTTGTGTGGCCGACCACTTCCCTGTTGAGACGTTTTTTTTCTCCTAGACGTTTCCACTTCACAATAAAAGCACTTTACAGTTGACCGGGGGGGGGCAGCTCTAGCAGGGCTGAAATTAGACCTAATTGACTTGTTGGAAAGGTGGCATCCTATGACGGTGCCATGTTGAAAGTCACTGAGCTTTTCAGTATGGGCCATTCTACTGCCAATGTTTGTCTGTGGAGATTGCATGGCTGTGTGCTCAATTTTACACAACTCGTGTGGCTGAAATAGCCGACTCCACTAATTTTGAAGGGGTGTCCACATATTTTGGTATATATAGTGTGTATATACATAAGATTCTGAATTTTAGCATCTTAGCATCTTAAAACAAGAGGTAAATTATATTTGTCCAGCCTTTGCTGCTTCAATGCTGAGACTCTAATCAACATCTATTTAATGAGCCCAAATAACAAAAATGTAACTATAGGGTGTTTTAACATTTTTAAACTTAACATGTTATTCTTTATTTTTATTAACTTTTGCACTGCATGGCTCACCGGTGCAGTTAAATGCAGCATTGCTGTACGGTGCATTCACAATGTATTGAGTAGTCGGTCTAGGCTACTGCTCTAATGTGGCTGTAATAGACCTACATGTTCTACTGCTCTAATGTGGCTGTAATAGACCTACATGTTCTACTGCTCTAATGTGGCTGTAATAGACCTACATGTTCTACTGCTCTAATGTGGCTGTAATAGACCTACATGTTCTACTGCTCTAATGTGGCTGTAATAGACCTACATGTTCTACTGCTCTAATGTGGCTGTAATAGACCTACATGTTCTACTGCTCTAATGTGGCTGTAATAGACCCACATGTTCTACTGCTCTAATGTGGCTGTAATAGACCTACATGTTCTACTGCTCTAATGTGGCTGTAATAGACCTACATGTTCTACTGCTCTAATGTGGCTGTAATAGACCTACATGTTCTACTGCTCTAATGTGGCTGTAATAGACCTACATGTTCTACTGCTCTAATGTGGCTGTAATAGACCTACATGTTCTACTGCTCTAATGTGGCTGTAATAGACCTTCAGCTCGCAGTCCTTGTGTTGGACACACTTATGCTAGCCTGTTAGCCACGTTATGACTGACTGGTGATCATTGTCCTTGCTAGTTTGATTGTATTGACATTCCCAGCCTTAGTTACAGGTGTCCGTTTGTGTTGGAATATTGACTAATGGAAACTGAAGCAGTGCATCCCCTATGGGTAGAAGCAGGAAAAAAATTTGCTGGTCAGCTGTGATTTACAACCTGATGGAAATATTTGTTTTACTACTGGTGAAATTATATTTGTCATGCATTTAACGGAATCCATCTATTCAGCCAACAATTTTATTTATTTTGTTTTATTTCGCCTTTATTTAACCATGCAGGCTAGTTGAGAACAAGTTCTCATTTCCAACTGCGACCTGCCCAAGATAAACTAGAGTCAGTTAAAAACACATTCTTATTTACAAAGACGGACTACCCCGGCCAAACCCTAACCCGGAAGACACTGGGCCAATTGTGCGCCGACCTATGGGACTCCCAATCAAGGCCCGTTTTGATACAGCCTGGAATCGAACCAGGGTCTGTAGTGACGCTTCTAGCACTGAGATGCAAGTGCCTGTACATAATGTAATTTTTTTGTCAAATAGAACCTATTTTTAAAACCTCTTTATGAAGTTTGTTTTGAAGCAATACTGGGAATTTTATATTTTCACTGATTACAATTGTCTGTTTTGTTTCACATCTGCATAGTAGTTAAAACTCTGTCAGTTCCACTTTTAATTTGATTTAAATTAAGACTAAAGAGCACATTTTATTTTTCATTAATTGTTTGCCTATTTTGACTTATCTAGCGAAATCGCTCAGTTCTGCCTCCAGGACAAGATTCATGACAATAAACGACAGCCTGCTACTAAGGCATGTTCCTTGCATATTAAAAATAAATTTGATCAAATCTTCAATTACACCCTCTGCTGTACCTCCACACCCACAGCAAGACCCTCACCCAGGCCCTCACCCAGGCCCTGCTAGGTGTGTTCTCCCCTGGGGACCAGCGAGTGGCTCACCACCCCTTCCTGAAGGAGGACCTGATGGAGCTGTCTCTGGACTGGAAGGCCCAGGTACCTGACCTGCTGTTGGATGCTGGGCTCAGGCTATCTGGTCACTTCCACAAGACCCTAGCTGACCTGGTGTATATACTACACGGCAACATGGACAGGTAGTAGTATTTGTTGGTCTTGAAAGGATAGCTCATAGCACATAAGAACTGAAGACAGACAAACGTTTGAGTTTTATTTGACTTTTTTTCCAGAGAGAAGCCTAGTCTGGGTGAGGTCAGACTGCTGCTCTACACTACCGTTGGTGTGACAACGACCCCTGACCCCAGACCTGAGCCCTGGGCCCAGCTCCTCCTCACGGAGACACACCTGGGACTGGTGCAGGTACATTAACTATGTTTAATATATTCATTCATTTATGCAGGAAGATGCCATGCACTCACTCACACTGTGACATTTGCCTTCCTTCCTTCCTGCAGGAGAATGCAGTGTTCCACCCTGCTCCGCGTCACCTCGCCCTGCTGTCCCGACAAGCACAGTTCCAGGGGGTGTCCCTCCGGTGCCGCTCTGACATCCGCTGTTTGATGGTTGGAGATTGGGCCGGGAGCTCCACTGGTGTGGGGCGAGATGGAGCCAGTGATGAAGGTATTTCGTAAAAAAAAAAAAAAAGTCAATAAATAAAAAAATCTACCACATGTTGATGCAGTCCATTTAAAATATTCGAAAACACTAAAACGTGTTAGGTTTACCAATTTTTTAATTATTTGGAGCATAAATAGTGTGCCATCTCTTATTTTTTTAACACAAAGTTGAACGTATTTCCATTGTAGTCTTAGGCGGTGCAACTAGACTGGACATCATCCTATCTGGGGACCGGAGGACCAGAGGAGAGAGGTGGGACAGGCCTAGGGGACACCCTGGAAGAAGAGGTGCTGCTGCTGTAAGGAAGGTAGGAAGGGTAGCTGACGCTGCTATCCTGTATGCTGGCTCTAATTCATGTCCTCCGCAGCAGCAGCAAGCTGAAGTGTGGAAATTACATTTCAGCTGCTCGTCGGAGGCCGCCTGTCTGATTAATCACTTGTCAAACGTCTGAATGGTCACTGATCAAGGACTCGACAGACCATAATGAACTATAGGTTCGACAGGACCGGACTGAACAGAAGAATTGGTGCCTAACTCTCACTGAGAGGAAGTCAAGGTGGCATCTCAAAACAACAAGATGGAGAATATCTCTACTATGACACTATTAAAGGCCAGTTTCCCAAACACAGACTAAGACGAGTCATGGACTTAAAAGCATGCTCAAAAGACAATCTCCTTGTACTTCAACTTTCGTCCAGGACTCGGGTAAATCTTTGTCCGGGAAACAGGCCAATAGAGTACATGAATATAGAATATATTGATATGTTCTTTTTGTTCAATGTTTCCATGCACTGATTTCTATGGAATGTTCATATCCCATTTTCCACATGTCATTTGAGTTTTTCAGAAGTGCACTTTTTTAAGGGGGGGGTGGGGTCTCCTGTTTTCCATGATGTGGTGGTTATTTTTTTTCATTCACTGTTCATGTTGTTTTTGTTTACACTGTAGAGGGACCTCGGGACACTTGATTCTAGAGAATATAGGCCATTTTAAGGATAGATATGCAAAATGTCCAAATAATTACAGGTTAAGCCTTTTAAGCATATTTGCACTTTTGACCACACAAAAGACCAGTGTTATACCTCAAATATTTAAACGTTTGTGTTTTATGGATATATGTAAAAAAATTAAAAAAAAAATAAAAAAGCCAAATAATGTCATGCAATCTAATAATTCATTATATTTGTGGAATCTTTGAATTACTTGGTAGTTTCAGACGTGTGTTTAAAAATTTATGTATTGAAATGATCATGTTTATGATGCTGCAGGTGGAGAAGCTGTGTTTTGTTTCGGTTTGTCAAGCAATAAAAGTTATACAACTTGTCTTTTGGTTTTTGTCAGTCTACTATAAACGATCGACTATCTTCTGAAGGATGGAAACTTCACAATGTAGCTTCATCTGCTCATTCTCTCTGATTCTCTCCCTCGCGCTCCCTCGCTCTCTCCCTCTCTCCCTCGCTCTCTCTCGTTCCTCACTCGCTCGCTCGCTCTCTCCCTCCCTCGCTCGCTCGCTCGCTCTCTCCCTCCCTCGCTCGCTTGCTCGCTCTCTCCCTCGCTCGCTCACTCGCTCTCTCCCTCGCTCTCTCTCGTTCCTCGCTCTCTCTCGTTCCTCGCTCTCTCTCGTTCCTCTCTCCCTCTCTCTCGCTCGCGCTCGCTCACTCGCTCTCTCCCTCTCTCTCTCTCGCTCTCTCACTTCTCTCCCGCTCGCTCTCTCTCTCGCTCTCTGTGTGTATCTGTCTCTATGGCTGTGTTAAAGATCAGAATTTGGCAGCCTATGTGGTGTTAACTCTTGTCAGTAGCTTGCCTCCTTGTCCCTTACGACCCAGCCTCTCAACACCACAACCCCTACCTCTCTCAGCCTCTCAACACCACAACCCCTACCTCTCTCAGCCTCTCAACACCACAACCCCTACCTCTCTCAGCCTCTCAACACCACAACCCCTACCTCTCTCAGCCTCTCAACACCACAACCCCTACCTCTCTCAGCCTCTCAACACCACAACCCCTACCTCTCTCAGCCTCTCAACACCACAACCCCTACCTCTCTCAGGGGTTGGGTTAAATGCAGAAGACACAAGGTCGAGGTGAACATCGAACCCCTATTGAACCCATCCTATACCTCCTATTGAACCCATCCTATACCTCGCATTGAAGCCGTCCTATTGAACTCGTCCTGTACCCATCCTGTTGAACTCGTCCTGTACCCATCCTGTTGAACTCGTCCTATACCCATCCTATTGAAGCCGTCCTGTACCTGATACATTTCCCTGGTCTTTCCAGTTAACACTGTTACTCAAACTGATGATGCTGGTTTAACAGTTGATCAGCATGTTCCATCGCTGAGAGGAATTTGAGGTCAAACTCCATGAGAAGCGGAAAGCTGGACAGACAGACTGATTTAAGTACTCATGCACACACTCATGCACTCTGTCTGAGGTCAGGACTGACTGGTCCCCTCATGTCTGCTGAATGTCATGCCCAGCAGCAGCAGAGTGCAATCAGTCCTCCTTTCTTCTCTTGTCCTCGCTCTCTCCTCGGTTCTACTCTTCTTTCTCATCCTTTCTCCTCCCTTCTTCCTCTTCTCTTTCTCCTTCCACCTCCCCTTCTCCTCCCTTTCTCCTCCTTCTTCCTCCTCCTCTTCTGCTCTCTCCTCCTTTTCTACCGTTTCTTAATTTCTCCTCCCTCTACTCTTCTCCTCTTCCTCTCTTTCCTGTTTCCTCCATTCTCCTCTTCTCCGTTCTCCTCTCTCACCTCCCTTCTCCACTCTGCTCCTGGTCTGAAGGGGAGAACAAGGCACCCTATTTCTTAAACTGTATAGTGCACTATGTATCTAACACAAAAGGATGAGAAGGAGAAATCAATCATAACCAAATGTTGATGTTTACTCCAAGCTCCCACAATGTGCTTGGGAAAGATTACAATTATGGTTTATTTCTTCGCCACCGGCTCATTCCTAAGTTCCAAAGCCATTTTGGAGGGGATGTATTACAAATCTCTTTACAGGTCCTAAAAGGGGTTCATATAGATGAGGGGAGAGTCTGTCCTCTGGTAGATAAGGCGAAAGTGGAGACTGTCATTGAAAACAACACAGAGAAAGGTGCTTCTGCTCTGAATTACACTTCACCTCACTATGAATTACACTTCACCTCACTATGAATTACTCTTCACCTCACTATGAATTACTCTTCACCTCACTATGAATTACTCTTCACCTCACTATGAATTACTCTTCACCTCACTATGAATTACTCTTCACCTCACTATGAATTACACTTCTCACTATGAATTACACTTCACCTCACTATGAATTACACTTCACCTCACTATGAATTACACTTCACCTCACTATGAATTACACTTCTCCTCACTATGAATTACACTTCACCTCACTATGAATTACACTTCTCACTATGAATTACACTTCACCTCACTATGAATTACACTTCACCTCACTATGAATTACACTTCACCTCACTATGAATTACACTTCACCTCACTATGAATTACACTTCTCACTATGAATTACACTTCTCACTATGAATTACACTTCTCACTATGAATTACACTTCTCCTCACTATGAATTACACTTCACCTCACTATGAATTACACTTCACCTCACCTTGAGCACTTTTCAGACAGCCAGAGGAATAACGCTGAGTACCCCTCCGAGTACAAGACTTGTCCCTGTAGTCAAAGCAGCGGATGCCTTCACACGAGGGCAACGGACCACAGTCTATGCGACAACTGCCGGTGACCATAGCAACTAAATAAACGTTATCGACGTGCGGAAATATCGCTACGACACCATATGCGTTCATAAAAATGCAACAAATGACTGGAACAATTTGTTTTATTGTTCAACACGAATCTGTAAACTGATAGTGTGCAAGTAGAGTACCATAGTATGAGTCATAATCCCATTAAAACCTAGCTGACAAACAGGGAAATTATTTTTCCACAATTCGTCTTTCCAAATGAGGATTTTAGAAACACTTACAATAAGGGCTGTGTTTTGTGTATGCTTACCATGGTGTGACGTTTTGATAACCATGTAAATCTCTCCAGGACAACGTGACTTAGCATACGCTCACTCTTAGCATAGCAGTGATGTAAAGTACTTACAGTTGAAGTTGGAAGTTTACATACACCCATTAGCCAAATACATTTAAACTCAGTTTTTCACAATTACTGACATTTAATCCTAGTAAAAATTCTCTGTCTTAGGTCAGTTAGGATAACCACTTTATTTTAAGAATGTGAAATGTAAGAATAGTAGTAGGGAGAATGATTTATTTCAGCTTTAATTTCTTTCATCACGTTCCCAGTGGGTCAGAAGTTTACATACACTCAATTAGTATTTGGTAGCATTGCCTTTAAATTGTTTAACTTGGGTCAAACGTTTCGGGTAGCCTTTCACAAGCTTCCCACAATAAGTTGGGTGAATTTTGGCCCATTCCTCCTGACATAGCTGGTGTAACTGAGTCAGGTTTGAAGGCCTCCTTGCTCGCACACGCTTTTCCAGTTCTGCCCACCAATTTTCTATGGGATTGAGGTCAGGGCTTTGTGATGGCCACTCCAATACCTTGACTTTGTTGTTCTTAAGCCATTTTGCCACAACTTTGGAAGTATGCTTGGGGTCATTGTCCATTTATAAGACCCATTTGCGACCAAGCTTTAACTTCCTGGCTGATGTCTTGAGGTGTTGCTTCAATATATCCACAGAATTTTCCTTCCTCATGATGCCATCTATTTTGTGAAGTGCACCAGTCCCTCCTGCAGCAAAGCTCCCCCACAACATGATGCTGCCACCCCTGTGGTTCACGGTTGGGATGGTGTTCTTTGGCTTGCAAGCCTCCCCCTTTTTCCTCCAAACATAATGATGGTCATTATGGCCAAATAGTTATATTTTTGTTTCATCAGACAGAAGGACATTTCTCCAAAAAGTATTTGTCCCCATATTTGTCCCCATGTGCAGTTGCAAACTGCACATAGTCTGGCTTTTTTTATGGCGGTTTTGGAGAAGTGGCTTCTTCCTTGTTGAGCGGCCTTTCAGGTTATGTTGATATAGGACTCGTTTTACCGTGGATATAGATACTTTTGTACCTGTTTCCTCCAGCATCTTCACAAGGTCCTTTGCTGTTGTTCTGGGATTGATTTGCACTTTTCGCACCAAAGCACGTTCATCTCTAGGAGACAGAATGCATCTCCTTCCTGAGCGGTATGATGGCTGTGGTTTGTACATTTATACAGATGAAGTGGTACCTTCAGGCGTTACTCCCAAGGATGAACCAGACTTGTGGAGGTCTATAATTTTTTTCTGAGGTCTTGGCTGATTTCCTTTGATTTTCCCATGATGTCAAGCAAAGAGGCACTGAATTTGAAGGTAGGCCTTGAAATACATCCACAGGTACACCTCCAATTGACTCAAATTATGTCAATTAGCCTATCAGAAGCTTCTAAAGCCATGACATCATTTTATGGAATTTTCCAAGCTGTTTAAAGGCACAGTCAACTTAGTGTATGTAAACTTCTGACACACTGGAATTGTGATACAGTGAATTATAAGTGAAATCTGTCTGGAAAAATGTGAAAAATGACTTGTGTCATGCACAAAGTAGATGTCCTAACCGACTTGCCAAAACTATAGTTTGTCAACAAGAAATGTGTGGAGTGGTTGAAAAACGAATTTTAATGACTCCAACCTAAGTGTTTGTATATTTCCGACTTAAACTGTAAGTAAAAATACTTTGGAATACTACTTAAGTCGTTTTTTGGGGGTATTTGTACTTTACCCTGCTATTTCTATTTTTGCATACTTTTACTTCACTACATTCCTAAAGAAAATGATTTACTTTTTACTCCATACATTTCACCTGACACCCAAAAGTACTTGTCAGGACAGGAACATTTTCTAATTCACATGCTTCTCAAGAGAACATCCCTGGTCATGCCTACTGCCTCTGATCTGGCGGACTAACCAAACACATGCTTCGTTTGTAAATGACGTTTGAGTGTTGGAGTGTGCCCCTGGCTATCTGTAAATATATTAAAAAAACTAGAAGATGTGGCCGTCTGCTTTGCTTAATATAAGTAATTTAAAATTATTTATACTTTTACTTTTGATACTTAAGTATATTTTTGTATTTTTAAAACCTAAATACTTTTAGACTTACTCAAGTAATATTTTACTGGGTGACTCACTCTTGAGTCATTTTCTGTTAAGGTGTCTTTACTTATACTCAAG
Organism: Brachymystax lenok tsinlingensis; assembly: GCA_030435695.1. Taxonomy (NCBI): domain Eukaryota; kingdom Metazoa; phylum Chordata; class Actinopteri; order Salmoniformes; family Salmonidae; genus Brachymystax; species Brachymystax lenok. The sequence continues at coordinate 5,532,210 of CM059804.1, read as the reverse complement.
TATAACAATTGTGTACTTTTAACACCACTGGGCATTAAACATGGAGATTTTAATAGGTGGTGGTCTCAATTCCAATACCTACTCTGTGGTCTGGTTTTGCTGTCTGGTCTCATTCATCCTCATCAGTGTTCTGAATCTAAACACAGCTTGTTTATTCCCTAATTTAGTTATACACCAAGTTGTCAGTTTTCCATCTGTTTAGCCTGTTTAATGTCATCTCAAGGCGCTGTAATGTAATGCCATAGACTTAGACACTTCTGTCGCCCCCAAAAAGCTTGTTTTAGCATGGGCAGCGCCGTTGAGGAATCACACCAACTCTACTGCCCCAAAGCCTGTTTTAGCATGGACTACTTTAAAATGTACATTACCTCAGTAACCAGGTTTCAATCAAAACGTTTTATGCGAGTAAAGTACATTGGATAAAAAATGTCACAACAGGCCTTATAACATCATCTGATTTGTTGCTAAACTTTCCAAATATCGACAAAACAAAATATACTAGACAAGGTGGGATCTTTTTGTGTCTGTAAAATTCATTATGCGAGAAATGGCAGTGGAAATGCCTTCATGCACGAATATTGATATAATAATAACCATCATATCGATGTAAACTTGGAGTCACGCGATGCTACAATATGTTGTGTGGTCCTCCCACTACGACTCGATGATACAGTATGTTGTGTGGTCCTCCCACTACGACTCTGATACAGTATGTTGTGTGGTCCTCCCACTACGACTTGATGATACAGTATGTTGTGTGGTCCTCCCACTACGACTCGATGATACAGTATGTTGTGTGGTCCTCCCACTACGACTCGATGATACAGTATGTTGTGTGGTCCTCCCACTACGACTCGATGATACAGTATGTTGTGTGGTCCTCCCACTACGACTCGATGATACAGTATGTTGTGTGGTCCTCCCACTACGACTGATGATACAGTATGTTGTGTGGTCCTCCCACTACGACTCGATGATACAGTATGTTGTGTGGTCCTCCCACTACGACTGATGATACAGTATGCTGTGTGGTCCTCCCATTACGACTCGATGATACAGTATGTTGTGTGGTCCTCCCACTACGACTCGATGATACAGTATGTTGTGTGGTCCTCCCACTACGACTCGATGATACAGTATGTTGTGTGGTCCTCCCATTACGACTGATGATACAGTATGTTGTGTGGTCCTCCCACTACGACTCGATGATACAGTATGTTGTGTGGTCCTCCCACTACGACTCGATGATACAGTATGTTGTGTGGTCCTCCCACTACGACTCGATGATACAGTATGTTGTGTGGTCCTCCCACTACGACTCGATGATACAGTATGTTGTGTGGTCCTCCCACTACGACTCGATGATACAGTATGTTGTGTGGTCCTCCCATTACGACTCGGGAAAGCCAGCAGTTTATTAGGTTACAGATGGAATAAGTGATGATGAACTTCACAGGGTGGTGAAAGTACACGGTGATGAGGTTGATGCTCCTTTCCAATACATATCCAGGGTCTTATTCTGGTGACATGATGATCGATGCTTGACTGCCGTTTTGAGAAATAAAAATAATCTAGCTATTTTGTCCATAATAAACTCATTGTTTAGGAGGCTATACTCGCGCTGTATCTGTGAGCTGTTGGCTAGAGCACACTTGCCAAGACCAGAGTGGGCACATTCACTAAAAAGGAAAAAAAAACATCATTAGAGTTGAAAATATGATGGAAACCCATTTAACTTTTTTTCTATTCATGATCATCGATGCTTGACTGCCGTTTGACAAGTAAACGTTTAGCTCTTTTGTCCATAATAATCTCACCATGTAGACAAATTAGTTTTTTTTATCTTGGCTTCTGTTTTACATATAAACTAAAATCCTTCTCTCATCATGTAGGCAGCCTACCCACACGGTATCTACGAGCTGTTGCCAAAACCAGAGATTCGCTTTTTATAACAAAGCATTTCTTCTTACAAAACCATCAGTAGATGAAAAATGCGATGGAAACCCATTTAACTTGTTGATACATGGGAGTTTAACTACAAAAGTAATTTTTATGAGCACTACCTCATTACAATAAGTCAATTTGATAGGAAAATGCGCATATTGTTTTTATGCTAGTTTTAGAATATTCACATACATCTTTTGGATGGAAACCTAGCTAATGACACTTCCCATGTGGTCACAGACTCCCTAATGGGACAGATACAGAGATGAGTCTAACCTAGCTAATGACACTTCCCATGTGGTCACAGACTCCCTAATGGGACAGATACAGAGATGAGTTTAACCTAGCTAATGACACTTCCCATGTGGTCACAGACTCCCTAATGGGACAGATACAGAGATGAGTTTAACCTAGCTAATGACACTTCCCATGTGGTCACAGACTCCGTAATGGGACAGATACAGAGATGAGTCTAACCTAGCTAATGACACTTCCCATGTGGTCACACACTCCCTAATGGGACAGATACAGAGATGAGTTTAACCTAGCTAATGACACTGCCCATGTTGTCACAGACGCCATAATGGGACAGATACAAAGATGAGTTTAACCTAGCTAATGACACTTCCCATGTGGTCACACACTCCCTAATGGGACAGATACAGAGATGAGTTTAACCTAGCTAATGACACTTCCCATGTGGTCACACACTCCCTAATGGGACAGATACAGAGATGAGTCTAACCTAGCTAATGACACTTCCCATGTGGTCACACACTCCCTAATGGGACAGATACAGAGATGAGTTTAACCTAGCTAATGACACTGCCCATGTTGTCACAGACTCCCTAATGGGACAGATACAGAGATGAGAAGTTTACTGTGTGGTTTGGGTTAATCTGTCTTCAGTTCAGTCTGGAGTTATTTTGAAAACTTTGGCCTTTTTCTTTTCTATACTGAACAAAAAAATATATAAACGCAACACTTTCAAATATTTTACTGAGTTACGGTTCATATGAGGAAATCAGTCAATTGAAATAAATTCATTAGGTCCTAATCCATGGATTTCACATGACTGCATTTAACCCAACCCCTCTGAATCATAGAGGTGCGGAGGGCTGCCTTAATGGACATCCACGGCGCCCGGAGTACTGCCTGGCTCAGGAGCGGAACGACAGATTTTTACCTTGTCAGCTCGGGGATTCGATCCAGCAACCTTCAGGTTACTGGCCCAACGCTCCTTCCCACCAGGCTACCTGCCAGCCCTAATATCAGTTGGTACTCTGTAATCTATAATGACATATTCACTATTTGCAGTTTATGAATAGTTGTTCAATACAACAATAAACTGCTGTTTTGCTGTGTATTTAATGCAGCATACTGTAAACGCTGAAAAAAGTATTGTGGGAGGGGAAAGAATCACTGGCTCATTAACATATTTTAAGGCGTGCCTTGTAAATTGCTATATTTGTTGCACCCGTTAGTGGGATTGCTGTACCAATTTAAGTGATATTTGGATGGAGTTCCCTAATAATTACATGTATGTAGAGAACAGATCAGAGTGGCAGTGTCAAACGGTTGAATATTTAACCATATCCATCTGTTCTGTAGTTACAGCCAGTTTTGAAGCCTTTGCCTCTAAATGTGCAAGTGATATATAAAACTCAAGATATTCAAAACAATTGGTAACACTACGCCGTGAAGGACTGAAATCCTGCAGCACCCGCAAGGTCCCCCTGCTCAAGAAAGCACATATACATGCACGTCTGAAGTTGAATGAACAATGAACATTTGAATGATTCAGAGGACATCTGGGTGAAAGTGTTGTGGTCAGATGAGACCAAAATGGAGCTTTTTGGCATCAACTCAACTCGCTGTTTTTTGAGGAGGAGGAATGCTGCCTATGACCCCAAGAACACCACGCCCACCGTCAAACATGGAGGTGGAAACATTATGCTTTAGGGGTGTTTTTATGCTAAGGGGATAGGACAACACTGCATCAAAGGGACGATGGACGGGGCCATGTACCGTCAAATCTTGGGTGAGAACCTCCTTCCCTCAACCAGGGCATTTTAAAATGGGCCGTGGATGGGTATTCCAGCATGACAATGACCCAAAACACACGGCCAAGGCAATAAAGGAGTGGCTCAAGAAGAAGCACATTAAGGTCCTGGAGTGGCCTAGCCAGTCTCCAGACCTTAATCCCATAGAAAATCTGTGGAGGGAGCTGAAGGTTCGAGTTGCCAAACATCAGCCTTCGAAACCTTAATGACTTGGAGAAGATCAGCGAAGAGGAGTGGGACAAAATCCCTCCTGAGATGTGTGCTAACCTGGTGGCAAACTACAAGAAATGTCTGACCTCTGTGATTGCCAACAAGGGTTTTGCCACCAAGTACTAAGTCATGTTTTGCAGAGGGGTCAAATACGTATTTCCCTCATTAAAATGCCATTCCATTTATAACATTTTTCACATGCGTTTTTCTGGATTTTTTTGTTGTTATTCTGTCTCTCACTGTTCAAATAAACCTACCATTAAAATTATAGACTGATCATTTCTTTGTCAGTGGGCAAACGTACAAATTCAGCAGGGGATCAAATACTTGTTTCCCTCACTGTAATATAGGTCTATATTATATAATATATAATATAGGTCTATAATATATAATATAGGTCTATAATATATAATATAGGTCTATAATATAATATAGGTCTATAATATAATATAGGTCTATAATGTATAATATAATATAGGTCTATAATATATAAAATAGGTCTATAATATATAATATAGTTCTATAATATATAATATAGGTCTATAATATATAATATAATGTAGGTCTATAATATATAATATAGGTCTATAATATATAATATAGGTCTATAATATATAATATAATATAGTTCTATAATATAGGTCTATAATATATAATATAGGTCTATAATATATAATATAGGTCTATAATATATAATATAGATCTATAATATAGGTCTATAATATATAATATGATATAGGTCTATAATATAATATTGGTCTATAATATATAATATTGGTCTATAATATATAATATAATATAGTTCTATAATATATAATATAGGTCTATAATATATAATATAGGTCTATAATATATAATATAGGTCTATATTTCAGTTGCAAATATAATCGCAATGAAACTTTGTTATTGTTATGATGATGACGGCGGGGGAAAACCCTGCCCCTCATTACACCAAGTGAACCAATACCAGATATTTTCAGGTACCAGACTGGTAAACCTTTGACCCTCATTAAATCGAACCCAAACAAATGTAAATAAGTGTAATAATATAACATATTCCATTTAGTAGGCACTTTTATCCATAGCGACTTAGTCATGCGTGCATACATTTTCATACAGGTGGTTCCTGGAATCGAACCCACTATCTTGGCGTTGCAAGCGCTATAATGTTCTTTTGGGAGCCATTGTGTATGTTGAGGAGACAAAAACCGGAAACATTGAATAGATTTCTGTCTTTGCGATTGACCCTTTATGGGCATACTTTAA